>OY744530.1:94628634-94641134 GCA_963556195.1 Sepiola atlantica
AATTTTCCGGATTAAAATCTTAATCTCGGAAGGAAATTGGCTGATGAAACTGCCATAGTGTACATGTTGGTCCAGAGTACTTTCTGACCCGTCTGGGTCCATCGTCAGTGGAATAATGACAAACAGGTAAAGACCTGGAGTGAGATTTATAATTAATTATGGCGGGAAAATTTAACTATGTTTATTAGGTATTATAAGCATTTAAGTATATTAGTGCTAGTGTTAAAATTAATCTTGTTAATAGCAGGTTTTTTAGTTTTAATGAGTAGAGCTTCTAGTATGTGGAGTTTTTGAGTATTAGTATTATGTTCTAGGATTTTAGTATTGTCTACGAGAAGTTTTCGGATTATACTTAATACTTAATACTTAATATACTTAAATGCTTATAATACCTAATAAACATAGTTAAATTTTCCCGCCATAATTAATTATAAATCTCACTCCAGGTCTTTACCTGTTTGTCATTATTCCACTGACGATGGACCCAGATGGGTCAGAAAGTACTCTCGACCAACATGTACACTATGGCAGTTTCATCAGCCAATTTCCTTCCGAGATTAAGATTTTAATCCGGAAAATTGAAGGGATCAACACTAAAATAGCCAGACAAAAATTGTCGGTTATTTTTAATATATATATATATATATATATATATATATATATATATATATATATATATATATATGTATATGCTAGAAAAACCTACCCTAACCTCCGGGCAGCAATTAATTGGGAGGAGTGGGGGAGGTGCATTAATAAAAAAAAATGATTTTTTACTCAGAGAATTTCATCATTTTAATAAACTTTGGTAAATTTGTAGATTAACATGATCAGCTAAATTATCCCAACTTAAAAATGAGATTCTGTTTAGGGTCATTCTAGATTGTTAGGACAGTTAATGTTTTTAACACTAACCCTAAGTTTGACTGGCAAGGTCGTAAAACCACACGCAATCGCCACAAAAAGGCACCACCTCCCTTGTAGAAAAAATATAGCGCACAGAATTCATCTTCAATGGCAAAAAATGGTAAACTGCCATAAAACCCTAGAATCGCATAAAAATAGAGGATTATTTTACGTTAAACTTATATGCTAAACTGATCCCCCATTCTGAATTCTAAAATATTTTTTGTTTTTTCTCTTTCGAACAGATTTTTCAGGTTATTCACAAGTAATCGCCTGAAAAAGTAGAATCTCATTTTATCGAGGGTGGATGGTGTGAGTGGGGGTGTTAATCTACAATAATATCCAAACTTTCAATATTTTTATCTATGCCATAAAATAAGATATCTAATTAGTTAGATAATTTTAAAGTTATCTATTTAAACACAACTAAAATCAATTGCATAAATTAAGATTAAAAAGGGACGTATAGTAAACAAAAAGTATAAGATTAAAAAAAATAAATATGGGTAAATTTGCAGATTAACACCCTTCATTAATACCCCACCACCCTGAAAAAAATGACATTCTTCCTTTTTTTAGGCAATTACGTGTAAACATCATGGAAAACGGAAAGAAAGGAAAAGAAATATTTTAGAATTTAGAGTGAGGGATCAATTGTATATATGTTTAACATAAAATGTTCCCACATTTCCGGGCCATTGTATTGTTTTAGGGAACTTAACACAATTATTTTACTACTAACCCTAACTCCGAGTGGCAGGGTCATAAAACCATACGTACTCTCCTAAAAATGTAGCGCCCCCTCCCCCCAAAATGTAGCGGATTTAACTCCTATAACAAAAAAGAATTTACTTAGCTGCCCTAAAACTGTCCCGAAAAAATGAATTTATATACGAAAATTTTCCTCACTTTAAATTATAAAATAATTGTTCTTTTCTTCTTTTCTTCTTTTCTTCTTTCCATCAAATTAAAAAAGGTATACATTTTTTAGGAGGGGGGGGCGAGAGGATGTCAATCTACAATCATACCAAAATATGCATTTTTCGTAATCTGGACAGATCACAGTGCTACTAAACTTTTGTTTTTATTTGTCAATGAAAATACTGAAACTACTGAAAGTTTGTTGTTAAAATTGATAAATTAGGCATTAACTTAATTAATTAAAAAAGTTATTTGCTTATTTTTCTCGAAAAATGTAAGAACTGCAAAAAGTGGGCGAGAGAAAAAGGCAGAGAGAGAGAGAGAAAGAGAGAGAAAGAGAGAGCGAGACAACACTCTCCCTCCCACCCCCTTCTCTTCTCATTTCGGCCTTGCTTGTAGCAAGCCACAACCTTCGGTAAGGTCGTCAGCGAGCGCAAGGAGTTAAAACTTAAGGTGTTTTAGTTATTTTTCCGATTTACTTATTAAATAACTTTAATTAATTACTGTTAACATAGACGAAACTATTGCATATAGATAGCAAACATAAGCCAATGCAATTCCAAATTAATAATGCAAAACATTAATTAATTATGAATGGTTGAAAAAATAGTTATGCTAATTAGGCAGTCAAAAGATTCTCTCTTAATCTTTTATCTCCATTATATATACATAATATCAAGATTTTATGTTGTATTATTGATTTAAATAAAAGTAACCCGTTTTGATTATAATATAGGAATGATCAATGAAAAAATAACTTTCGCATTTTATTTTTCCTCTATTTGCGGTCTCCTTTGTGAACTTTTGAAATAGAAATATTTTGATGATTAAAAATCGTTAACAAACAACCGTGGGGCAAATAGTAGGGAAAATTCTAAAACCTTGGTAAGACAACTCGTCTAGGAGAAGGAAAACTCCGCCAACCCGTATCGTCCTAGTGATCGGGATGGACCCAAGTTTCCTTTTTACCCGTTACTCAAATATTAAGAAACGCTAAATAAAAATGCGTTGCTAAATTTGTGTCGCTGTAAACGTCTATACAGAAAACTTATAAAATATATAGAAAACGTATCCATCTTTTATAAATAGAGCTTTTGTCCGTCCGTCTGTCCGTCTGTCTGTCTGTTTGCCTGTCAGAATTTTTTTAAACGTAATAAATACATTGCGGACTTTGTCTCATTTCGAAATATCGGAGATTTTAACGACTTTTAGAAATTGATAATATTGCATTAATAGTAAATAATAAATTCTCAAAAAATAAAGTGGACGCCATGACCGGAAATCGAACCTGAAACCTTGATATCTTCAATCTGAGATTCTACAAACAGACCTACTTTGACTTTCTATTAATTTTTATAAGTTAAGTTGAGCTTAAAACAGTACATTAAAATAATGGTAGCTTTGGCGTGACGTCATAGATTTATGAATTACGTCACGTTTCAAAACATGGATTCAGACATAAGCGATAAAAAAAATAATATAATGGGTAAACATTATCAATAGCATTGGAAATGATTTTAATAGTTCAAAACAATTTACGTATTGTATGTAGTTATTTTATGATTGCATAATCTACCCAACCTGGCAAAAATATGCGACCCTACTATTGGAAGATTCTCTATTTTTCGTCGATTAAAGAAAATGAACACATTCGTTGTTGTTTTTACAAAAAGTAAGTTGTCTTTGTTGGGTTCCAGTGCCATAAGTGGGGGCTATAAGCCTCTAGCACCAGCATTGGCAAGCGTGATGAGTAGGACTACCCCCCCCCCCCATCTCCCGGTTTAAAATGAGGTCAGTTCGTAGAGGCACTTCGGGCGACCGGAAATAAACGAATACCCCCCTAGAAGGAGGAGGTAATGTCTGGGAGGATGGCCTTCTCGGGCCGAAGAGAACCATACTTCATTTCTGATATAAGCCCGAGAACCATGGACTCTGTATTAATCGATACAAAGAAGAGGTTCTTTGAAGTGAGTATTGATTTACTCCTCTCCAGGAGTTAGACACAAGGCCAGTTTTATCTTACTCCCACAAGTAAGATGTGACACAAGGTCGGGTCGGGAAAGTGGGGTTTAAAAATTGCCTGGGCAGCCCCGTCGGCATTCCCCGGTAGGGACGCCTCAGGCAGTAAGCAATAAACTTACTCCTCCCCAAAGAGGGGAGGCGAAGCCTGAGAGGGTGTACCTCCTAGAACTGCACAGGACAGACCCATAGACCGGCGTAAATCAAGACCCGAAGGCGAAGACAATACCAGTCTATGGGGTGCAGTATCCATCGGAACAGATACTACACTTTGATCTTAGCCAAAAGGCCAAGTGTTTATTTATCTACCCCCCACAAGGTAAGATGTGACACAAGGTCGGGAAAGTGGGATTAGATAAGCCAGCGCTCGAGAGGTGAGCACTTTGGCCATTTAAAAATTGCCTGGGCAGCCCCGTCGGCATTCCCCGGTAGAGGCGCCTCAGACAGCAAGCAATAAACTTACTCTTCCCCAAAGAGGGGAGGCGAAGCCTGGGAGGGTGGACCTCCTAGAACTGCACAGGACATTTTGGAATCATAAAAATAATGACAGGGGAAGTAGCAAGTTGATCCAGAATTCGTTTTGACACACCTCACATAAGTTCTCTGTTTTATGCCTTTTCCTCGTCTCTCGTTTCCTCTTTGCCTCTCTCTTTCTCTTTTTCTAGTTTTATCTCAGGACAAGGATTTGAAATTAATTGTTAAAGAAAAATGAAATATACATGCATAATCGCTCGCTGCTATTCATACATTTTTATCCCACTGTAAATCTTAATTGAAACTTACTTTTACGTCTATGTCACAAAATGATATGAGTTTTACTGGGAGGTCCGCGGCCCGGATTGCAATAATCAAGCATAGCAGAGTGGCGGGTCGGACGCTAAGCCTTCGCGGGCCGGATGTGGCCCGCGGGCCAGAGGTTGCCCGACCCTGGAGTAGAATCACCGTGAAGTTTTTGTAATAACGAAATAAACGAGATTAAGCGGTAAACAGAGAAGACGGCAACATCACGTTGATCCGCCGGTTCTCGTCTGATCACCGTAGTTAAGCGTCATCAAAATCATCGACCCTGACTGGCATATACAAGCGACTGAGAACAAGTTGTTCCTACTTACTTGCCCCCCCCCCCCCCCACGAGGGCAGAGTTAGACACAAGATCGGGTTGTAATGTGGAGAAAATCCAGCTCCCCGTAAAAGGGCCACTCTGGATTGGGACCAAAAATTTAAATTGCCTCAGTCTAGAAGGATTTCTTCTTCACTGACTGGGAACAGGAAAGGTGAAGTGCATGACGGACTGCTTGTCAATTGAATATTTCCTAGAAACTCCCTCTTTTGGGGGAAGCTGGCTGAACCCGCTCGGGATGAATCTCATCGCATCACCAGGACAGGAGAGAAAAGTAAAAAAGAAAAATCAACGCGGTTTTTTTGTTTTTTTTTAAAAGATGCGTCCATTCCATCTGCGCGTTTAGCGATGTAACAATGTGATTTGAAACTTACGCGCGCAACAACGACTTACGGACGGACGAACCGCGCCTTTTATAAATATTTCAAAATTAAGCGTGACAGACTGACCGACGGGTGTACCCCTTGACAGAAATATGCTTGGACGTATCTAAACAATAGAAAAAAAAAATACAATCAGGGGAAATTTCACTCACCGTTCTCTCTTTCCTTTTGGTGTCCATCGTCATAGTTTATCACGTGACTGGAGAAGATAGCCGCAGTTGTTGAGGACGCGTGATTTTTCGGCAACGACGACTTTAATGTAACTGAACGTCTTCTGTCTTCGTTGGATCACCTTCGTGCTTGCGTACGTGTGTGTGTGTGTGTGTGTGTGTGTGTGTGTGTGTGTGTGTGTGTGTGTGTGTGCTTGGTAATGTGAATGAGTGTTATTGTTGATAGATATACTAATGCGGTTTCTATGTGTAAATAGGTTGTAAATACGTGTCGGTATGTAGGTGTATTTAAAGAATTGTTTGTTTTAACGGTGGGTTTATGTTCTTATGGAGCTTCGTTGTTTGTTGGGGAATCTCGATTCTCGATGTGACTGAATTTGATGCAATCGATTTTCTCTTCTTTTTCTCTTTCATTTTTTTTCTTTTTTTTTTCTCTTTTTCTGTTCTTTCCTTTTGTCTTATTTTCCTTCCTTTATTTTCATTTTCTTACGTTTTCTCTTTTTTCTTTTCCCTTTTCTTTTTTTCTTTCTTTCTCTTTATTTTCTCTTCTTTTCTATTTCTACCCTTTCTTTGTCTTCTTCTGTTCTGTTTTTCTTTTCTCGTCTTTTTCTATTTCTACCCTTTCTTTGTTTAATTTTTGTCCGTTTCCTTTTTATTTATTCCTTTATTTTAAAATCTTTTTTCTCCTATATTTCTTTCTTTCTTTCTTTCTTTTTCTCAACATTTCTTTTTTTTTACCTTTACTATTATTTCTTGTTTCTTTCTTTTTCTTCAAATGATACCCTCCCTCCTCTTCTCGTTCTCCCTCTTCCTTTTTTCCATCTCTTCTTTTTCACGTCTTTTCTTTCTTCTTTATTATTTTTTTTTCATTTTCTTCCCTTCTCTTTTTTTTTTCGTTTTATTTTCTCTTCTTTTCTTTCTTCATCATTTTCCTCATTTTCTTTTTAATTTTGGTATTTTTCTGCGATGATCATTAGACTGTTTTCATTTATTCGTTGGATTATTTATTCGATATCATCTCTCCCCTCCCATCTTTTTCTCTCCTTTCTCTCTCCTCCGCATCTTCTCCTTCTCCTAATCATGTATTTTTGTGACACCACGTGACGGTAATAACTTCACGGTATATTTATACGTGTCAATTGCATGTCATAAATGACCATTAGTACGCTAACATTTATTTCACTCCGCCCACTAAATAAAGGGTAATCATGTCGTTTCCCGACCCATATAATTTTACTGGAAATACGGTATGCAGTATAATTTATTTAAAACGATTAAAATATTTATAAAAAATTTTTTTTTTTAATATTGTTTTAAATAAATTATTTTGATATAACTCACTAAAAGACTTTACTTCTTTTCGCTTCGTCTTAACCAGTCTACGTTCAAATTTTTAGATCAACTGCGTAGAGAACGTCCATTTTCACGAAAGAACTGTGTGTCGGTTAATTTACTAATCTAAAAAAAATGTTATTTTTTTTTCCTATTTCATACGTAATACTAAACTGGTTTTTAAGTTGCTGCATAACATTACATGGGTCGGGAAACTACATGATTACCAAATAACATTAAGAACTATTATTATAAAGAGTTGTCAAGAGTGTGTACATAGTCAAACTGAAAATGAAAAGTACAATCCTCAATGACAATATTTGCCCATCTGTTCGTTAAAGCGTACATTTTGTTGGATTGAGTTTGCGAGGAAATATAGGAGTAAAAAGTTTTAAAAAATTGGCTATTTATTTATTGTTATACTAAATATGAGTTAATCAAAGTTTTTAATTTTATGTTGTTACTTTTCTCCACCCTAAACAAGGTATATTCCCACTGAAGCGGAAAAAGGCTATTGTGATAGGGGTCAGGTTTATAGAGGTCAGTTAAGGCGTTTTTCCTATAAATTTTAATCACGTAAAATACATGCTAAAATACACTTTCGTTCTGGGATTGAGTTATGTTTGAAAAAGGAATCCATTTTAATTCTTCTAATGAGTCGTAATTTGTAATTAATAAGTAACTCTCTCCCTTAGCTATCTACGTATTTATTTCGCCCCTCTCAATCTATGCTGATTCAACCACTCTCGAATATTTCTTAATGTACATGAGAGCATTTAAAATAAGAGTGACTTTCTTCTTCAACCTCATCTAATTTACATACTGTATTTATTTACCTCCTCTCCAGGAGGTTAGGCACAAGGCCAGTTTTATCTTACTCCCACAAGGTAAGATATGACCCAAGGTCGGGTCGGGAAAGTGGGACTTGAAAAGCCAGTGCCCGAGAAGGTGAGCACTCTGACCATTAAAAATTGCCTGGGCAGCCCCGTCGGCATTCCCCGTAGGGGCGCCTCAGGCAGTAAGCAATAAACTTACTCCTCCCCAAAGAGGAGAGACAAAGCCTGGGAGGGTGAACCCCCTAGAACTGCACAGGACAAACCCATAGACCGGCGGAATCAAGCCCCCAAGGCCAAGACGATACCAGTGTATGGGGTGCAGTATCCATCGGAACAGATACTACACTTTGATCTTGGCCAAAAGGCCAAGATCATAATTTACATACTGTAGACATCACAGACACGTATGTAAATTAGATGGCTAAATAATAAGTTTAAGAATAAACGCTGCTGCTGTTGCTGCTGCTGCTGCTGCTGCTGATGATGATGATGATGACGATGATGATGATGATGCTGATATAAACGTAAAAAAGACTTATTATTTTTAGTTATGCCAGAATAATGTAACAGTTATATAACAGTTTATGCATTTTCGAATGAAATCAAAATAAACCAATTGGTGGTCGTTCACAAATGGGTCACCGATAATCTAGTATATACAAGTGGATCTCCATTTTCATTGAAATAAAAATAAAATGTTCTAAATTCTGTGAAATGTAAGAATTTTAAACGATATTTTCATTCTATAGCAAAACTTTAAGTAAAATATTCATTTTTATTTTTACTTGTACAAAAAACTAAAACTTTTGTGATTAAATTAATTTTCGTCGGTTTCTTGATTACACATACAAAGACACTCTTTATACAAACATCCTGCTATTTCTTCGAGTTTGGATGAATTACTTCCCCTTGATTTAGCGCATGCGTATTTGAAGTGCTATGGTTGCGCTAACAAATGAATTATTATTACTACGAGCTTTTTTTTGCCGGCGTTGCCTGAGTGGAGACATATTGCCTGAGAAAAGGGCTTGAAGTAAAAATAATTAAAATATAGTCATATTTATATATTTAAAAAAAATAGATTTAAAAAACGTTTGTTTTTTCTCTTATTTTATTTTTGATATCAATAAATATTCGAGTAATAGAAAAAAAAGGCAGATGGGAAGGACATGGAGGACCACCGGCTTCCGGTGGAAAAAGCTTAAAGAAAGTGTGTACGGATACCTGAAAGTGATACAACAATTTAAAAAAAATTTTTATTCATATTAATTTCAGACTTTTCTTTTTTCATATTAATTTCAGACTTTTCTTTTTTCATATTAATTTCAGACTTTTCTTTCATCATATTCTAATAATTAACATAATACAGACTATTTGAAAAATAATTTATTTGATTGTTTTCAAAACTTAAAAAAAATTTTAATTGAAGAAAATAAACAAAATAGAATAATCTTTTTTTTTTCAAGAAATAATGTTTCTGAGCAACGGAATGTGTTTTTTTTTATTTAATGTTTTTTTTGGAAATATTTAGTGAAAATAATGTTTTTTGGGAGGGTTAGGGTTTAGGGTTAGAGTTAAGGGTTAGGGTTAAGGGTTAGGGTTACGGTTTAAGGGTTAGAGTTTAGGGTTAGGGTTAGGGTTTAGGGTTAGGGTTAGGGCATTTCCATTTCTAAGAAAAAAGTTTGATTCATGAAGTTACTCCATTTCCAAGAAAAAAGGTTTTCACTATTATTTAAAAAAATGTTTTGAAAACAATCAAATAAATTATTTTTCAAATAGTCTGTATTATGTTAATTATTAGATTATGATGAAAGGAAAGTCTGAAATTAATATAAATAAAAAAAATAGTTGTATCACTTTCAGGCATCCGTACACACTTTCTTCAAGCTTTTTCACCGGAAGCCAGCGGTCCTCCCTGTCCTTCCCCTCTGCCTAAAAAAAATAATTCAATGTAAATCTGGCCTCTATCACAGCAGCCTACCCCTTGCGCTTCACTGCCAATAAACCTTGTTTGGGGTGAACAAAAGTAAAAACAAAAAAATGAAATTGTGGTTTGTGATATAAATGCGCGGTGGAACTACTTTTGTTCTTTTCAGACACACCTCGCACTTTAAAAATATAATTTCAAAACGATCATTGAGTTTCTCTAATAATAATAGCGGCCTTTTGTAGAAGAAACTCGCCACTAATTGAAAAAAAAAATGTCAGTTATTCGCAGTGAGCCTACACGCCCACGACCTACTTTCATGAGTCATATCTTGACATGCATTTGGGTTAGAGTTAGGCTGTACAAGATGATGCAGGATAACCGCCACTGTGGAACGCATCGCGGAATGGTGGACAGATATTTGTGTGAGATTATGTTGAAGCAGAAATATACGAGAAAAGATATTTCTATACAAATACTCGATGACATAAATTGATTCCATTCTCTGGTGTGAACAGTTAAAACTGTAGAATCTGACATGAACGAACTTTTTTTCTTTCTGTCGATCTATGTAAGTTGTGATTCGGCTTGACGATCGTCGTAACCATTGCCTCTTCAAAAGGTGCTCGTCTGCATGTCACAAGATTCATGCGCGATCCCTGAAGCCAGATCACGTGATCAAGATGAATATTTCAGTTCGAGATTGTTTCCCAACGTGACAAGATGTGATCCTGCATTCTCTGCCAGGCCGATGGATGAGAATCTACAAACTCCAGGAAATGGTTATTTCGTCTTGTATACATTCACCATACTGGGGTTCGGAATTAATTACAACCCGGAAGTAATTACAACTCGAAATTAATTACAACCCGGAAGTAATTACAACTTAATTTATCAATTTTATTTGTTATTCAACTAATAAATCTCATTTTATTTCTTTCATTTGCAAAATTATATTGTACGATTTAAAAAAAAAGTTTTATTTCATTTTATCATCAAGAATTTATAAAGTCGTATATTAATTATATTTTTTAAAGAAATTTATAAAGTCGTATATTAATCATATTTTTAAAGAAATGTGTAAAGTCGTATATTAATCATATTTTTAAAGAAATGTGTAAAGTCGTATATTAATCATATTTTTTAAAGAAATTTGTAAAGTCGTATATTAATCATATTTTTTAAAGAAATTTGTAAAGTCGTATATTAATCATATTTTTCAAAGAAATTTGTAAAGTCGTATATTAATCATATTTTTTAAAGAAATGTGTAAAGTCGTATATTAATCATATTTTTAAAAAAAATTTGTAAAGTCGTATATTAATCATATTTTTTAAAGAAATGTGTAAAGTCGTATATTAATCATATTTCTTAAAGAAATTTGTAGTATATTTTATCATTTAAGAAAATTCGTTAAGTATATTTATCATATTTTTTAAAGAAATTTGATAAGTATATTTAGATTTAGATTTGTAATTAATTCCGTCACCCACCATACTCAACCCAATGCATTAACTTTTCATTTTGTTCCCGTGTTTCTCCTACATAAAACTACAACCCGTCTGTGCACCGTGTTTTTATTTACTCCTCTCCAGGAGGTTAGGCACAAGGCCATTTTTTTTTTATCTTACTCCCACAAGTAAGACGTGACCCAAGGTCGGGTCGGGAAAGTAGGGTTTGAAAAGCCAGCGCCCGAGAGGTGAGCACTCTGGCCATTAAAAATTGCCTGGGAAGCCCCGTCGGCATTCCCCAGCAGTAAGCAATAAACTTACTCCTCCCCAAAGAGGGGAAGTGAAGCCTGGGAGAGTGGACCTCTTAGAACTGCACAGGACAGACCCATAGAACGGCGTAAATCAAGACCCGAAGGCGAAGACAATACCAGTCTATGGGGTGCAGTATCCATCGGAACAGATACTACACTTTGATCTTAGCCAAAAGGCCAAGAAAAGTTACACAAACCGATACACCTATCTTTGTCTTGTTCCCGTCTTTATCTCATCTAAAAATAGACTTTCCCAGCTAAAAAAAAAACGTTCTTCTTCTTTTCTTTTTTTTATACTACAGTCGGCATTTTGTCTGTTTTTGAAGTGGCGAGGGTATTTTTTGGCGGGGTCATTCGACAAAAGATACTCATAATGTATGACAACTATTTGTTTGTTGTTGGTTATCTTTTAAAACATTTTTTATTTCATTTTATCATCAAGAATTTATAAAGTCGTATATTGTTGGTTATCTTTTAAAACATTATCATCATTTATTCAATTTTATTCAAATTTATTAAGTTGTGATTCGGCTTGACGATCGTCGTAACTATTGCCTCTTCAAAAGGTGCTCGTCTGCATGTCACAAGATTCATGCGCGATCCCTGAAGCCAGATCACGTGATCAAGATGAATATTTCAGTTCGAGATTGTTTCCCAACGTGACAAGATGTGATCCTGCATTCTCTGCCAGGCCGATGGATGAGAATCTACAAACTCCAGGAAATGGTTATTTCGTCTTGTATACATTCACCATACTGGGGTTCGGAATTAATTACAACCCGGAAGTAATTACAACTCGAAATTAATTACAACCCGGAAGTAATTACAACTTAATTTATCAATTTTATTTGTTATTCAACTAATAAATCTCATTTTATTTCTTTCATTTGCAAAATTATATTGTACGATTTAAAAAAAAAGTTTTATTTCATTTTATCATCAAGAATTTATAAAGTCGTATATTAATTATATTTTTTAAAGAAATTTATAAAGTCGTATATTAATCATATTTTTAAAGAAATGTGTAAAGTCGTATATTAATCATATTTTTAAAGAAATGTGTAAAGTCGTATATTAATCATATTTTTTAAAGAAATTTGTAAAGTCGTATATTAATCATATTT
>OY744530.1:94646134-94746134 GCA_963556195.1 Sepiola atlantica
ATATATATATATATATATATATATATATATATATGTGTGTGTGTCTTAGTATCTTTGGTAATGTAGTTTCAGCATATATGTTTTGGGGCGTCTATCTCCAAAACCCTAGGAGGAGTTTTTGAACAAACAAACACATAGCCAGACAGGACCTGCACCTTTATTACATAGATTCTATTTCTCTTTTCACTTTTCCGTATGCCCCGCCCCTTTAGTCGGACAGAGATCAGTCATTGGATGAACTGCAACTTTCACTGTGGCAGTACAGAAAACAGGAACCGCCCCCCACATCGTTTGGGGCTGCATGTCATGTGAAATATCAACCGTCACTTGCCTGTACGTATTTCAATGAAAACAGATCGACCCATTAATACATGTACACTAAGCGAGGTTGATTTTCACCGTTTTTTTGAATCTCAAATATATCCATGCAGAGAGTTGGGAATTACTCCCACCAAAATAAATTTTGCAAAATTACCCTTAAAGGTACTAAATTAAAAAAAAAAATACATTAAAAAAACAATGGCAATCGTGTTTTTTTAATAGCTTCATTATTTTAAAGTATTTCCGATACAAATTCTAAACATCTTCAGAGCTCGAGTAACGATCGATGCGCGAATTTTCACTAGTTCAGCCTTTGCCGTTTGCATTCGAAGAAATTTGCGAAAACGAAAAATGTACGAACGTTTTTGTTTTGTAAATGATTTCAACATTTTGGGGTATTTTTGACCAATAGCTTGTTTTCTTTCTTTTTTTTGCCTAAAAACAAAGGGTAGTTTTTTTTTTCTGATGCTATACTTCATTTTTTCTGTTCTTTATCAGTGAAGGAGAAATCTTTATAGACTGAGGCAATTTTGAGTTTTGTCTCAATCCAGAGTGCCCTTCTTTTGGGGAGGTAGATTTTTCCCCACATCCAAAATCGACCTTGTGTCAAACTCTATCCTCGCGAGGAGCCATGTAAACAGGGACGCACGTTATAGACACATATCTAGGACTAATGCCGCAATTGGCAAACTCATTTAGTAGTTTCAAAGATATTTTTAAGTCATAGAAAAATGTATCAAAAACGAGGATTTTCAAATTCTTCAAATTAGTGCAAGTTAGGAATGTAGTTTTGGGTGTCAGTACTTTTGTATTTTTTTAAATTTCAAACTGCTACATTTACCTTTTTTCTCCATTCGTTTTCCGCTTAAGCAGGGGGTGATGTAGCAGTCATACATAATGAATTATTTTCTCTCTCGGAGAACTGGCCCTGTTAGATGATTTGGTTACACACTGACCAATCAGCTTGCAGGGCGCATTTATTCCACCAATCCCAAGAAGGGCTACTTCAACCCCTTTGGGAATCACGGACGATGACCAGAGAGATTCCTGAAAGCATGTCCCTATCCATTGGACGCTCAAGCATCGCCTGAAGATAACTGCTCACAGACTTTCGACAGCCCAAATGACTTTCTAACTTTTCCTTCCCTCACTCGGACATTGTCCAAGTTTTTTTCACTTATACCAAACGATGTAGGTAATTAGATAAACCATTTCGTTGTTGTTATAAAAAAAGGTTTGTTTTTCCTTTCGTGCAACGGTATTCGTTAGTTACTAATAATATTCTCACCATTGACCAACATTCAACTTTCTTGGCATCGACATATTCGATATTCAATAAAAGTTGAAAATCAACCAACTACCCGTTAGGGCCTTTTGGTTAAGATCAAAGTGTAGTATCTGTTCCGATGGATACTGCACCTCATAGACTGGTATTGTCTTGGCCTTCGTGGCTTGATTTACGCCGGTCTATGGGTCTGTCCTGTGCAGTTCTAGGAGGTCCACCCTCCCAGGCTTCGCCTTCCCTCTTTGGGAGGAGTAAGTTTATTGCTTACTGACTGAGGCGCCCCTACCGGGGAATGCCGACGGGGCTGCCTAGGCAATTTTTAATGGCCAGAATGCTCACCTCTCGGGCGCTGGCTTTTCAAACCCCACTTTCCCGACCCGACCTTGGGTCACATCTTACTTGTTGGAGTAAGATAAAAACTGGCTTTGTGCCTAACTCCTGGAGAAGAGTAAATCAATACCCACTAGGGTAGTTTGGTTGATTTTCAACTTTTATTGAATACACTCAATTTACCGTGACAAAATAATCGGTTCAATTGTACTATAAAGACCATTAGAATAACTCGCCCATTTTGCCCAAATGATAGATTAAATCGACTCTTATGTGCTGAAAGTAAAAGTTCTGTTTAACGCATTTAAAATCCAACTTTTGTGCCAGATTTTTACCCGTCGTGGCCATTTTTGTTTCCAATAATTCGTTATTATTAAATTCTCGACTTGCCTGTTTTAACGGTCGCAACAAAAATGACCAAATTAAAATTTCACCGTTTCACTTTTGCCATAAAATTCATTAAATTCCATAAAAAAAACTTGTTATTTGTGTAAAAAGCAGGTTCAAAGTTTTCACAGACCGGAAGCTCTTACGAAGAAGCACTCTTTGCGGAAATTACCTTGATTCTAGGAAAGGAAGAACGTAAAGGATTTTTCTTCGTAGTTGTGGTAGGAAAACGAGTTCTTGCTTTGAATGTCTTACAAGGAGTCACCAGAGATTGGAGTTCAGTCGAGCACCTTCCATTGAAATGATGATCGAGTAGAAAGAGACTAGCAACATCTTTTCTGTAAGAAATGGACTGTAAGGATCCTCATGGTAAAATGATATTAAAAACTCGTAAAATAAAAATAATTCAACGTAATGTTACTGTATTATCAAAAGGAAAGGCTGAAAAAAAATCTTATATGAGATTGATTTCTTTAAATTCATTTAAAAAAGTTGAATTCTGTAACTTTATTTTTTAAAGACGAGTCACATATTTTTTAATTACGTATAAAGAAATGAATCAAAAATGTTACCAAAAAGCAAATGATTATTTTATTTATTTTATTTTTTCACATACCTATTTAGAAAAAAAACACATTTCACACTATAGACCGGTATCGTCTTGGCCTTCGGGGCTTGATGACACCGGTCTCTGGGTTTGTTCTGTGCAGTTCTAGGAGGTTCATTCTCCCAGGCTTAGCCTCCCCTCTTTGGGGAGGAGTAAGTTTATTGCTTACTGCCTGAGGCGCCCCTACCGGGGAATGCCGACGGGGCTGCCCAGGCATTTTTTGTAGGCCAGAGTACTCACCTTCTCGGGCGCTGGCTTTTCAAATCCCACTTTCCCGACCTTGTGTCACATCTTACCGCTGTGGGAGGAAGATAAAAAAGACACATTACATTTACTTGGCTTTCCGGCTTGGATGAAAGTGTTTTCTGATGAAATCTTTGTATATCTATGAACAATCACATTTCCAATCAATTTGGGTATATCTTAAGTAAATGTGGTATTGTGGTGACTTAGATGATTCTAGTTAAGAGTAGGATAGACATTGTTATCACTATAGACCAAGGATGATCAACGACATCCAAATTCCCCACTTTTGATGGCCTTGTGCCTAATTTGTTTTGAATGTAATTTAAAAAAATATTTTCTGCAAATAAATAATTCAGAGTGTAGTATCTGTTCTGTCCTGGGTCAGAGGAGGAGAAGTCCTTTTCGATTTGGGGAATTTTTATTTTTGTTCCATCCAGGAGTGCCCCTTTTTGCGGAGATAGATATTCTCTCCATTAAATAAATCTTGCATCACATCCATTGTGGGGAGGCGGTGAAAAAATTGAAATATATATTTATAATAAAAACTACTTTCTAAAATAATATTCTTATCATTATCTTATTATTTTATCTCTTACAGAATGTTAACCTACCTAAACAAATTCTAATAACAAATTCTAATAAAAAAACCCAAAACGAAGTCTTATTTTTTTTTTGTAATTTATTCAAAGTTAATGAAATGGAGAAATAGAATTAATTAACTTAACAAATTCTAATAACAAATTCTAACAACCAATTCTAATAAAAAACCCAAAAACGAAGTCTTATTTTTTTGTTGCAATTTATTCAAAGTTAATGAAATGGAGAAATAGAATTAATTTACTTAAACAAATTCTCATAACAAATTTTAATAAAAAAACAAAAACCAAGTTCGGATTTTTTTTTTTGTAATTTATTCAGAGTTAATGAAATGGAGAAATAGAATTAATTAACTTAAACAAATTCTCATAACCAATTTTAATAAAAAACCAAAAACGAAGTCTTGTTTTTTTTGTGTAATTTATTCAAAGTTAATGAAATGGAAAAATAGAATTAATTAACTTAAATAAATTCTAATAACCAATTTTAATAAAAAACCAAAAACGAAGTCTTGTTTTTTTTTGTGTAATTTATTCAAAGTTAATGAAATGGAAAAATAGAATTAATTAACTTAAATAAATTCTAATAACCAATTTTAATAAAAACCCCAAAAACCAAGTTCGGATTTTTTTTTTTGTAATTTATTCAAAGTTAATGAAATGGAGAAATAGAATTAATTAACTTAAACAAATTCTAATAACCAATTTTAATAAAAAACCAAAAACGAAGTCTTATTTTTTGTGGTTATTTATTCAAAGTTAATGAAATGGAGAAATAGAATTAATTAAGATTTTTATCCCAAAGATGTTGAATCATTACATCTCCAGTGTTTATTAAATGAAAATTAAATTACAAAAACTACATTTTTGATTAAATTGTATAAATTATTATGTTTATTTTTTGTCTAATTGTTTCTAAAATTTTAAAATATTTGCTTTAAAATGTCTTTTAAATAATTATTTGAACATTCTTCAAATTTTTCTCTCAAACGACGGAATATTTTTTTTTTAACTAACCATAACAAATAACAAGAAACTAAATTGATCCTACAATTAGCATAACTTATTTTTTTTGTTATTTCAATGAATAGAGCAGGGGAATTTAATTGTACGGGAGACTTTCATTTGCACATGGAGCGTTCATTGCATCACGATTATCGAACTTCGATTTTTCGGCCAACATCGTAGTAGTAGAGTATTTGTAGTAAATCGGTTTTAACTTGACCGCTAAAATCGAAGATTGTTAACCACGTCATTACACAAAGGATTCTTCAGGCCGCGAAATAAAGGATTCATTTCAGTTTATTTGGAACGTAAAAATATTATTATCATTACGTATGCAAATATAATTATAATTACGTATGCAAATATTATTAGTAGTAGGTATGAAAATATTATTATTACGTATGAAAATATGATTATTATTACGTATGCTAATATTATTATTATTACGTATGCAAATATTATTATTATTATTATGTATGCAAATATTATTATCATTACATATGCAAATATTATTATTATTACGTATGAAAATATTATTATCATTACGTATGCAAATATTATTATAACGTATGCAAATATTAGTATCATTACGTATGCAATATATTATTATTATGCATGCAAATATTATTATGATAACGTATGAAAATATGATTATCATTACGTATGCTAATATTATTATTATTATTATTATTATTATTATTATTACGCATGTAAATATTATTATTATTATGTATTCAAATATTATGACGTATGCAAGTATTATTATTATTACGTATGCTAATATTATTATCATTACGTATGCAAATATTAGTATTACGTATCCAAATATAATTATCATTACGTATGCAAACATTATTATTATTACCTATGCAAATATTATTATTACGTATATAAATATGATGATTACGTATGCAAGTATTATTATCATTACGCATGCAAATATTATTATTGTTACGTATGCAAAAATTATTATCATTACGTATGGACAAATTATTATCATTACGTATACAAATGTTATTATTATTACGTATACAAATGTTATTATTATTACGTATGCAAAAATTATTATCACTACATATGCAAATATTATTATTATTATTATTATTATTATTATTATTATTATTATTATTATTATTATTACGTATGCAAATATTATCATCATTACGTATGCAACCATTATTATTATTACGTATGTAAATATTATTATTATTATTATTATTATGTATGTAAATATTATTATTACGTATGCAAATATTATCATCATTACGCATGCAAATATTATTATTATTACGTATGCAAATGTTATTATTATTACGTATGCAAAAATTATTATCATTACGTATGCAAATGTTATTATTATTACGCATGCAAATATTATTCTAATTACGTATGCAAAAATTTGTATCATTACGTATACAAATATTATTATTATTACGTATGCAAAAATTATTATCATTACGTATGCAAATATTATTATTATTACTTATCTATATATTAATACGATAGCGTGTGTGTTCGTGTGTCACGCTTCCGGCAAAAGCTCTGCGCATGCGTGCCGCACCTAGATTTTGAAAAACATTCAATTCTCCTAATTTCCGAAAGGTTTTCGAGTATTTCTCTTTGGCGCAACAGATAGCAACGTAGTATTTTTGACGTCGGCCCGACTGGTTTATAGTTCGATCCCAACCAACCTCTAAGATTTTTTTTCTACATTTCGAGGGGAAGAGGTAGGGAGGTGGGGAAGGGGAAGAGAGGTAGGGAGGGGAAGAGAGGTAGGGAGGGGACGACCGGGAAGACACATATTAATACAATAGCGTGTGTGATTTTGTGTGTCATGCTTACATCAAAAGCAACGACCTTCCGAAAACCATTTATTTCCTTTCTTTTGGTTATAGAGAGGGCCAGTATTATTGTTTTTATTTTGAACGGATGGCATATCAACCTTTTTAGTAGATATGCGCAGTGTCCATCATACACGAGTTACTATTTTAACAAATTATTTCACTCTTATCCAGAAGGGGGGGGGGCTCATAATAAAGCAAGCGTAACTTACTAACAAATAGTGGGCGCTTTGTTACATTAGGACCCGCGCTAACTTTGACCCCGTCGTTAGAGTTAGGGTCAGTGTGGCAGACGATAACTTCGTCAACTTTTTCAGTTTTATTTTCAAGATACATTGCAAATAACAAAAAAAACGAACACAACACAGTGTAAGTAAAAATACAAATTAAAACATTTAAAAAATCCGTGTAATTTACACGGGTCCCACTAGTGCAAATATTATTATCATTACGCATGCAAATATTATTATTACGTATGTAAAAATTATCATTACGTATGCCAATTTTATTATTATTACGTATGCAAATATCATTATTATTACGTATGCAAATAGTATTGTCATTACGTATGCAAATACTATTATTATCGTTACACATGCAAATATTATTATCATTACGTATGCAAAAATTATTATTATTATCTATGTAAATATTATTATTATTACGTATGCAAAAAATATTATCATTACCTATACAAATATTATTATTATTACGTATACACATATTTATTTTCATTACGTATGCAAATATTATTTTCATTACGTATGCAAATATTATTTTCATTACGTATGCAAATATTATTATTATCGTTACACATTCTAATATTATTATTATTACTATGCAAATAAGTCAAAACTAATCAAAAAATAGAATCACACTTTTATAAGCTACAAACAGGAAGCCCCGACGTTGTGTTGCATAACTACTGACATTAAACGTAACGAGCAGCAAAGGGGGGGGGGAGAGAGCTTATTTATTACTACAGGCAGAAATCCTTCCGACTGAGGCAGTTCTCCAAAATCACCTCACAGTTCGCTATTACATCCTCTTCGGCCGAAAATAACGCGAAATGTTCACGAGAGGATTAATAGTGATTTCAATCTTTTTTTCTTAACACCCCTGATGACACAATTTTCATAGACATTCTCATAGTCATTTTACTCTATACGTTTCGTAACCACAGTCTTAAATCTTCACGTGTCAATTTACGGCCCTTCAGGCCTTTTTAAAATCACGACCGTTCACGGCATCTCAGGCCTTTTTCAATTACGGCCTCTGTTCATTTATACGTATCTTAAAGTCTCTAAAAAGTTCTCAAATAAATCTCAAGGTTTACCTTATCTTCTGTTCTCTTCCTTTGCCTGTGATTCGTCTAGTCTTCGCTGGCTGTGTCGTCTTGATCGAAGGAAGAGGTCTGTCTCAGACAGAATGAACACACGAGACACGAATTTTCTTGAAGGGATATTTCACACAAATTTCTTTATTCTCACACAATTTTCTTACTTCCTGGTTCGGTTGCCGTCAGGGGGATTCCGGTTTCGACTCTCTCATACTCAGGCTATCTTCTTTCCTTTTGGGATATCTTCTGCCCTCCCAGAACGGGGCCTTACCAGTTTACCGGCTACATGCTCGCACCCGGTCTGAACGGTATCGCCTCTAGGCCCAGACTGATTCTAAAAAGCTAATTTCTCGTTCTCTGTGGTGACGTAATCATCGTTCCCACGCACGATATGGAGACAAAAATGACTCACTCTGATCTCTGACTCAAAGGTCACGTCAGGTCTAAATTTATTATGACTATTCTTGGATCAAACACTTCTCTGACTCATTTCTGAGTCCAGAAACAAAACCTATCTTTCAATAACAAAATTGGCTATTTGATACTAGCTAACCTACTGTTCCTTGCATAATGGGGCCCTACGGTATTGTAACAGTTGCTCGGGATATAATGTGTGTCACTATAACGCACCTTTTCAGTATGCTCATTACACCATGTTACTTTCTTTCTTTTTACTTCCCCCCCCCCCTTCTCCTCCCGTTTCGCCCCTAATATAGTCGGAAGAAGCTGAAATGTTGAAAAACTTTTTAAATTAGTGTCTTATAAGTATGGTTTACATTTCATTAAACTCGGATATATCTATTTTAAGTTGTATGGGGTTCTGTCCCCATGGGCCACTTAGAGGAAAGGACGCGTAGATATCCGGGGCCACTTACATTATCTTACTTGGTGAATATTATACATATGATATAAATTTTATCAAAATAGGATATATTTTAAGTTTTGACGGAGGTTCGACCCTTTTAGCTCCTTTAGGTTAGGAGGACATTTAGAGATTCGGGACCACTTCCATTGTCTTCCCCAGAAAATTTTATACAGATGATTTAAATTTTATAAACATAGGATATGTTTGAAGCTTTAAGAGGTTTATGTCCTCGTAGCCCTTTTAGGGGTGCACTTAGAGATCCAGGAACACTTCCATTGTCTTCCCCGGTAACTTTTACATAAGAATACATATTTAGATTTTATGTAGATTCTCTAACCTTTCTTTTTATAAGGAACACACAAACATCACACACATACACACAGCCATTGATTTTTATATATAAAGATTTTTATTTGACATCTATATACTAATACTAACGCTGAGTCAATCAATGTTTATTTCCTTAAGGCTTATCCTATATATTTTAATCGCGCCAAATACATGCTCAAATATACCGTAATGATTAGATTTATCTTTTCAAATCATATTTAAAAAAATAATTATTTGTTTAAAAAACTCAAACAAACAAACGGCATAATTAAAAAAATAGGCGAAAGAAATAAAAAGTATATAAAAAGAATCCCGGGCAACGCCTTGTATGTAGAGTTAGCAAATAATTAAAAAAATATCAAAAATGGAAAAAAAAATGGCCGCTATTGAGAATATTTTTGAATAAGCGTTCAATTTTGATACTTAAAAGCAAAGTACAATTTGATTTTAGAACAAGAAATACGATTTCAGACAGTCATGTGACTTGTTAATTTTCTTCATGGAGCCGCTGTTTGAGTAAAATTTGTTTTCTGAGACGCGTATTTTAGGACGTGTCTTATTTTTTTGAGATCACGCTATTGGCTAATAAATATAGGATTTTAATATATTTACATCCTATATCATAAATACTTGTAGCATTTTAGTAAATATTGATTACATTAGATCGCAAAGAATGTATTTTAAAACATAGCATTTATAAAATGATTACATTATAATCCTCCATAGATTTCCCAAGCGAGTTTAAAATATCATTCATTTTAAAGATTTTTAGACGCGAGATCAGTAATCGTTGCTAATAAAACTGATGTTTAGTTTAGTCTACATAAAAAAATAGGTAATATTTTTTTCAGAAAACCCATTTCATGGCTATTTTTATCAAATGTGAAGAAATTTAACATTTTAGTCAACAAATAGACACGTGGTTGCCGAATGGACGTTAAAAACAGACAAAAAGCCTTTAAACAATCACAAAGATTTATTTTATGAAATGTTTGATTTTATTTGCAATATTATTTGCCTAAAACTTATATGTAAAATATAAAAAAATTGTTTCACTTACCTAAAAAAAGCAAACATTTTTACCCTATTCTATTTTTTCCATTCCCTTCGAAAAGGGGAAGGTAAAACATGTCGATGTAAAAAAAAATTACTTTTTAAATAAATCGGTGAGAGTTATTTTTATTATAATTATTAAATCTAAGATTCAATGAAATGTAGTTGTTAATTAATTTTCTCTTTAATATATGCATACATATGTTTGCATAGCTAGGCGCAATTTTAGTGCCGATGGCAATACACCTGGTTTGTAAGTAATGTTAGTTATTGAATTGAAAATTATTATGTGTTAAATTTATTATGCTGCAGAAGTTTTTTATTTGGTTATGCGGGAAATATTTCCATGTATGAAATTATTTACAAGATTAAATACATTAATTGTGTGGGATAATTGTATATAGAGCAAAGACATCCATGGTTAATAAAAGTGTTTCGTTTAGGGATTGTATTTGTTTGTTTTAGTTTGTTGATGAAGTGGGTGGCATCTTTAGTGTATCATTGGATGTTTGTAAGTAAAGAGTTGAGTAGGAGATCAATATATCCTGAGATGTTTGTAAGTAAGGGGTTGAGTAGGAGATCAATATATCCTAGGATGTTTGTGATAATGGGTTCAGAAGGGGGTCAATATATCCTGGGATGTTTGTAAGTAAGGAATTGAGTAGGACATCAGTATATCCTAGGATGTTTGAGATACTGGGTTGAGTATGGGGTAAATATATCCTGAGATGTTTGTAAGTAAGGGATTGAGTAGGAGATCAATATATCCTAGGATGTTTGTGATAATAGGTTCAGTAGGGGGCCAATATATCCTGGGATGTTTGTAGGTAAGGAGTTGAGTAGGAGATCAATATATCCTAGGATGTTTGTGATACTGGGTTAAGTAGGGGGTAAATATATCCTGGGATGTTTGTAAGTAAGGGGTTGAGTAGGAGATCAATATATCCTAGGATGTTTGTGATACTGGGTTGAGAAGAGGGTCGATATATCCTGGGATGTTTGTGATACTAGGTTTAGTAGGAGGTCAATGTATCCTGGGATGTTTGTAAGTAAGGGGTTGAGTAGATCAATATATCCGAGGATGGTTGTGATACTGGGTTTAGTAGGGGGTAAATATATTCTGGAATGTTTGTAAGTAAGTTGTTTAGTAGGAGATCAATATATTCTAGGATGTTTGTGATAATGGTTTCAGTAGGGGTTCAATATATCCTAGGATGTTTGTAAGTAAGGGGTTGAGTAGGAGATCAATATATCCTAGGATGTTTGTGATACTGGGTTGAGTAGGGGTCAATATATCCTGGGATGTTTGTGACACTGGGTTGAGTATGAGTTCAATGTATCCTGGGATGTTTGTAAGTAAGGGATTGAGTAGGACATCAATGTATCCTAGGATGTTTGTAGTACTGGGTTGAGTAGGGGGTCAATGTATCCTGGGATGTTTGTAAGTAAAGGGGTTGAGTAGGAGATTAATATATCCTAGGATGTTTGTGATACTGGGTTTAGTAGGGGGTCAATATACCCTGGGATGTTTGTGATAATGGGTTAAGTAGGGGGTCAATATATTCTGGGATGTTTGTAAGTAAGGGTTTGAGTAGGAGATCAATATATACTAGGATGTTTGTGATACTGGGTTTTGTAGGGGGTGTTTTTAAGTAAGGGGTTGAGAAGGAGCTCAATATATCCTAGGATGTTTGTGAGAATGCGTTCAGTAGAGGGTCAATATATCTTAGGATGTTTGTAAGTAAGGGGTTGAGTTAGGGGTCAATATATCCTGGGATGTTTGTAAGTAAGGAGTTGAGTAGGAGATCAATATATCCTAGGATGTTTGTGATACTGGGTTGAGTAGGGTGTCAATATATCTTGGGATGTTTGTGATACTGGGTTGAGTAGGGGGTCAATATATCCTGAAATGTTTGTAAGTAAAGGGTTGAGTAGGAGATCAATATATCTTAGGATGTTTGTGATACTGTGTTGAGTAGGGGTCAATATATCCTGGGATGTTTGTGATACTGGGTTGAGTAGGAGTTCAATGTATCCTGAGAGTTTTGTAAGTAAGGGGTTGAGTATGAGATCAATGTATCATAGGATGTTTGTGATACTGGGTTGAGTAGGGGGTCAATATATCCTTGAACGTTTGTAAGTAAGGAGTCGAGTAGGAGATAAATATATCCTAGGATGTTTGTGATACTGGGTTTAGTAGGGGGTCAATATATCCTGGGATGTTTGTAAGTAAGGGGTTCAGTAGGAGATCAATATATCCTAGGATGTTTGTGTTACTGGGTTGAGTAGGAGGTCAATGTATACTGGGATGTTTGTAATACTGGGTTGAGTAGTAGATCAATATATCCTAGGATTTTTGTGATAATGTGTTTAGTAGGGGGTCAATATATCCTTGAATGTTTGTAAGTAAGGAGTCGAGTAGGAGATAAATATATCCTAGGATGTTTGTTATACTGGGTTTAGTAGGGGGTCAATATATCCTGGAATGTTTGTAAGTAAGGTGTTTAGTACGATATCAAAATATCCTAGGATGTTTGTGATACTAGGTTGAGTAAGAGATAAATATATCCTAGGATGTTTGTGATAATGGGTTCAGTAGAGGGTCAATATATACTCGGATGTTTGTAAGTAAGGGGTTGAGTAGAGGGTCAATATATCCTGGGATGTTTGTAAGTAGGGAGTCGAGTAGGAGATAAATATATCCTAGGATGTTTGTGATACTGGGTTGAGTAGGGGGTCAATGTATCCTGAGATGTTTGTAATACTGGGTTAAGTAGGAGATCAATATATCTTTGGATGTTTGTGATAATGAGTTTAGTAGGGGGTCAATATATCCTGGGATGTTTGTAAGTAAGGGGTTGAGTAGAAGATCAATGTACCATAGGATGTTTGTGATACTGGGATGAGTAAGGGGTCAATGTATCTTGGGATATTTGTAAGTAAGAGGGTGAGTAAGAGATAAAATATCCTAGGATGTTTGTGATACTGGGTTCAGTAGGGGGTCAATATATTCTGGAATGTTTGTAAGTAAGGGGTTTAGTACGAGATCAATATATCCTAGGATGTTTGTGATACTAGGTTGAGTAGGGGGCAATGTATCCTAAGATGTTAGTGATACTGGGTTGAGTAAGAGATCAATATATCCTAGGATGTTTGTGATAATGGGTTCAGTAGACGGTCAATATATCCTCGGATGTCTGTAAGTAAGGGGTTGAGTAGAGGGTCAATATATCCTGGGATGTTTGTAAGTAAGGAGTTGAGTAGGAGATCAATATATCCTAGGATGTTTGTGATACTGGGTTGAGTAGGGTGTCAATATATCTTGGGATGTTTGTGATACTGGGTTGAGTAGGGGGTCAATATATCCTGGGATGTTTGTAAGTAAAGGGTTGAGTAGGAGATCAATATATCTTAGGATGTTTGTGATACTGTGTTGAGTAGGGGTCAATATATCCTGGGATGTTTGTGATACTGGGTTGAGTAGGAGTTCAATGTATCCTGAGAGTTTTGTAAGTAAGGGGTTGAGTATGAGATCAATGTATCATAGGATGTTTGTGATACTGGGTTGAGTAGGGGGTCAATATATCCTTGAACGTTTGTAAGTAAGGAGTAGAGTAGGAGATAAATATATCCTAGGATGTTTGTTATACTGGGTTTAGTAGGGGGTCAATATATCCTGGGATGTTTGTAAGTAAGGGGTTCAGTAGGAGATTAATATATCCTAGGATGTTTGTGTTACTGTGTTGAGTAGGAGGTCAATGTATCCTGGGATGTTTGTAATACTGGGTTGAGTAGTAGATCAATATATCCTAGGATTTTTGTGATAATGTGTTTAGTAGGGGGTCAATATATCCTTGAATGTTTGTAAGTAAGGAGTCGAGTAGGAGATAAATATATTCTAGGATGTTTGTTAT
Source organism: Sepiola atlantica (assembly GCA_963556195.1). NCBI lineage: Eukaryota > Metazoa > Mollusca > Cephalopoda > Sepiida > Sepiolidae > Sepiola > Sepiola atlantica. The sequence continues at coordinate 94,660,254 of OY744530.1, forward strand.
ACTGGGTTTAGTAGGGGATCAATATATCCTGGAATGTTTGTAAGTAAGGTGTTTAGTACGAGATCAATATATCCTAGGATGTTTGTGATACTAGGTTGAGTAAGAGATAAATATATCCTAGGATGTTTGTGATAATGGGTTCAGTAGAGGGTCAATATATACTCGGATGTTTGTAAGTAAGGGGTTGAGTAGAGGGTCAATATATCCTGGGATGTTTGTAAGTAAGGAGTCGAGTAGGAGATAAATATATCCTAGGATGTTTGTGATACTGGGTTGAGTAGGGGGTCAATGTATCCTGAGATGTTTGTAATACTGGGTTAAGTAGGAGATCAATATATCTTTGGATGTTTGTGATAATGAGTTTAGTAGGGGGTCAATATATCCTGGGATGTTTGTAAGTAAGGGGTTGAGTAGAAGATCAATGTACCATAGGATGTTTGTGATACTGGGATGAGTAAGGGGTCAATGTATCTTGGGATATTTGTAAGTAATAGGGTGAGTAAGAGATAAAATATCCTAGGATGTTTGTGATACTGGGTTCAGTAGGGGGGTCAATATATTCTGGAATGTTTGTAAGTAAGGGGTTTAGTACGAGATGAATATATCCTTGGATGTTTGTGATACTAGGTTGAGTAGGGGGCAATGTATCCTAAGATGTTAGTGATACTGGGTTGAGTAAGAGATCAATATATCCTAGGATGTTTGTGATAATGGGTTCAGTAGACGGTCAATATATCCTCGGATGTTTGTAAGTAAGGGGTTGAGTAGAGGGTCAATATATCCTGGGATGTTTGTAAGTAAGGGGTTCAGTAGGAGATCAATATATCCTAGGATGTTTGTGATACTGGGTTGAGTAGGAGATCAATATATCCTAGGATATTCGTGATACTGGGTTTAGTAGGGGGTCAATATATCCTGGGATGTTTGTAAGTAAGTGGTTGAGTAGGAGACTAATATATCCTAAGATGTTTGTGATAATGGGTTGAGTAGAGGGTTAATATATCCTAGGATGTTTGTAAGTAAAGTGTTGAGTAGGAGGTCAATATATCCTGAGATGTTTGTAAGTAAGGGGTTGAGTAGAAGATCAATATATCCTAGGATGTTTGTGATACTGGGTTTAGTAGGGGGTCAATATATTTTGGGATGTTTGTTATACTGGGATGAGTAAGGGGTCAATGTATCCTGGAATATTTGTAAGTAAGGTGTTGAGTAGGAAGTAAAATATCCTAGGATGTTTGTGATACTGGGTTCAGTAGGGGGCCAATATATTCTGGAATGTTTGTAAGTAAGGGGTTGAGTAGGAGATCAATATATCCTAGGATGTTTGTGATACTGGGTTTAGTAGGGGGTCAATATATCATGGGATGTTTGTGATACTGGGTTGAGTAAAGGGTCAATGTATCCTAAGATGTTTGTAATACTGGGTTGAGTAGGAGATCAATATATCCTAGGATATTTGTGACACTGGGTTTAGTAGGGGGTCAATATATCCTAGGATGTTTGTAAGTAAGGGGTTGAGTAGGAGGTCAATATATTCTAGGATGTGATTGATACTGGGATGAGTAGGGGGTCAATGTATCCTGGGATGTTTGTAAGTAAGGGGTTGACTAGGAGATCAATATATCCTAGGATATTTGTGATACTGGGTTTAGTAGGGGGTCAATATATCCTGGTATGTTCGTAAGTAAGGGGTTGAGTAGGAGATTAATATATTCTAGGATGTTTGTTATACTGGGATGAGTAGGCGGTCAATGTATCCTGGGATGTTTGTAAGTAAGGGGTTGAGTAGGAGATCAATATATCCTAGGATATTCGTGATACTGGGTTTAGGAGGGGGTCAATATATCCTGGGATGTTTGTAAGTAAGGGGTTGAGTAGGGGGTCAATATATCCTAAGATATTTGTGATAATGGGTTGAGTAGAGGGTTAATATATCCTAGGATGTTGGTAAGTAAAGTGTTGAGTAGAAGGTCAATATATCCTGAGATGTTTGTAAGTAAGGGGTTGAGTAGAAGATCAATATATCCTAGGATGTTTGTGACACTGGGTTTAGTAGGATGTCAATATAAAATGGGATGTTTTTAAGTAAAGGGTTGAGAAGGAGGTCAATATATCCTCAGATGTTTGTAAGTAAGGGGTTGAGTAGGAGATCCATATATCCTAGGATGTATGTGATACTGGGTTTATAAGGGGGTCAAGGTATCCTGGGATCTTTGTATGTAAGGGGTTGAGTAGGAGATCAATATATCCTAAGATGTTTGTGATACTGGGTTGAGTAGGGGGCCAATATATTCTGGAATGTTTGTAAGTAAGGGGTTGAGTAGGAGATCAATATATCCTAGGATGTTTGTGATACTGGGTTTAGTAGCGGGTCAATATATCCTGGGATGTTTGTGATACTGGGTTGAGTAAAGGGTCAATGTATCCTAAGATGTTTGTAATACTGGGTTGAGTAGGAGATCAATATATCCTAGGATATTTGTGACACTGGGTTTTGTAGGGGGTCAATATATCCTAGGATGTTTGTAAGTAAGGGGTTGAGTAGGAGGTCAATATATTCTAGGATGTGATTGATACTGGGATGAGTAGGGGGTCAATGTATCCTGGGATGTTTGTAAGTAAGGGGTTGACTAGGAGATCAATATATCCTAGGATATTTGTGATACTGGGTGTAGTAGGGGGTCAATATATCCTGGTATGTTCGTAAGTAAGGGGTTGAGTAGGAGATTAATATATTCTAGGATGTTTGTTATACTGGGATGAGTAGGCGGTCAATGTATCCTGGGATGTTTGTAAGTAAGGGGTTGAGTAGGAGATCAATATATCCTAGGATATTCGTGATACTGGGTTTAGTAGGGGGTCAATATATCTAGGGATGTTTGTAAGTAAGGGGTTGAGTAGGAGACTAATATATCCTAAGATATTTGTGATAATGGGTTGAGTAGAGGGTTAATATATCCTAGGATGTTTGTAAGTAAAGTGTTGAGTAGAAGGTCAATATATCCTGAGATGTTTGTAAGTAAGGGGTTGAGTAGAAGATCAATATATCCTAGGATGTTTGTGACACTGGGTTTAGTAGGATGTCAATATAAACTGGGATGTTTTTAAGTAAAGGGTTGAGAAGGAGGTCAATATATCCTCAGATGTTTGTAAGTAAGGGGTTGAGTAGGAGATCCATATATCCTAGGATGTATGTGATACTGGGATGAGTAGGCGGTCAATGTATCCTGGGATGTTTGTAAGTAAGGGGTTGAGTAGGAGATCCATATATCCTAGGATGTATGTGATACTGGGATGAGTAGGCGGTCAATGTATCCTGGGATGTTTGTAAGTAAGGGGTTGAGTAGGAGATCCATATATCCTAGGATGTATGTGATACTGGGTTTAGTAGGGGGTCAAGGTATCCTGGGATGTTTGTATGTAAGGGGTTGAGTAGGAGATCAATATATCCTAAGATGTTTGTGATACTGGGTTGAGTAGGGGGTCAATAGATCTAGGGATGTTTGTAAGTAAGGGGTTGAGTAGGAGATCAATATATCTTAAGATGTTTGTGATACTGGGTTTAGTAGGGGGTCAATACATCTAGGGATGTTTGTAAGTAAGGGGTTGAGTAGGAGATCAATATATCCTAGGATGTTTGTGATACACAACGCACTACACCAGAAGATGATACGGACATACTCTACATGAAAGTAAGCGAAGGGTGAAGAGGACTGGTAAGTATAGAAGACTGTGTGGAAGACAGAAAAATAAAGAGCTGGAGAAATACATAACTCAGAACACCGAAAGACTAATCAGTGCAGCTCACCGTTCCAACGAGAAACTCGGGAAGCACTGGCTGTTGCGATACCACAAGGTCATTTGCGGTGGATATCTAAAAGAGGTGGAAAGTACTTGAAATCTGGGGAGACTTGTTGTTACTCAGACTCCAGGGAAAGCCACCGGTTGTTGTCGGTAGAAATCACTGACGCTTACTTATGTGATAACTCCTGTTAGATAATGGCCCTGTGGGACCGGACGCATCTTGAAGTGGACGCATGTGTGAAGAGATCGTTTGGTTTGACTTGCGCGATTTAGTGCGGGTGGACTCGTACGGTCGAGTGCAAAATAAACTGGTTCTCACAGTCGGAGCTCACATGCGTTGACAGGGTCACTACGTTGACGAGACCTCGTCAAGGGTCCAGGTGCACCTGCGCATAGGGGTTATGTGGCGTAACGGGCTTTTGTGTGGGAAGCAGAGTTTTTCCAGTCTAGGTTTTGGAAGCAGGCCGAACGGACGATTTCTCTATGTAGTCTTCAACATGATTAGGGGAATTAAATTCCCTAAGAGAATACAAGCATGAGATTTTTTCTCTCCCCCCCTCCTCGAATGGTTAAGGATTTAAATTATTGAAGTAACTACGATAAAGTAGGAATTTGGTCTCTCCCTCAACGTTAGTGAGGCATCTCCATCGGCGGTAGACTGACGCCTGAAATAAACAAAATTAAAAGTTGAAAATATTGTTTGTCTCGTGAGTCGGTCATGAAGTTTTTGTTGCAGACACAGCAGACGACATCGAGACACACCCCTCCACGCGAGGAAGAAGAAAAGATACGAGAAACTAGACGACATCAAGACGACACCCCTCTACGCGACGAGGAAAGAGAGAAAGTACGAGAAATTAAAAGGTATGCAACATATACATTTTTGGTGTTAAAAATGACAAGTTGTTTAAGCGAGAACTGCCACCACCCATTCCGGGACGGGTATACAAAGCGAGAACGGCTATGCAACACTCCTAGTGAGTACAAATAATAATAATATCGAAGTAAAGAGACTTATCATTTAATGTTTCAAAAATAAGTCGTAGTTTATGAATTTTCAAATGAAACCAATTTGGAACAGATAGTGAGAGTTGCTGTGACCCAACGGGTCACGGGTACGTCTAGTATCATTGTATGTCATAGTTGAATAAATATTATTTGATTTATTAGAAAAAAAGAACAATTCTGTGTTTTTAAAATAACTTCATGCAAGCAGCAGCGAAGAAATATCTTCTTTTTGCAAACGATCATTAATTACCGCGGCTCCTAATAGGCACTATTTTTAGGGGTGGGTGGACAAATAATCAGACCGTCTTGGAGAATCTGAATTCGAGATGGTCCTACGAAGAGGTATAATGCTTTGATCTTCGTGTAACCCGACTTCCGAACGATTACTAGATTTGTAAATAGTAAACTGTAACAGAGTATAATCGACCAACATACACAGAGGTTTGCTACTAGAATTGGCGACACTAACTGAAGATTGTCTTTGTTATATTCCCCCCCCCCCATACGTGTGACCGAGAAGGGTGTCAATGGAGAGGGTTGTAATTGGTGCCGACAACGTACCAGGGTTATAATTACATGATCGTATCAGAGACGGCTTATCCTCGGGTCACAACAGTTTATCAAGATATGTTGAACAGTGTATCGTTCACTGTACGCTATATAGATCGGAGGTTGTTCATTTTTGAATACATACGAATGTGTCACGTGTGTATCGTCTAGGCGGAACTTAGCCATAACTACTCCTTCGTTTCTTGTATGATCGCTAGTTACTTGTCATTCGTCAAGGGTGGGCTGGATTTGATACCGTTTATTGTTTTGACAAGTGCTCTATAACTCTTATCAGTTGGTCTTAATATGATTATTTATGGTTGTCCTGATGTCAGTCGATGGGATTTATGCATTTGTGAGTTGTATTTTAAGCGTTCTTTTCGGCTCTGTCAGTCCTATCGTTTCCGTGTATGCCACCATAGCTTTGAATCAAGTAAACGGTGTTCTTTTTTATATTTCAATCGGCAATCCTATTCATCAACTTGACAGTTAAGGGGTCTGCTATTTTGTGCCTACAAGTACCGATATGAAAAATCTAAAAAATGATAAATTTATTTGATTTATAAGCCAAATCGTATGCGCACAGACAAAAATAAATTAAAATAAATTAAAAAAAAAAACAAAAGAAATGTTTTAATGAGATACATAATTATTTAAAATGAATTCGAATATCTTGGATATTGGATTGGAATGCAGTAATTCCTAAACTTGTAGGTTCTATTCGGACAAAGTTCGTCACTCGACGATAAAATGGATCGAATAATTTCTTCAGCATCGTCCCTTTCGTATCCAAATGAATGCCTGTCTTTCAACGGAGACGAGTGCGTGCAAATATCTGTCTTCCTTCCGGTTCTATTTCTCTTGTAGGTAAATAATCTGCCAGATGAATTGACCCAAAATCTATTACTCTTTGCGGACGATGTGAAGCTTGTATCACCAAGCAGCAACTATGATCAACTTGAACATAATCTCAGCAAAGTCTCAATCTGGTCTTCTGGCTTGGATTTATTAATGCAGTCATCATCCTATCAGCTATCCTACTATTGTCCATCAGTTTACTCATTCAATCACTCAATATCGTCGCTAATACGAATTACTTTGGTTGGATCGAGATGGCAAACAAAACCAGGCTGGTTCTCTACCTGCTCCAGAGATTCTTTCTCAACCTAACGGAAGACGCTTTCCGTCTTCTATATATAACCCTCGTACGGCATATTCATGAGTATATCACCTCAGCAACAAATCGTTATATGCAAACAGATATCGTACACATAGAGCGTATTCAACGGTAAGGCCACTATCGATGAGGACCACCTTCTCCACAAGCTCGCCACAGAGACCCTTCCACGAGCTCGCCTGAAGTCACGACGCCCATTCTCGGAGCATGCCCATCATCTCCTGCTTTCAACACCCGGTGACGTCACAAAACGAATCTGGCTGAAACGTTGCTGGACGGAGGAATGGCAGGCAACAGAAAAGTCAAGGTTGCACAGATTTGTGGAGGACCCGGTTAACCTACCAGGCATGGACCTCCCTCGCTGGCAGTGGACAATGCTCAACCGCCTCAGGACAGGTGTCGGCCGTTTCGCCGCGACCATGAAAGGATAGGGACTAAGGGACTCGGCTGTCTGCGACTGTGGTCACTCTGAACAGACAGTAGACCACATCATCGAGTCATGCCTTAAATATCAACCACCCAACGGCGAAGCCGGCATAGCTGTGCTAGACAACAAAACATTAGCATGTCTTTTCTCAACCGAGCTGGTGATCTAACAGTGAGATGCTGTGAAGCAAACGAAAGAAGAAGAACGGTTGGCAACCAGGATGGTGATAGGACTCTCCACGCTTATCTACAAAGAGCAGCTCCAAAGATGAAACCTGTTCGCGCATGAGCGGCGTAGGATGCGAGATCACCTTCTTCTGACGTACAACACGTATGATTTGTACTGATGTGCCTTTTTGGTACCCTTTTTCGCTAAAATATTACGATATTTGTCTAAAAGTTATTTTAAAAAAAAATGCAGAATGATAGATTTACAGAGTATCCAAATTTCTATTGCAAAGCCGTTTAAATGTTTTGTTCATATTTACTTGCTTACCCACGAGGGCAGATTTAGACACAATGTCGGTTTTTAAGGTGGGGAAAATCCAGCTCCCGCAAAAGAAGTACTCTGGATTGAGACAACAAAAAAAAATTGCCTCAGTATAGAACGATTTCTCTTTCACTAAGCGAGGACAGAAAAGATGAAATCCTATTAAAAAATAATTTAATTCTGAAATTAAATCCACTACAACGTATTTATATTTATTCGTAAACAAGTCAAGATTGTTGGCAACTGCATGTGGTCCCTCTCGTGAGTACTTGATTATATCGGGGAAACCAACAAAGCAGAAATTAAACTCGTCAAAATATCACAACTTGCGGATTGATACGGGTTTATCTACACAATTCTCGTGACTTGAGATTAGACTAGGATCTAAGTGTGTAGCATATTTAGAGATATCTTTCTAAATTGCTGCAAATTTATTATTTTGTCCCAATCCAGATTGCATCCTGCCCCCCCCCTTTAAAAAACGACATTGTGTCTAACTTTGCTTTCGTGGGGAGGCGAGTAAATAGGCACTTAAAAATGAGGTCTAAAAAACTAATACTCCTAGTTGAACCTTTACGAAGCTCATTTCATTACGTTGAAAACTAAAACGCACATTCGTAGATGTGTGTGTGTGTCCACTTTTGGCTAAGATAAAAGTGTAGTATCTGTTCCGATGGATACTGCACCCCATAGACTTGTATTGTCTTGGCCTTCGGGGCTTGATTTACGCCTGTCTATGGGTCTGTCCTGTGCAGTTCTAGGAGGTCTACCCTCCCAGGCTTTGCCTCCCCTCTTTGGGGAGGAGTAAGTTTATTGCTTACTGCCTGAGGCGCCCCTACCGGGAAATGCCGACGGGGCTGCCCAGGCAATTTTTAATGGCCAGAGTGCTCACCTTCTCGGGCGCTGGCTTTTCAAACCCCACTTTCCCGACCTGATATTGGGTCACATCTTACTTGTGGGAGTAAGATAAAAACTGGCCTTGTGTCTAACTCCTGGAGAGGAGTAAATAAATACACTTGTGAATATGTCTGAATAACCGGAAGTGTGGAATAAGGAAGCGCCGTGTTATTGTACCACCGCAGTGTTCTATCCCGAGGGCAAAACAACGTCGAATAATAGGAAGAAGATAATGAACTGAGCTATGACGGCCTGAGTAGCCAATTATAAAAGCATACGCCAATGAACATAGGGGTATACAGTATAAAAATAGTGAAAGACGACAGAGAAATGTCTGGAGACAGAGAATTGGAGAAAACGTAAAACTACGTGCGTGTGTCGGGCAACCGTTCACCTCTCGAGGTGCGTTCAATCTGCGGGCGGGTTATGCTAATCGGAACAGAAAATAAAAACGGGAACCGGAGTTCAAATTACGAACGAAGTTATTTGCATAATAATGACACTAGAAATATATCTTATTCCTGTGACAGAACGAGCTTGAAGGAAACAAACACATTAGGAATGGGATTAACATTTTGGAACGAGCTGGCGTTGAATAGTTTTGGTAAACATTGTTAGTTGTTGTGTGTGAAAAATCTGCTGTCTTGAATTGGCGCTGTTCCTCTTCGAGAGGTTAATTTTCATTTTATATTACCATTTCATATATATATATATATATATATATATATATATATATATATATATATATATATATATATATATATATATATATATGAGAAAGGAAGGATGAGAGTAATCCGACGTAATGGGAAATGAAAAAGGAAAAACCAAGAGATATGTTTTATACATTCACCAACGTTTCGTCTTTATTGTAAGACTTCCTCAGGATGATAATTTTAAGAAAAATGTCATGCAAGTACATCGAAATATTGGGTTGACATGATGGATTGATAAGGAACAGTAGTAGCCGTGGCTACTAAGAGCGCTGGACGAGGGTCCAGGCTGCGAGAAGTCAGTAGTGGCAAAGAGTGAAATAAACATGAAAAGCTTTGAGTGGGTACCATTTCACTGCTGCCTTAATGAAACCCCCCAAAAGTTTTCCATATTCATTTTTTCGTTCAAAGCTAGTACATCCTAAAAGTTGTGGCGTATTAGTGGGATCCTCCACCCACGTGTGAGTTTGCTCTTTTTCTTTGTTTTTTGTTTGCTTTCACCCAAAAATGAACCACTATATAGTGTAGGTTTTTTTCAAGACACTTTAATCCATGAACTTTTTACTCTTTGTGAATTTTTCTGATGATTTTGTAATGTTGCTGAGACGATATTAACATAAAAATGTTGTTTGGCACAAGACAAATGAAACGGACCGTAAAATATATATCTCATAGAAATGTTATGTTTTTTGGAAATGTGAAAAAATAAAAATAATAAAATAAAACCATGGTTATTGGAATATAATATGAACCTGACTTATATTTTCTCTGTTATCACTAATTGACAATCATCGAGCTGAATCTTTTAAGGAGACTGCAAAGTAAAAGGAACTGATAGTATATGCTAATACATAAATTGTCATTAATAATTATATATATATATATATATATATATATATATATATATAGATATATATATATATATATATACTCATACTTATACTCATATATATATATATATATATATATATATATATATATATATATATATATATATATATACTCATACAAGTGTATACACTCTGTCAAAAAGGACGAAAAAATTATGCTTCGACAGTGTTCGCACTCGCTATTTATCAGGATATATTACTAAAATATTCATACAAAATCATAGAATTACGTTAGTAATTTAATTTTTCATATATAAATTATTATTATTATCATTACTGATGACCTAAATTAAAAAAAAAACACCGTTGACTTTTTATCATAAAATGAAGGATTTTTCCAAATTCATTTCAAGCGGCGGGGTAATTGCTATTGGCTTTTTCGCTTTCCCTCAAACCGTAAAATTTTTTCGTCTGGAGGCTAGAAAAGGGCACGTGTTTTACTTGCTAACTCTTGCGTGGCGGGATGGAAATGCGTTCACACACACATTTATATCATAGATTAGTTGAAAAAAAAACGAATAAAGTGCTCGATCCTAGGTTCTACAAGAGCTAATATAAAGTAGGTTATTTAAAACCGATACATTGCAGTGTCTGTTTGATGTACTGGTGTTTCATCAGTCTGGACATGACGTTTTGGGGGTAGAGACCGTCTTATATTGTTAGAGCGAATCTTCAGCATCGTTTAGTAGTCGAAGATTTCGAGAAAAATGAAAAAAGTGGAATAACACTACTAACCGGTTAAAGGAAAGCGGTGTCCGCTTTTTGTGTTCCTTAAGAGTTATATGTTGTTATTGTTTGTTTTTAAGAGGTTTTAAAAATGTTTTTATTTTATTTATTTAATTTAAATTTTATTTAAAAGACGCTTGTGTTAATGTATATTTTTTTTTTAGATATGTTTGTTCAAAGTTTTTTATACGCATTGTCTTTCTATTTATCTTTCACAATTTCCGATAGTCCGCGTTCGTATAGAGCTGCCTCATGTTACTTTTAAGAAGATTTTTATGCAATTTATTTATTCAAATTTTATTTAGATAACGTTTTATAAGTGTTTATTGCTTTTTAGATGCGTTTGTGTAAATTTTTTTAAAATATGCAATTTATTTATTTCTCTCACGATTTCTGATATTTGTAGACTGTGTCGGCTGCGTATTGCAAAAATCGGTGTATAATGACAACAGGACCCTATTGTAATAATGGTCCGGACGAAAGGATTAAGTTGGGGAAATATATTAAACCGTGATCCTTATATTTATCTAGGTAGTTCACACGGAAATTAGGTATTTTATGTAATGAAGAAGATATGTAATAAAGTGCTTTGCGAGTGGGATGTAGGGTGAGCAAGTATTTTGGAAGCAGGGGGGTTGTTTGTTGTGGTGTTTAATGTCAGCGTTTGTTCTTCCTTATATATAAATTTGGGTGTGTAATTTGGGGGTATGCTGATGCAACGGGTTGGGTTATCGTCTTTGTTTTTATATATAGTTTTCTTTTTTAATCTGTATAATGTTATTTTATTTTGTTTATTTTATAATTTATTATCTTTATATGCATATTATTTCAATTTTGTTTTGATCATTTATTTTTGTGGTTTATATATCTTCTTTTTGATATATATATTTTGTGTAGATTTTTGGATTAAAGGTTGTGTGTGAGTGTAGTTGTGAGTGTGTAGTGTCTGAGTGTGTAGTGTCTGAGTGTGTAGTGTCTGAGTGTGTAGTGTGCTTTTGGAATTGGTTAATGAAGATGTATGGCGGTTATTTTGTTGTACATGTAGTAATGGATATGGGGAAAGGATGTTTGGAGAGAGTATATATGGTTGTTTAAATTATTTAAATGGTTCAAATGGTTAGGTCTGGGGTGAATGGATAAGTCTTATATTTTCCATACCTAAGGGTGTGTCATAGGTCTGTTGGTAGTTGTGTGAGGGAGAGAAAGTCTGATGGTTCTCTGTGTTTTACGCGTTTTTATTATTGGACCATGTCGCCACAAAATCTTTTTTCCTGTGAGGCACATTCCGAAAACTTCTGATTTGACATTGATGCAGTTTATAGATGGGTTGTTTATAGCTTGTAGTACTCTGAGTTTCTCTGTCGTGCATAGTAGATCAAAGAGATATCTACTATGCACGTAGGCTGTATGGTTTCATTGTTAAATAATTGTTGTGGGCCCGTTTAGGGGTACCAACAATGAAATAAAAGAACAACAGGTTTAGTGATAATAATAATGATTTGTATTGAACAGAGAAATTATACACAAGTCAGTGTTGGCAGTGCTAGTGCCTAAATGTGCCTCCCAATGTTCTCCCGGCAAAAGCTGGTATTTATGGTAGCCGGTTGCTACCATTTAGTTATTATTAAAGGGTAGGTAGGTTCACCCACAACACCCCCTTCCGAAACTCATTCCCCCGGAATCTCAAGGTATATCTTTTTCCTAGGATTCACCTCGAAACTCCCGGTTAATTTACGTTTTTTTGATGAACGTCTCTGTTCCGGAGGCGTTTTTGGTGTTGGCAGCTCAAATGCGTCGTATAGATCTTCCATGATGGTCTCACTCTGATCCGATGGGCCTTCCCCTGGGTCGTCCGACATGCGACGACGCATTTGGTTAATGTGTTTTTTACAGGTACCTCTAGGACCCTCTACAATGTACACCATCCGCCCCAATCTTTGTTGTACCTTTCCCACTTCCCACACGGTTTTGTTTCCATGGTGTTCCTGGAAGAACACCCTCTCTCCATCCTCGTAACTCTCCTTTGGTGCCGTAATGTTGTTCGGTTTCACCTGTTTTGGTAAAAGTTTGTCGAATACCGACTTTATTTTTCTTCCAAACATTACTTCCGCCGGTGGTACTTGGGCTGGTGTGTTCTCGTTGGGTGTAATTCTATACACTTGAAGGAAATGCTGGAGTGACTTTTCTCTCGGCGTGCCCGTCGATTTTTTTAACGCTCTCTTCAAGGTATCAACAAATTTTTCTGCCTGTCCGTTTGACCTCGGATGGTAAGTCGGAGTGGTGATATGTTTAATTTGAAAGTCTTCGCAAAATTCTTTGAACTCTCGTGAAGTAAATTGTGTACCGTTGTCCGATACAACAATGTCCACCACTCCGAATCGGGCAAACAGTTCATGTAACGTACATATCGTGACATCCGTTGTTGGGTTTTTACATCTAACAACTTTTGGCCATTTTGAGTAGCTGTCGACTATAATTAAATAGTAGAAGCCTTCCAATGGCCCCGCAAAATCTATGTGAATCCGGGACCATGGTTGCTCTGCCTTTGACCATGGACAGTACTGAATAGGTGGTGCTTTCGCTGCCGACGCGCAGCCCGCACAGGCCTTCACCTTCGTCTCTATGTCCCTGTCCATGTTTTTCCAATACACATAAGATCTCATTAGACTCTTCATGCGTGTCGCTCCGGGATGCCCCTTATGGAAATCCTTCAGGATATTTTTTTAGCGTAGCTGGGATTACTACTCGCTCCCGGTATAATTATGTGTCGCAACAGACTGAAAAAGCTTCTGCCGTTTGCTCATCGTCTGTTTGTAATTTATTTTTAATTTTGATAATAAAATTATCTTCTGTTGCCTCTTTTTGTATATCGCCAAGTGTGACTGGCAGCTCTTTTATTGTGTTACACAGTACTTTACTATAGTCATATTCAGACCGAAGAGATGCTATAACCGTATTCTCGAGCCGTTCCGTGTACTTTGGGATTAGCCGCGATAAACCATCTGCGTGTCCTAGTCTTTTTGACGGTAAACATTCCATCTCAAAGTCATAATTTAACAAAATTATACCCCATCTCTGTAGGCGGTTTGCTGTGTAGGTTGGCAAGCCTTTTTTTGATCCAAATATGGTGATAAGTGGCTTATGGTCTGTTTGTAGGATAAAATGATGGTTGTGTAGATACCTGTGAAATTTGGTCATTGCGAACACAATACCCAACGCTTCTTTTTCAATCTGAGAGTAATTTTTCTCCTCAGGAAGTAAAGTTCTTGAAGCGTGCGCGATGGGTTTCATCGAGCCATCCGGCATTTTATGCAAAATGCACGCCCCAATGCCGTAGGAGCTGGCGTCACTTGCAACAATAGTTTTTAGCTCTGATGAGTAAGAAATAATTCTGAAGTTAACTTCGTTTTTAGGTTGTCAAATGCAGATTGACAGTCGGCGGACCATTCCCATTTACTATCTTTCTTAAGTAACTCATTTAAGGGGGCTCGCAATTTGTGCATACTGGGAATTAATTTTTCGTAATAGTTTGCGAGACCCAGGAAGCTTTGTAGTTGGGTAACATTGTTCGGTTCGGGCATATTCTTGATGGCTATAGATCTTTCTGGGTCGGGACGTCTTCCACTCTTATCAATGACATGTCCCAAGTATTTGATCTCTTCTAGAAAGAATTCACACTTTGACTCCTTGAGTGTAAAACCAAAATCACTTATCCTTTCGAATACTTTGTTTACGTGCTCACGGTGCTCCCCGACGTTCGTACTTTTCATTAAGATATCGTCAAGGTAGCCGATCGAAATATCAAGCCCGCTCAACATCGTGTCGATTACCTGCTGAAAAATCGACGGAGCCACTTTAATTCCAAAAGGGAGACGATTGAATTTTAGTAGTCCCCTGTGTGTCGAAATACAGAGAAGCTTAGAGCTATCTTCCTCTACAAGTATTTGCAGATAGGCTTCACTCAAGTCAATTTTTGAGAACAGTTTTCCACCGTTTAATTTTGTGAAAACCCATTCTCGTGTCGGCAGAGGATAGTGATAATCTTTCAGCGCATCGTTCAAACCGGTTGAGAAATCGGCACCCACTCTGATCTCTCCAGACTTTTTCTTCACGTAGACGGTTGTCAACTGGTGTTAAATACCTTTCTCCACCAACCGGTCTATTTCTGCATTAATATTTTCAAGAGAGGCAAATGGTACACTTCGTTTTCTCTTAAAAACGGGATTCTTATTTTCAATTAGTTCAAAACTCGCCTTCATTTTAGTACAGCGTCCTAATTCATTAGAAAAAACCTTGGGGAATGACTCTTTCAAATCCTTCTACAATTTTTCTGCTTCAGCAGAAAAGTTCTCTATTCGTTGACAATAGGCGCTTATCGGCGAATCCCAGAGCTGGAAGTGCTGAATCCAATCTGAACCGAACAACTTCCCTGTATCTTTCATTACAAACATGCGTAATTTGAATGTCTTATTTTTTAGTGTCACTTTTGAAATGACTTCCCCTTCAAAGTTTATTTTCTCTCCGGTTACCGATCGAGCCACTTTATCTGTGCGTAGCATAGTCGGTCTGCCGATCGTTTTCCAGGTATTAATATTAATAATTGATAGGTCAGACCTGAATCAAGCTGTAGTTTAACATCTTGATTTTTCATTTTTACCGTAACATACTTTCGTATGTGTAGGTTGCCACCATTAATTCTGGTTGTTTTTATGTAACTTTTTTTTTCTAGTGTTACTCTTGCAATGTGAGGTTTTGTGTCCCATTTTATGGAATTTGTCACATTTTTTTCGTTTAAAAGGACATTTCTGGTACCAATGTAGGTCCCCGCAACCCCAACAAGGGTGGTTTGGCAATTTTTCATCCAATCTTTGAGGCAAATCCTTCCTGAATTTTTCCTTCGAAGAGTATGATTTTTTTGAAAAACGACGAACATTTTTAATATTAGAAATTGCTGCTTCCTCTATTTCTTTAGCTTCCTTTTTCTCGGAAATATGTCGTTGACAGCTTTCGGCCAGTTGTTGCAATGTTAAATTTGGCTCGGTTTCAAGTTTGCTTATTGCACGTCTTCTTAACTCTGCATCGTTTTGCGAGACGAGCCCTTGAACAAATATTAATACTTTGAAATTGTCCGCTGTCAAGGATGATAACTTAAAGTCGTCACAATGTTTATTGACGATCGAAGCAAACGTTGAGTAATCCTGGCTTTCTTTTCGCGTTAGGTTCATACATTTCCACCTTTTGTGGAATAAACTTGTTTTGGGGCAATATAGTCCCATTAACATTTTAATGGTTTAATTGAAAGATAGTTCGCCCGTTTTCTTCGGCAGAATATAATCGACAAATTCTGTATGCTCTGCGGTACCATGGGCTACAATCAATGTCGAGAAAATCCTGATATCGACGGTACCATGATTCGAAGTTTAGGTCCTCTTCAGACACATAGTTGAAGATTTCTATAGCTGACCATATTGCATTTTGGTTGAACGCGTTGCTGTCGTCATTTGTGCAAGCTGTTCAAATTTTCTCTCTGATTGAGTCTGTTGCTCTAATTGTAATTTTTGTATCCCAATCAATTGTTCGTCTAAAGATTTTCTATCTTCTCGCTTTTGTGCTTAATTCTTTTCCTCAAAATACTTCAACAAACTTATTTGCTGCGACTGAAATTCCTTCTGTAGAGACTGAAGTTTTTCATCGTTTGCCTTCTGTTGAGCAAGATGTTTTTCATCATTTGCCTTCTGTTGTTCTAATTGAAATTTAATCATCTCCAATATCTGTTTCGAGAAATCTTCCATGATTAAAGAAATACTTTCTTGAAAAAGAATTAGTCACAAATAGTCCTTTACTATTTTTTCTTTTCAAATGCTTACTGTTTAATAACAAACCCAACCCCTTCTCATCACTGCGTCATTCGGGTCTCGAATTCGACCGGCACTTGCTAATCTTTTTTTTCTTCTTTCAAAGTTCTTTGAGAAAAAAAAACCGATTTTATTAATCCGGCTTATTGGGTAATTAATTTAACAAATTATTTGTATTTTTGTTCGCATCTGGAACTTTTTTTTCTCCATCCAATAAGTCCGTTTGCCTTTCAGTGTAGGCTGAAAATGCAAAATAGCAAGTAATGGCTATATAAAAAATTGACTAGTTATTCAAGAAAGTAACTTGGTTTTACTTGTCAGCTTTTTTTTTCCGACTATACGATTTTACAGTGACAAGTCTGTTTGACTATATCAGACACGAAAAAAGCTTTTGTAGTATGCAGTTTTTTTTCCAAACCTTTCAGTTTTATAAGCACATGGTATTCCAATTTCATTTGTTGCACGAGGTAAAATCCCGTATTGAAATACGAAGAACACAAATAGTAAAATCTGTCTTACTTTTTTTTTTCTTCCAGTAATTGTTTAAACTGGTTATTTCTTGTAAGGCAGACTCGTCCCAAAATTGAATGTATTCGATGTTTCCAATATCTTCCCCAAAATTGTAAAGCACAAGGTTTTTTTGTTTTTTTTTTCAAACGGGTAGAATTTTTTTTTTCGAAGGTTGACCGTGTTGTAGACACTGGTTTATCACTCACAGGTTGCAAGGTCCAAGGTGTTTCCAACGAAGTCCTTTACGAATCACTCGCCGCCAGTTGTTGTGGACCCGTTTAGGGGTACCAACAATGAAATAAAAGCACAACAGGTTTAGAGATAATAATAATGAATTGTATTGAACAGAGAAATTATACACAAGTCAGTGTTGGCAGTGCTAGTGCCTAAATGTGCCTCTCAATGTTCTCCCGGCAAAAGCCGGTATTTATGGTGCCGGTTGCTACCATTTAGTTATTATTAAAGGGTAGGTAGGTTCACCCACAACAATAATCATCCATTTGATTTTGTATAGTGTGTTAGAATCTTTGAGGTTCCATATAATAGTTGCTAGGGAGGTAATTCCTCGCTTACTCAGGTATCTAAAAATGTTATGAGCGTAGGATCTCTGCTTGAAGGTTCCCTACGTCATCTCGATATAGATTTCGTCTTTCTAGGTGTTTGTGCCTGAGGTAACTTTGGCTTCATAGACAACGGATTTAATTGTATATCCTGAGCTCAAAGGGCAATTTCTACCTGTTCTGCATGAGCAGTTGGGGTTAGGTGGATTGATATGGATTTTGGATTTTAACGCTATCAAGAACCCACAGAGGGTTAGTAGGAGTAACTAGTTTTAAACGTGTTTCTGTTAAAAAGTATGGAGCTTATTAGATGGTGGAAATGTTGGTCTAGCAAGTAGAGGAAGTATCTGCCTATGTTAAATTTTACACTGAGAAAGAAGAAGGAGGATAAACCATACAATGTTCCTTTTCTTATTGGGTCTGTTTGGTCTGGTGGGTTGGGTGAGTGGAGATGAGATATTTCTTTTAAAGCCGCTTCTTCGCCTAGTCCAATTCTAAATACTCTAAATGTAAAAACAACGTTTCATTTCTGTTTCCCGCGTTATTTATTTGAAAACAAGCTGACAAGTTCCATTTGTAAAATTTTGAATGGCTTTATTTTGGTTCGAATCATTATTTGGAAGAAAGTAAAAATGAGATGTTCGTGAGTTCAGGAAAGAAGAGCTGATTCTATGACGAGGAATATAACAGGAGACATAAACCCGAATCACGCTAGGCGGAGAAATGCCTTGCTTATAAAAAACGAAATGGCGACACAAAATCCAATAATTGTAAACAAGCACCGAGGTTTTTGATTGTGGCTGAGATTTGAGCCATTTCGCAGTCGATGTTACTCATTAGATCAAGAGTGTCTGCACTGAAAGCATGGATAAAGCTGTCAGGCGAATCATAAGTTAAATTGACAAATTAACAACGAGAGAGCGACTATAAAAATCGACATGACTTGGAATGGCTGACCTACTGGGCATTTCTACAAACAGATGCGATGTTACCAACGTAGAATAAGCATAAACAAGCGACTGACAGGGAGATATAATGCATTCAAAATGAATTCTATAGGACTTTCAAAAGTTTCAAACGGATCTACCAATCTGTTACCGTAAACAAAGAAAAGAGTTGTCATTGAATGTCACAGTTACAGCAAGCCAGCCAGATAGAGGCGTTGAAAAGTAGAACAGATCCGGGCATTGTCATTTCTAGGGAAGTAGAGACAAAAAGTAGAGACAAAAAGAAACGGTCAGACAAAAGTATTATAACAACATCAGACACACCAAAATAATAGAATGAAAAGAAACGGACACACCGCAAACATCGAGACATCAACCATCTCAAATAAATAAAGAAAAGAAAATGGACATTTTACAGGTCGTATCATTAGAGGTAACCGACTGGTTTCGCCCTCTCATCTCAAAGGTGTATCGAGTGATAAATATATATATATATATATATATATATATATATATATATATACAATTTTTTCTTTCTCTTTTTTATCCTCTTCCCCAAGTTAAGAGAGGGCGAAACCGGTCGGCATGCTTTTTAAAAAAACTTTTAATCATGAACAAGAAAACTCGTCTACTCTTCATGCTTGCGATAACATACACACACACACACACACACACACACACACACACACACACATATATATATATATAGTAATTTATGAAAATAATATATATATATATATAAGAAGGAATAGGTAAAATAAATACCTTTAGAAGCATTAAGATGCGATATCAATTTTTTTTATAAAAAAGAAAAATAATAAATCGAAACCGATTTTTTTTTTTTTATTATAAACTAGCATTTTTTTGTTGTTAGTTTAAAGTGATACAGATATTTCGCCAAAACCTGGCATCCTCGGTGTGTAAGCCGGGCTGTAATAACAACAACGAGCCGGTAAGAAAAAATACAAATCCGATGACATCAGGATATATTACACACCGAGGATGCCAGGTTTTGGCGAAATATCTGTATCACTTTAAACTAACAACAACAAAAAATGCTAGTTTATAATAAAAAAGAAAAAAAATCGGTTTCGATTTATTATTTTTCTTTTTTATAAAATAAATTGATATCGCATCTTAATGCTTCAAAAGGTATTTATTTTACCTATTCCTTCTTAAATTTAACAATAGATGCTTTTTTAAAAAGAAATATGAACCTTAAAACATATATATATATATATATATGTATATATATATATATATATATATATATATATATATATATATATATATATATATATATATAATATGAGACTAAAAGTATACTTTTAGAGAATTTAACCCATAGTGAAATGATTTATGCTCAATATACGAGACAGAGCAATTGTAATGATAAATAAGGGAAGAGAGATGTGAATGGCAAATCTATTTCATCTTCGATTGCTCATAATAGTATTTTGGGGGAATTGTTTTACAGTACATGCGTATATGACATCACTTTGTATGCAATAGCTGTTTAACGGGCATTCTCTGGATTTCTGGCAGTTACAATTATTAGAATGGGGTATAATGGGCGCTGGTTGCTGGTTGCTGGGCAGATTTAATTTTTTTGTGTTATATTGTTTCTTAAATTT
The DNA here is from genome assembly GCA_963556195.1 of Sepiola atlantica. NCBI lineage: Eukaryota > Metazoa > Mollusca > Cephalopoda > Sepiida > Sepiolidae > Sepiola > Sepiola atlantica. Next base: position 94,680,440 of record OY744530.1, read on the forward strand.
TTTCAAATTTTGAATTTTGGCTATTCCCTTGCCAACTTATCCATCTATGTAATTCCCCTGATGATAAGATTTTAATCTTTGAAAAACCTGGCTTAAGGAAAGGAAAATAAACATGTTTTTATCGAGTACACCTTGCATTGAACAATCGAAAGTTAAATAGATTTGTCATTCGCACATCTTTATCTCTCTAACCTTATTTATCTTTATATATATATATATATATATATATATATATATATATATATATATATATATATATATATATAGTAATTTATGAAAATATATTTATGGCAATTAAGTTACACAGAGGCTCTCGCGTTTCATTCCCGGGGGGAATCTTCTGCTAAAATGCATGGAGTTAGTTTTGCCGGATGTTTTTATATACACGGCTAGCTAGTTAACCAATCAGATTCTTTGTTGTTCTCTTAGCCAATCGTTGGGCTTCTCACGAACACATGTCCGGTTAGTTTTACTTCATATTTCCTGTTCTATTGTTTTGTTTTCTATAGAGTGCCCTATATCCTGTGTCTTTATTGTGTCAATATAATGGATGAATTTATTTTAACACATGGTTCCATTGTATTTCTATAGTAGGTCTTAATTTTTAAGTAGTTAGGTTTTAGTTTAGTTTAGTCTTTTCACTTATTTATTTGTTTATTCATTTATTTCTGTAAGGTAAATTTTATTCTGTTCGGGCAGCTGTTTGCTATCCCATTTCTACAGTTTAATAGATTTTGGGTGTCTTTAAAGTTTAGGATTTCAAATTTCTCATTCAGACATAATCTACACGGGTCGTCTAAATTTCTACATGTACTGGCCTGTCGTATTATTTTCGATTCAATTATTGGTGGGCGTTCATTTTTCTTTGAGCTCCCAATAGTGGTTTGCTAGTGCTGTTTTAATTCGACATTCAATGTTTTAAATGTTTTTAAATGTGCTTCTGTTGAAGAAGATACTGAAAATTGATACATAAAAAAATATATCTCCTTATAAAATTTTATGTGGATACATTAAATATATATATATATATATATATATATATATATATATATATATATATAGAGAGAGAGAGAGAGAGAGAGAGAGAAAGAGATAGGAGAGAGAGAAGGGGAGACTTTGGCCACTATTTATGCTAGGCTATAACATTGTTCGTTCGCCTATTCGTTGGGATAAAACTATTGACCTCGGATCCATCAGGCATTCCACCCGCTCTATTGCTTATTCCGTTCACCCGAATGAGGACTTTCATAATCTACACACGGACGCACAATTATATCAATATATCCCACCAAGAGTCCGAGTGACAACAAGTCTCCTCATTCCTCTTTCGATAAGCATTACACACAATTTTGCGTTATTGCAACAACCACTTACGATTGATTTCTCGCTGGTTTTCCAAAGTCCCAGTATACTCCACATGCTTCCAGTGGGGGTCTAGTTAGTGTTTTTCCTCTTCGGTTTTTTCTATCTTCCTTGGCACTTCACGGCTATTTTGTGTCGTATCAGCCGAGGCTGGTGTCATCACTTTTTTTTTTTTTTTTTGAGGGAGGGTGCAGTTTATGAAATGTCTTGCATTTTCAGTTCCTTTGTGGTTGTGTTCTGTCTTTGTTTTTGTTTTATTTCTATTGCAATGTGGATGTTTAGTGTATAGTTAGTTTCTGCGGGTTAGTTTCCGCGTTCCTGGATTTGCTGTAAGATTTAAGCCTTTTTTGTCATTGCCGTCCATTGTATAGTCTCAGTCTTAGCTTTGATTCCAATTTCTCCTAGTCTTTCTTCCAGTTTTTTTCTAACTGTTCCTAGTGCTCATACGATTATTGGTATTTTCATGTTCCATATCCCTTTCAGTTATCTGTCAAGTTCCGTGTATTTGCTTCGCTTTTCTGTTTCCTTCATCTTTACCCTGTGACCTGCTGGAATGGTCAAAATCTACGACTTGGAAGGTTTTCTCTTTGTTAACTATTATGACATCCGGTTTCTTTGCTTGGATGAGTTTATCTGTTTGTAACTAAATGTCTGAGAGAATTTTGTGATTTTCTATGGAGTGCAGTATCCATCGGAAAATTTTTAATGGCCAGAGTGCTCACCTTCTCGGGCGCTGGCTTTTCAAGCCCCACTTTCCCGACCCGACCTTGGGTCACATCTTACCTTGTGGGAGTAAGATAACACTGGCCTTGTGCCTAACCTCCTGAAGAGGCGGTAAATAATACAGATGGTTTACTCTAAATTTCATAGTCTTTTTCACTCATGCCTTCATTTTACACTCATGACTACATCGCCGCCATTTTCCCGGATTTTAATAATAATTACCATCATTGGACTTTTCGTGAAATCTTACCCAGAACAGTTGTGTCGAATTTTATTACAATGCTTTTTTTCATTAATTTCATTGTCAGAGAGAGAGAGATGGAAAGAGGGAGAGAGTAGGAGAGAGGGAGAGAGGGAGAGAGAGAGAGCGAGAGAGAGACGGAGAGAGAGAGAAAGCGAGAGGGAGAAAGAGAGAGTGAGAGAGAGAGAGAGAGAGAGAGAGAGAGAGAGAGAGAGAGAGAGAGCACATTTTTAGTATAAAACATATGGAAATCGAAATATAAATATGGTAATGATTTCAAACTATCCCAACACGAAGGGCGTTACTAAAACCAGTAATAATATTGTGGTTCAACTTTGAGTAGATTCAAGTTTTGAGTAGATTTTTTTCGGATCCCAATGTGCAGCGGGTGTGGACAGTGTACCCGCTATTACTGGTGTGAAAAAAAACAACAACAACAAAAAGGTGATAAAAGTAGTTCTAACGTTGAAGTAGTTGGGGGGGGGGTGGAGGGAAAGGTTTACAGTCGGTACTATAATGGCTCTGTCCGAAATTAGCGCAAGGAACGCTGAGACTAATGAGTGTCACGTGTCTTCGTTCTACAAGTGTGCAAACGCCAGACTCACGTGTGGTTCGCGCCACGGTCACGTGGACTGCAGGCGCCACTCGAAAAAAAATACTCGGATAACAAGAGAAAAACAAAAACAAAAACCTGAGAAAGTACGCGACGACTGCCGTACACAACTGAACTGCAGGAAGTGCAAGGCTGTATGAAGAATACGAATGAAACCGAACTTAGTTCCTGATTGTGCATGCAGGGGACCCGAAAGGCAAAAGGGGGCAAGGGTCGTCGATCCGACGAAGTTGGGAGTGGGAGAGACGACATAGTATCATTGTCTTCTGCGCCAAGAGCATGCACAACCACGTGTGTGTGTGCGCAGATACCAGAGTAGGACGTGTGTGTACATGGCCTTGTGCATGTCTGAGCACGCACACTTGCTTGTAAATTGATGTTAAACCATTGAAGAGCGTGCCCGCTCCGCAAATCCAACATTAGCGTCCAAGTATAGCACGCGCTTTATAGAAAGAACGTCGGTGGGGGGTGAGGGGGATGAAATTCAACGATTTGGGATATTGAAGTATCGCCATTGATGGTGAGAGACAGAAAGAGAGAGAGAGAGAGAGAGAGAGAGATAAGAAGAGAGAGGAAGAGAGAGATAAGAAGAAGATGAGGAAGAAAAAGATGACGAAGAAAAAGAAGAGAAAGGGGGCGGGGAGAGAGAGAGGGGGAGAAGAGCTTGACTGGCGCAATTTCAGAATGTCATTAGTGAAAGGCGAATAGCGCAAGACATGCGGGCCCCTCCTTTTTGGAGAGCTGGATTTTCCCCACATTAAAAACCGACCGTACACCTAACTTTGTCCTCGTGGGGAGGCAAGTAAATAAGAACACGCGGCCCCTCGTGTTGGTTTTAGATGTGTCCTAACATCTCCCCAAGAAGCTTCGTTCGTCTGCCAGTAAGTTGTCATGTTTAAATTTAAAATACAATTTCTATCGCTAAGCGTGACGATCGAATGGACGCATATTATTTTAGATACGTCTAAGCATATCTATATGTCTGTCACGCTTATGTTTTAAATAGAATGTTTGTTTGTATGTCACGTATAAGTTTTCAATAGCATTTTCGTTGATCCGTCAGGATCAAGTTTTAAATAGCATTTGCGTTATTCTATCACGCTGAAGTTTGAAATAGCATTCGGCCGTCCTAAGATAAGGTCTGTTAACTGAGTCGAGTTTTTCTGGTGACGTCATTGATAGTGGGTAGTTAGAACCACTATTAATGAGGACCGGAAGTGCCCGAAGGCACTAACGAGCATGCGTACATATGTTGTCAACAAGTAATCAGAGCGAGCAGACTCACTTCCATCGGATTATTCATTCACTTGGAAATCTCTCTGAACTTTTTCCTCCTATTGTGACTTTATTCCCCTGCGAAGAACACGGCTAACCTCCTAAGGATTATTGATCCACTTAGTTATCATTGTTAATATGTTCTCTTTTCAAACGATTTTCTTTTTTATAGATGCCAAGCGCGAAAGAAAATAAGGAAATTACAACATGGTGTCCAATAATTAAGGCATTGCATTAAAGTGTACACCAGTGATGAATAATAATATAGGGTCAATAGTATTGCTGTCCCTATTAACAACAAATGTACACCAGTGATGAATAATAAAATAGGGTCAATAGTATTGCTGTCCCTATTAACAACAAGTGTACACCAGTGATGAATAATAAAATAGTGTCAATAGTATTGCTGTCCCTATTAACAACACGTGTACACCAATGATGAATAATAATATAGGGTTAATAGCATTACTGTCCCTATTTACAACACGTGTACATCAGTGATTAATAATAAAATAAGGTTCAATAGTATTGCTGTCCCTATTAAAAACACGTGTACACCAGTGATGAATAATAATATAGGGTCAATAGTATTGCCGTCCCTATTAACAACACGTGTACACCAGTGATGAATAATAAAATAGGGTCAATAGTATGGCTGTCCCTATTAACAACATGTGTACACCAGTGATGAATAATAATATAGGGTCAATAGTATTGCTGTCCCTATTAACAACACGTGTACACCAGTGATGAATAATAAAATAGGGTCAATAGTTTAGCTGTCCCTATTAACAACACGTGTACACCAGTGATGAATAATAAAACTGGGTCAATAGTATCGCTGTCGCGATTAACAGCACGTGTACACCAGTGATGAATAATAAAATAGGGTCAAAAGGATTGCTTTCCCCATTAACAACACGTGTACACCAGTGATGAATAATAAAATAGTGTCAATAGTATTGATGCCCCTATTAACAACACGTGTACACCAGTGATTAATAATAAAATAGGGTCAATAGTATTGCTGTCCCTATTAACAACACGTATACACCAGTGATTAATAATAAAATAGGGTCAATAGTATTGCTGTCCCTATAAACAACACGTGTACACCAGTGATGAATAATAAAATAGTGTCAATAGTATTGCTGTCCCTATTAACAACACGTGTACACCAGTGATGAATAATAAAATAGGGTCAATAGTATTGCTGTCCCTATTAACAACACGTGTACACCAGTGATGAATAATAAAATAGGGTCAATAGTATTGCTGTCCCTATAAACAACACGTGTACACCAGTGATGAATAATAAAATAGGGTCAATAGTATTGCTGTCCCTATTAACAACACGTGTACACCAGTGATGAATAATAAAATAGTCTCAATAGTATTGCTGTCCCTATATACAACACGTGTACACCAGTGATGAACAATAAAATAGGGGCAATAGTATTTATGTCCCTATTAACAACACGTGTACATGAGCGAATGATAAAACTGACACATTTCAAGACAGGTTCATGTTTTTATGGTTTTTATTAATTTAATTCATCCCAAACCTTGCATATTGCCACAGAAGCGTGAAGGTCTACTGTCGCACGGGTCAGATTTATAGGGGCCAAACTGAGTGAGAAGTCGGGCAGCAAGATGTTAGTTCAAATTAAATGTATGCATGTTTATACTGTCGGGAAAACTGGAGGCAGGATGGGAATTCAAAAAGCAAGCTGTCTAATTTAAAAAGTTATCAGAGTAGAAAACCTTCCAGCATCTAGAGACCTCTACAGTGAAAGGATTTGATTATGATGCTAGTCGGGTGGATCGGGGTATTTTCGTTTAAGGAAAGTTCATCGGAGTACATTCCGTAGATTTATATATAAAACAAGCACAAATATGTAACATTGCGACGATGGGACAGGGTCTCGAGATTGGTAGACAGTGTGGGACCTATTTGGTTAGAGATTATTTTTTCCACTCTTTCCAAAAGGGAAAGACTAGTGGTTGCTACACCAGCTAAGACGTGGCAACAATACTCCACGTATGGGCGAATGGTGGCCCTATAGAGATATTTAATACTGGCAGGTGTGAGAAGTTTACTAGCCCGGTAGAGGGAGCCCACTTTCTTTGCAGCAGACTTGGCATCATCTTCTACATACTTATTCCAAATCATTTTGTGTGAGAATGTCACGTTGAAAAGTTTGAACATTGCAGTCTCGGGAAGGGTGCTATCGGCCCCCAAACCGCATAAATTATAAAATAAACTAGAATGGCATTCTGTTCAGTGCAAAGCTCAACAACAAAATTTAAAATTAAAAAAAACTTAACAAATAAAAATATAATTACACTTTGACTAATTAAATTAGAGAGAAAAGAATTAAAATTATTTCATTCCATGGCTTGTTTTGAAATTGAGTTGCCCGAACCAATTAAAGTACAAAAAAAAAGAAAAATCAGATTATCAATTTCTAAAAACACTTTTACGTCAAAGCCATTACTTTAAAAATTATATCAAGTTCATAGGGTCCTCGGTCCCAATACTTCACGTTTCATACGAGATATTGCACGGATAATAGGAGCAACTTGTAGGAACGAGCCCGACAGACCGCTTGGATGTTCCAGCGCATATCCCTACATATTATCCGATGCAACGTTATACCTATTCGGCCGTTTGTCTAAGAAGAAAATGTAGTATCTGTTCCGAGAGATACTACACCCCATAGACCGGTATTGTCTTGATTCCGCCGGTCGCTGGGTTTGTTCTGTGCAGTTATAGGAGGTCCACCCTCCCAAGCTTTGCCTCCCCTCTTTGGGGTGGAATAAGTTTATCGCTTACTGCCTGAGGCGCTCCTACTGGGGAATGCCGACGGGGCTGCCCAGGCATTTTTTGTAGGCCAGAGTGCTCACCTTCTCGGGCGCTGGCTTTTAAATCCCACTTTCCCGACCTTGTGTCACATGTTACCTTGTGGGAGGAAGATAAATAAAACGGCGTTTTGTCTAAGAAGAAAATGTAGTATCTGTTCCGATAGATACTACCCTCCATAGACCGGTATCGTCGTGGCATTCGGGCCTTGATGCCGCCAGTCTATGGGGTTTTCCTGTGCAGTTCTAGGAGGTCCACCCTCCCAGGCTTTGCATTCTCACCCTTTGAAAAGGGGTTAGTTTATTGCTAATCGCCTGAGGCACTCCTACCGGAGAATGCCGACGGGGCTGCACAGGCAATTTTTAAAAGGTCATAAGTGCTCTTCCTCTAGGGTGCTGACTTATCAAATCCCACTTTCCGACCTTGTGTCACATCTTACCGCGGTGGGAGGTAGATAAATAAATGATGACATCCCGCATCATCTAAGTATTGAGGAAGAAAACAAAACAAGAACTTTGCATTTGTGTGCATTCAAGTAAATACTGAAATACGCTTTTAGTCAGAAGTTCTTTATTTCATTTCCTAATAATTTATTCACTTTCGTTTCCGTGTTTATAAAATGTTTAGAATATTGTTAAACTTGGGATTAAATATGAAATATACGAATAAAATAGTTTTTGGGGAAAAAATCCATGAATCGGCACTTTGATCCGACTCTCTACCAACATTTAAATGGCAGTGAGTATGATCAATGCTTTATTTTTTATATGGGTCTGAAAAAAATGAAAAACGCAATATAAAGTAGTATAAACGATTATATATTTATTAAACAAAGGTATGTATAAGAAAACACTACATGGTCGTAACTAAGTCCGTCGGACTTCATTACGAATAAACCGAAATGCATTGTGGTAAATTTAATTTCGTTATTAAATCATTTTAAAAAAATATGATAAAAAAAAATCGTCCTGTTATTCAATTAATTCAATTCTTGTAGTTACGCGAAAAACACACACACGCAGACAAATGTGAAGTTTGTCTTATAACTTTATTCATATAGAGTTTGCCTATTTTTTAATCTTGGATATGTGAAAAGTTAAGAAAAATATCGCCAATGAATTAATTTTTCGCGCGAAAGTAAGTAAGGTACGGACAATGAATAAAGATATACTATCTGGTGTCGCTGAATTGCCAACTGAACTGCTGCTGCTGATTATAAATGTAACTGCAGAACACACGTACACACGAGTTGGTATTCTTCTCATATCGTCAACAGTTTTGATGGTTTGATATTGCGCCCATGCGCCCCGATGAGAGGCTTTGGCCGTCGGTCGGCCAAATCAGCGTCAAGCTTGAAACCGCATTTTCGTCGGTCTGTCAATCTGGTTTTAAATAGCATTTTCGTCGGTCTGTCACGCTTTAGCTGGAAATAGTACTTTACACCCTAAATGAGCCGGTTGAACGGACGCATCATATTTTAGATGCGTTCAAGTATTACTGTAAGAGTTTCTCTTTGTTGGTGGTCTGTCACGTTTAAGTTTGAATTAAAATTTTCGTCGGTCTGTCACGCTTTAGTAATAAATAGTATTTTTATCGCTTAAAAAGTGAAAGGACGCATCTTATTTTAGATGCGTCCAAGTATCTTTATAAGAGTTTCTCTCCGGCAATCGGGGTGTCACACTTAAGTTTGAAATATCATTTTCTTTGGTCCGTCACACTTAAGTTTGAAATTGTATTTTCCTCGGTCCGTCGCACTTAAGTTTCAAATTGCATTTTCCTCGGTTTGTAACGCTTAAGTATCAAATAGCATTTTCCTTGGTCTGTCGCACTAAAGTTTTCTTCTGTCTGTGATGCTTAATTTTGAAATAGCATTTTCCTCGATTCAGACTTAGGTTTGAAATTGTATTTTCTCAGTCTGTCACACTTAAGTTTAACGTAACATTTTCCTTGGCTTCTCGTGATTAAATTTGAAATAGCATATTCTTTGGTCTGTCACCTTTTGGTTGGTACCACACAAAATGGCCGTAAAGAATTAAAAAAAAAAAAGATGGAAAGACCGAGGAGAAGAAGCACCATCCAGACTTCCACTTAAAGGGTGTGGAGAGTACTGGAATACTGTAGAGACTTATTGTCACTCAACTTCCAGGGAAGGGCAATTGTCCTTATCAGCGAGAAATTAATGATAAACAGCTGTTGTGATAACGCAAAGTGCTAGAGAGTGTTGGACACCTGGAGGGACTTGTTGTCACTTAGACTTCATGGAACACGAATTGTTACTACCAGTGAGCCATCACTAGTGAGTAAATAATAATAACTCAGGAAAACAGTAAATGCAGACTATGTGGATAAAGAGACGAAACGGTAAACCACATCATAAGTAAATGCAGCAAACTAGCCCTAAAGAAAATATAAACAGAGATGACTGTGTCGGGAAGATAGTCCACTGGGAACTGTGCAAATTATTGCATTTTGTACATGCGGACAAATTGTACGGACAGAAAATGAGGCAAGTATTGGAAAATGAAAGGCATAGCATTCCCTGAGACGTAGAAATACAAATGGAGAAACACACCCAAGCAAGATGGCCGGACGTGATAATAGTCGACGAGAAGGAAAAAATGGCCAAATCGTAGATTTCGTCGTCTCAGCAGTTCACATGGTGAAGATCAAGGAGGAAAAAAAACTAAGGAAATACATGGAGCTAGCCAGAGAGTTTTTAAAAATATAGAACAAGAGTAAAATTACTGTAATACCAATAACAGTAGGAAGACTAGGAAGAGAACACCTCGGAAAGACGACTGGAAAGGGAACTGAAATTGCCAGGGTAGATACGCAAGAAAAAAAACGCACAGTGGCACTAACACCGGTTGGTACCACACAAAATGTTCACAAAAACTCAAGAATGATTGAAAGAACAAGGAGGGAACGCACCATTCAGACCTCCACTGGAAGGTACGGAAAGTACTGAAATATTGAGGGGGGGGGGTTATTCGCACTCAAATCTCAGGGGAAAACGGTCGTTACCAGAGATGAATCAATAGTAAACAAGTATTGCAATAACGCGGATTGATTTGCATACTGATCGAAAGAAGCGAAGAGTACTGGACATTTCGAGATACTTATTGACATTCGAACTCACAGGAACACCAGCTGTTTTTTACCAGTGAGCGATCACTGGTAACTCTTAGTGAGTATCAAATAGAGTGCAAACACCGCTAACTAGGTAATAGTTAATATTAGAATTACGTGAAAAATAAATTCGGGCTTTAAACTTTTGGGCCAAATAAACCAATTACTTGATGTGCATCATCTGTCTAAACTTATTTATATGTTCAGCATTTTGTCGACAAATTCTTTCTTGAGTTGTGCCCCCCCCCCCCAACTCTCTACAGTGTTATGTAAAAGGTTTGGGACACTATTTTTTTTTTGGGGGGGGGACACTATTTTACCAAAACTTTTACCGATTTCGCTTGTGCTGTTTTTTTTTTATTTCACGGAAATCTTGAACATGAAATATTGGGTTGGTTTTTTGAATGTCATCTTTTCGGCCTACTAGAGATCGTTTTATATTTCTATTCTTCAATTCATGTATTTGGTGTAGCGAGTATATTGACGACAGTGTGTAATAAGCCTCCGAGTAGGAGAGTTCTTAGATTTTTGCTTGTATTTCAGGCCTTGAAATGAAAGATCAAGCAGAGCGCTACCGGCATCTGATGCATTTTTTATTACAAAAAATGAAGAAGAAATCTACAGAAACCTGCATAAAGGTATGTCATGTGTATGGGGAGAATGCCGTTACAGTGCGGATGTGCCAGAAATGGGTTGCTCGATTCCGAAAAGGACATTTTTCACTGAGAGATGTTCCTCGCTCTGGTCGGCCAAAGATGATGGACACTGACAAAGTGAAAGCCGTAGTTGAACAAGATTGCCGTTTGACAACCAGACAAATCGCAGACATTCTCAAGATTTCAAAATCGAGCGTGAAAAATGAATTGCATAAACCTATGCAGGATGCATGTCTAAACTTAATGTTTGGGTTCCCCATAAACTGACAAAAGCAAAAAAAACAAAAAACGAACGAACTTTTTGGCTCACCGAAAATAAAAGATTGGCATTTTGGGGAATTCTTTCTCATTGTGTTTTAACACTCGGTTCATGTTTTCATATTTTACTGGGCGTATATAAACATATACGTTTATATACGCCCAGTAACATATGGAAACACTAGAGTAATCATTAAAAAATAATCAAGTAAGCATCGAATAAATAGGCACCATTTTTATATCACGATAAAATTTATTTATAGGCTGATTAGAAATGTCAGTCTTAGAATCGTGTATAAAATTAATAATTCTTTCTGAATTCAAAACCATATTTGGTACAGAAAAACTTCACTGTATACCCCATTGGTCCACCAAATTAAAGGTTATCATTGGTTGAAAACAATACATATTGTTTCTTTTTATGTGAGTATTTTTTTAGGGAAGTTCGAGCCAACGAGATTAGTGGCGGGAAAACTAATATTGTAATACAGATAGTGTTTTTTTAAAAGAACGTATCTGACTTTTAGAATTTGACAAGATTACTTTATATATATATATATATATATATATATATATATATATATATATATATATATATATATATATATATATAAAGTAATCTTGTCAAATTCTCTCTCTCTCTCTCTCTCTCTCTCTCTCTATATATATATATATATATATATATATATATATATATATTTGTTTTTGTCAGATTCTCTGCACAGTCGGAGATTTCCTCTGGTGTTAATTATTTTTGACAAAGGGAAGTTTCTTTTCCCGAAATATTAAATAAATGATTTTTATAATAATCCGGATATCACACAAACAGCAAACACCACTCTTGCTGTTATGTAAGATTTTAAGAAAAAATAAATAGTAAGTCACATTTTGTATTCGATTTATTATTTTTGTTCCTTCCAGCTTACATCTTATCCGGAATTTGCATTGCCCACAACCTTTTAAAAACATACTACTACTATTCCTAGCAATGCTTCAAGCAAACTATCATTCTCTATTATATATATATATATATATATATATATATATATATATATATATATATATATATTGTGATGGGCTAGTGGGTGTTATAATTTTTTATTTAACTATATATTGGCTGAATTGTGCTATAGATTGATGTGAGTTTCTCTGCGCTACTCACACTTGGTTCATAGCTTATTCTTGGCCTTTTGACTAAGATCAAAGTGTAGTATCTGTTCCAATGGATACTGCACCCCATAGACTGGTATTGTCTTGGCCTTCGGGGCTTGATTTACGCCGGTCTATGGGTCTGTCCTGTGCAGTTCTAGGAGGTCCACCCTCCCAGGCTTCGCCTCCCCTCTTTGGGGAGGAGTAAGTTTATTGCTTACTGCCTGAGGCGCCCCTACCGGGGAATGCCGACGGGGCTGCCCAGGCAATTTTTAAACCCCACTTTCCCGACCCGACCTTGGGTCACATCTTACTTGTGGGAGTAAGATAAAAACTGGCCTTGTGCCTAACTCCACGAGAGGAGTAAATCAATACTCACACTCGGTTCATGTGTGAAGCTGATTTGAATTTTACAATCCCTATCACACCGGTGGTTAGGCCCCTCCTCTGGTTATGGTTCTTTTATGCGTTAGCAAGTGTGGTTTTCTCATTGCCATCCCCATGGTAAAACACGGATGAGCCTCCTGGGGTTGGGGATGAGCCAGATGAGAGACATGGGGGATATATAATGCATGCACGCACACACACATAATATATATACAGGCTGATTCATAAGTCACTTAGCTATTTATTTTTGAAATTCTAAAGTTGAAAAATACGGTAATACAAAACAGAAAGTTTATTCAACAAATTTATTCATGAGAGTTTAAAATTACAGCAAATTTTCAAAATATCCACCTTCGTTCTGAATTCATAGCTCCATTCTTTTTTGCAAGAAATTTACGACTCTTTGTAGCATATTTGATTGATTATGAAATAAATATATATAGACACAAATATATATACGAACAAATCTAAAATAACAAATAGCAATAATTAGAGAGCAAGATAACAATTATCAAAAGTTCATAGTATGTTTGTGCTTCATATGGTAATTATTTTAAATAGCTAAGTTAAGTGACTTATGAATCATCCTGTATATATATATATATATATATGTGTAGAGAGAGAGAGAGAGAGAGAGAGAGAGAGAGAGAGAGAGAGAGTAATCTCCTAAATTAATGAACGGATCATCATTAATTTTTGAATATATATTCTAAAAAAATACGAGTAACATGGGCACATTTGTTTTGTAAATGTTAACATTTTTTTTTGGGGGGGGGGTATATATATAATTTTTTTATTTAATTTATTTTCATCCACAGATGATTATGACTTTTGGAATATATATGCTCGACAACCTAGTGAGTTACATGCTCCCATTATTTTTTGTAAACTTTACTATTTTAGTGGGTACGTCCACCCAAACTCGCATCCACTCTAAAAAAAAACTCTTACAATAACAATAAAAGTAATATATTTTCAAAAAGAATAGATGCTCGCTCATGAACATCAATAATATGTATGTGTTTGGTAAAATCCTAAACTATTAAACTCATCATTGTGAATTATGGAATATATATTATAGACAACATGGTGTTATATGTGGTCATATTACTTTTTAAAAACTTTATCATTTAGTGTGTTGACACCGAAACCGTACTATAGCATGGTGACATGAAGCAGAAATTTCCTTAACGTTTGAGACCAAGGCCGTGCGTGGTTCGTTGGTTAGGATGTATGTTAAATGCAATGTGGAGGTTGACTGCCTCGTTGGCTGCTGGTAGCGATCTTTTGTGGCACGGAGTCATGACGAATCGTGGGCTGTCGGTGATTTTCTTTTTGTTTCCTCTGCTGTAGTTAATTTTATTATTTTCACTCAAAGTAATTCGATAATTTAAATAGGATTTTATCAAGTGAGTGAAGGGGAGAACACTTAGAGAAATCTATTTCCTTTGATTTAAAACAATTAATACTTAGTTATCTTACCTGCTCTTTGAGCATTGAAATATATAAGAATTATTCTATAACATTACTTACAAACTTTTTCTTTGCGAATTGCCTCAGTCTAGAAGGTTTTCTCATTCCCTGACCAGAACAGATGACTTGTAGTATCAGAACAAATATTACATATGTTTTCATTCACGCAAATAGTTCACGGTTTACACGGTGACTAAACTAGGAAATAACACTGTCATCATATAATACATTTGGAGTTAAACGTCCTTTATTGAGTTATACAAATATTTTATTAAAAAAAAATATTTATAAACATATTTACTTCGCAACAGTGGATACTCAGATTTCTAGAATATTGAAATTTTTCTTTATATAAGTCAATAACAGATTTTATTTATTTCAATGACACATGTCGTCAGCTAGGAAATAAGCCGATAACACTAACATCTATACTCATTTAGAAACTGTTCTTCAGATTTCACACGTAGTACTAAATTGATTTCGATAAATAAACTAGAAAATAAAATCCTTCTAGACTGAGCAAACATTTTTTTATAACACATTTCAGTATTTAAAATCGGTATTTTATATTTTCGCCGAGCAACAAAACACGAGTCAATGTTAAATACTATTTTAATCACCTAAATTACTTAAAGTGAATTGTTTTTTTTCTGATTTTTGTATACTCTACCATTTGTCTTTTTAAAATTAAAATCAGTATTTTATATTTTCCCATGGCAACGTCAGGACACGGGTCCTGCCAGTATATGGGCAGAATTTTTTCTTTGAGGCATATTTAATTAAATATTACGAACAATGTGTGTTTACATATTATTTTTTAGATCCGTTCTATGTTTCTTTTTAGTTTACGGGTTTTGAGCTGGAACTGGTCCAAACTATTAATAAACACTTAAAAATACATGTTTTTACTTGATTACCACCCTGAAGATGGATCCAGATAGGTCTGAAAGTATTAGGGTAAAAAACAACTACAACAAATACATCGGTCAGTTCTCAGCTCGAAACCCGTGAACTAAGGAACTAATAATGAGATATATATATATATATATATATATATATATATATATATATATATATATATGTATATATATATATAATAAATAAATAAAATTATCTTTCTCACTTCCATCTACAGGAAGCCTACTTTTACGGGACTGTATGTAAACTGGTCTTCTTTTGTGCCTAAGTCTAGAAAGGTAGGCTTAATTTACACTTTGGTGCATAGAGCTCTCGTTATTTGTTCTCCAAATAAATTAGAGTGTGAACTCAATAGGATCAGGGATATATTCATTGATAATGGGTATCCCGAGGACCTTATCAATGATTGCATCAATAAAAAGGTTGCTGATTTTAAATCCCCTAAAATATTTGGGCCTGTAAAATGCCCCATTTATTTAAAATTACCTTGGATAGGGGGAACTAGTATTAAACTAGGTAAACAGATTGTTGATAGCATTAGCAATTGCTTCTACTCTGTTTCCTTACGATTAGTTTATGCTACTAGACCTGCTTTTCCTTCCTTTCGCAAGGATAGTGTGCCCTATACAAATTATAGTAATATTGTATACCAATTTAAATGCCAATGTGATGCTGGCTATATAGGGCGCACTTCCTTGCATTTGCAGACTCGCATAAACCAGCACATTCCATCACAAATACGTCAGGGAAGGGTAGGGTCCTTGTGTTACCCCTCCTCTAATTCTTTGGACTCTGCTATTGGCCAGCATTTGGTTGAAAACCCTAGCTGTGCCAGTGGCTATAAAATAGACCGTTTTGAGGTCTTGCATCGAGCAGATTTCAAGAACCATTTGAAAATATTGGAATCTGTCTCTATTGCCATTCGAAAACCTTCCTTGTGCCGGCAGAAGGAATTTGTAAGATCGCTTAATCTCTTTGGGGAACTTTGAACTCCTTCCCAATTTTTTTTTTTATCCCCTAACGTAGTGCCTTTTAATCGACTTTTAACGAAATCATTAAATTGAATTTTAATCGCTTTAACGTTAATTTTGGCACACTCAATTTCCCCATTTTGCTCTTTCTTTCGACGTTATTATTAATTAAAACTATCGATTTTCTCCTGACGAGATGATAGTCGAAAGGGCCTTAGAGAGATTTTTTTTAAATGTATTTATAAATTTTGTACCTCAAAACATTTATATATATATATATATATATATATATATATATATATATATATATATATATATATATATATATAGGGAAGTGGGGTTTGATCAACTCTGCTGGGAAGCTATTAAATCAACTACTGTCTTGTTTTTAAATTCTCGAAACAGTTTTTCATGGTAAACAACTGATGATCCCTTAAATAATGTTAGAAGCAAACTAATATAATAACTGTAAAAATTAAATTGACTTACATGAATGATTTTCCACTGAACGACGATAGTTTAAATGGTTGAGATACTTCCGAGACTATATATATATATATATATATATATATATATATATATATATATATATATATATATATATATATATATATATATATATATATATATAGTTCGGAAGCAAGTCATTGTTTATGCAAGCGTTATTAAAGGCCACAGAGTTCTCTCTCTTCACGATCTTTATTTTCAATTTCTCGACTCGGCGAGCAATTCTTCGGTTTTCGGGTGTTAACCGGTGGAGTATGGCACCTAACGTTGTGTCGTGGGCCATTCCTCTAGCGCTTTCGGTCTCTCGAACGTCTTCAGGAGGCTGTGTCTTATTTGTTAAGCCGTATTTATAGTTTTATTATTAGTTATATATGTATTAATTTATTTATATATATATATATATATATATATATATATATATATATATATATATATCTTAATTTATTTTTTTTTGTTGTTATTTTTCTTCTTCTTCTTCTTCTTATTATTATTATTATTATTATTTTTATTATTATTATTATTATTATTATTATTATTATTATTATTAATAATATTTATTAATTGTTGAAGACTGATAAGGTGTTAGTACCAGTGGTGAATGCTATTTTATTAATTGTGGATTGTAATTTTTTATGTGTAGGGTTTCGAAAATTGATACACACACACACACGCACACACACACACACACACACACACACATATATATATATATATATATATATATATATATATATATATATATATATATATATATATATATAATTTAAAATGGTGTACATTAATCAATCTATGTTTTGATTCTTACGTGCGCATTTGTCGGGACCTTAATCCAAACTGAAATAAAAAAAAAGGTGAAAAGGAAAAAATGAAATTCTGATTATCTAGACAGACGAGAACACGACTTAATGTTATAACAATTGTAGTGTTAGATATAAGAAAAGTAAGCCTAATTTTTTTATGCAAAACAAGTCGGATTCAAGAAACCCATTTCCCCCACCATACCACCCTAAAAGACTGCATATTACGACGACCAACTAGACACAAGCAATACACATGCTTAACAGAATACAACATTATACAAACAAATCCTAACACGCACAAAAATAAGCATACTCATATCTCACTACTAATTATTCTCACATGCACACACACAAGTTGACCATTTTACTTACAACGAAAAATCTCCGGGGATTTTAAGAGGTAGGCAGACACATATGTCACTGGTTATCTCTTTCTATCGCACACACAGATACACAGCAGCAAGTCCTGGGAGCACATACAAGGAAGAACACATTACAAGGAAGAAGAAACACGTTTATCTTTTTAAAACACACACACACACACACAGCAGCAGCAGCAGTAAGTCCTGGGAGCATATACCAGAAAGAACAGTTGGAAATAATTCATATACCATCCACTATGACTATGCAATCCCTACAGCTACATATCTTGAAAACGGAGCTGTTAAACCTGACATCGTAATATGGGACAAAAGGGAGAAAGCAGCAACCCTAATGATGCAGGATTGAACAGAGCTGAAAGGGAAAAAATTACAAAAGGTCTTATGTACGACATGAAAAGAAACTGGAATCTTAGGAAAATCTCCATCATCCCAGTAATTATAGGAGCAACAGGACTAATGAAGAAGAATTTCAAGATCTATCTGGCGAGTATACCCGGTGCGAGTATACCCGGTGAACCGAGCGCAAGAGAAATACAAACAATTGCACTTAAAGGGACGGTTACAATCTTAAAAAGATCTCTAGGCTGGAGTGTCTGAAATAGCCGGTGAATGTCTGGCATCCGGTAGGATGCCCCATCGCCAGCAAAAATGGAAAGATAAGAAAAATAAAAAAATAATAGAAGTAAATATATTTACGCATGTAAAAGATATAAACGGATATAACAACAGCGATTATTTCACTCTCATATTATTTCTACACACACACACACACACACACACACACACATACACACACATACACACACTCGCTTTGAAAAAATAACAGAATAACAGATATTTCTGTATCTAAACCGTCAGCAAAAGTCATAAATAATTTTTTCTAAAAGATAAAATTATCTAATCACTTTATTATATTAATTCATTTATTGCCGTTAACTTTGATGTTATTTATTAAATTACAATTTATTAAACTTATCTACTTAATCAGAGAGTTTCCCAAATAAATATTAGTTCCTAATGAACTAATATTTATTTGGGAAACTATCTGATAAAGATATTACTATAAAGAAACACAATTACAAAGATCACATGATCGCAAAACACTCAGCGTCACATAAATCAAACACATAACAGAATAATATATCAGTAACTTTTACTTGTGTATACCAGTATATGACAAAGCAAATAAAACGGATTTACCTAGAAAAATATCCGATTAAAATATATTTATTTACTGTGGGTTTAGTATTTATTTATTCATTTGTTTAATTACTTATTCAATATGAACTTATATTCTATACTTACATATAACCAACTATTGCGGTTTAATTTAAAATTATTTATTGAACTATTTACTTTTTGATATTACGTTAAAAATAATTAGAATTAGAATAAACTAGTGGATTTATTATTTTTATGTTAAACACGATTTTTTAAATTTAATTTCTATTAGTGCATTTAATAAGAAATTTATCACTTTGTTTTTATAAAGCTCTACATTGGTATTGAGCATTTTTGAAAAACCATTCATTTTTTTCTTCAATTCTTTTGAACGTATTCAGAGTTATGCAAATATGTTTCTGGCAATTAAGCTACACATAGGCGTCCATGTTTAATCTCGGTAGGGAATCGTAAGGCTAAAGTGCATGGAATTCGTGTTACTGAGTGTTTTTATATCTGCGTGATGTTTAGTCTAACTAGCTAACCAATCAGATTCATTGTTATTCCCTCCCACGAGTTAATGTTTTCATCAGCCAATGGCAGGGCTTCTCTCAAACAAAGGTGCGTCTGACTTTTACTTAAACGGATATATACAGGGTGACTAAAAAAAAAACGGGCCCCGTGTACACTTTATGTGATATCTCCTTTATTTATTCACCGATTGCCCTTATTTTACAGGACATGGCAGAATCAACGACCGTGAGTACACCAAGACCTCAGTGGGAGCTGGGACAATGAATACACTGTGTTAAATTTTACTACAAGACAGGCTCGTTTAAGAAAACCCAGGGCAGTTTCATGCATCAGTTCGAATGTGAAAAGGCTCCACCCAAAAGCAGTATTCAGAACTGGGTGGACCACTTCGAGAAGTATTGGACCGTGGAGAACTTCAACGCTGCCAGTGAGAACCGTCCAAGCCACTCGGCACGTCCCAAGAAGCGGACAGCCGAGCTGGTCGAAAGTGCGAGAGAGTCTCTCCAGGAGAGTCCGAAACGCTCTGTGCGTAAGCGAAGTCAGTCCCTCGGTATCTCCCGTGAGACTTGCAGGAGAGTGCTGGTGAACAATATCAGGGCTTACCCATACAGAATACAGACGCTGCAGACCCTTACAACCTCAGACAAGAAGCAGAGGAGCGCTACGGCAGTAAAGATGCTCGATAAGATCGAGGAGACACCAGGTTTCCTTAACCTCCTTTGGACCTCAGATGAAGCCCACTTCCATCTTGACGGAAAGGCGAACTCCAAGACAAATGTCTTCTGGGGGTCCTCCAGACCCAATGAAGTAGCCACTAAGCCCCTGCACTCTCCTAATTGCACGGTGTGGGCTGCAATCTCGGTCAGAGGCATCATCGGACCAATCTTCATCGAAGAATCTGGCGCAGCAGTGACAGTCACCAAGGAGCGGTATGTGGAGGCCTCACAACCTTCAAAAGTGAGCTCCAGACCCTCTACCCGTCGCTCATGAGCAAGTTCTGGTTCCAGCAAGACGGAGCAAGTTCTCACACCTCAAACCTGTCCTGAGATTGGCTGAAAGAGAACTTCGGGGGCCGAGTGATCAGTCTCAAGACTAATTTTGAGTGGTCACCCCATCGCCCGGACATAAGCCCCCCCCCCCCCAGATTATTTCCTTTGGGGCTATCTTAAGGACAGAATCTACGCAAAGAAACCCAGAACCATCACGGAACTCAAGGAAGCCATCAGGGAGGAGATGAGAGCCATTCCCAATTCAGTCTGTAAGAACGTCATGGACAACTTCGTTCTGCGCCTCAAGAAATGCACGGAGCTAAAAGGAGTCCATCTAGAACACATGCTGTAGAACGGAGAAAAACAGGCCAAATATCCTAATGTTTTGATATGATGTTGTGAATATAATAAACTAGTTATGCCCCAAAATTCATTTCATTCGGACGAAACACTAAGAAACGGGGCCTAATTAGATTTGGGGCCTGTTTTTTGGGGGTCACCCTGTATATATATACTTTATTTAAATACTGTATTTTACATATTTAAGCAATGTACCGTGGTTTCATCCAAAAGGGCAGATTTATACATATTTAGTAAATGTCTGTGCCCAGTGGAATCATCGGCAAACCGAAACGATTGTAGCCACGGCCCGATAGGGAATGGCGTCAACAATGACTACAATCGTTTTAGCTTGCCGATGATTCCACTGGGCACAGAGATTTACTAAAAATGTCTAAATCTGCCCTTTTGGATGAAACCGCGGTACATTGCTGAAATATGTAAAATACAGTATTTAAATAAATTATATTAGCTCTCTTATATGCTCGAGAACTTTATTTGATTTCTTTTCATATACAACCTGCCACACACACACACACTATATATATATATATATATATATATATATATATATATATATATATATATATATATATATATATATATATATATATATATATTTGATTATACAGGAGTGCCAACTTCTGCTTATTCAACTTGTGATCCGTTTTTTCTAGTCTTCGTACGACGGATTTGTAAAACATCTCCGTATTTTGTACGAACGTTTTCGCCCGACATCGGTCGTCGTCAGGCGGATGCAAAATTAAATAAATTGGTGAATCTATGAAGAGAGCGCTCTTTTAAATTATTTCAACAGCACTTCAATACACCTTCACCCCCCTCATAACGGGAATGGTTGATGTTTGGTTTATTAATGCGTATAAACAATGCTTCCATTATGGGGAGGCGAACACTGCAATCCGAAACCGCCAGAATGGATGTGTTATTTGTTAAAAGGTTCCTAAATTCGTTCTTTGGGATGCCATGCTTTATAAGATGTTGGTATATGGAGCTTTGAGGTGAGGTGAGGTGGCAAGTATATATATATATATATATATATATATATATATATATATATATATATATATATATATATATATATATATATATATATATATATATTGGTACAGAAAAATTAGTACTACATTCGTACCGTCGGTTTCAAGCTCGGAAAGTCTTAACCATCCGGCTCTCTTCAGCTTCTGTTGTCATCTGTTTTGGAAATGTGAAGTTGGGACGCGTTATTTGCTCAGTGTGTCATGTATGCTTGTTTGAATTTAAATTTAGTGTAATGAAACTGTTGAGATTTAAAATCGGAGGAGATTTGGAGAGATATAAGAATATAAGATTAAAGGGAATAGAAAATAAAAAATCAAATAAAAATTAAATTAAAATAAAATTTGAAATTAAAACATAAGAAATTAAAAAAATAAAAAGATAAAAAATAAAAGGTTTCTATGTAATTCCCGTGAGCCAATTTTATGAATTTGTATCATTAGCCGTTACTGTTTTGGGGTTTGAAGGTTTGCGTGCTGAAAGGAAAAACCGTTAGTTGAAATAGTAATAGTAATTTTAATAAAGAAATTGCTGCATCTAAGGGAGGTAATTTAGTTGGAAAATAAAGGTTTGAGGTTGTTTAAATGGATTTGTTAGATTAGTCTAATAACTGATAAATCAATTAAATATTTTTGTGAAAGTCGAAGTTTTTGCTCTTGAAATTTATGTGGATATGGGCTGATGCGGTGTTTGTTTTTTAATTTGTTTATATTAGTAATGATGGGAAGTAGAGGGGGAGTAGCTAGACATTATGTGAATCGGTCAGTCCAGTTTATGAGTAGTGCTTGTCTCTTCTGGATACATCTCTTAAAGATTTCATCGCGGATATTCAAACAGGCTGTATTCGGATCAATGATGGCCCTGTAAATGTGGTATTTTTCAGCGTCATATAGAGGATATCTGTTTATGGCTGGAGAGAAGGATGTTTTTTTCTCAAGTACTTTCCATTTGATGGTGAAGGGTGTATTTTCTTCTTTAAGTTGCCATATTCGGGTCGCGAGTGCCGTATTTGCCTTGTTTTTCTATCTGAATGAGTTTCTGTGTGCGTATAATCTTAGTTTGAAGTTACCCTTCGTCATCCCAATGTATTTTTCTGCACTACCGGTATTCTGGTTTGTGACGGTTGCTTTATATATGATTGAATCGATTTTGCAATTTCCTTCTAGGGTGCAGTTGTTTTTGTCTTGGCATGAGCAGCCTGCGTTTGTAATTGCTTTGGGTTCCGCAGAGATAATTTTTCTTATTGAAGGGGCAGTGGAATAGCTGACCGTAACAGAATTTGTGTTAAAAAGTTTGTATAGGTCACTTGTGGGTGGAAAGTGCTTGTCGAGTAATTTGAGGAAAAGGTGGCCTACCTTTGTCTTGGTATTAGTGGAATAGGGTGGGGAAAACCAGATCACCGATCTCCTTCTATTGCGGGTCCCCCATGGTTGGTCTCGGGTGGGGGTGTATGAGATCTCTTCTCTGAACCCGCTGTCGTGGAGCGCTTTGTTGTAATATGGTGCTGCTTGGTTGAAAATTTCGGGACTGGATGAGAGGTTAGAAATCCTTTGGCTAATATTATTGACTAAATTTTTAAAGATGGTGGGGGGGGGGCAGGCTCCCTTGTGTATGTATTGGAGTGTTTCATTGGGTTTGTGGAAAGGTTTGTGTGTATTGTTTTTAAGGTTCAGTGTGGTATCTAGGAAGTTTACTTGGTCTAAATTTGTTTTAATGGTGATTTTGAAACCGAGATTATGGAAGGTGTTTGTTAATTCTTTTCTAAATCTATCTAATGTATTTCCGCTGTGGTTTAGAGTTTTCATTTAGAAGATAGCATATTCAGTAAAGACTGGGATTAGTCCAATAAAAATAAGCTCGATGATACTCGATTACTGGGTACAGAGCATTTATATGTGTTTTTTTAAGGTTTACCAAAACATTTCGTTCAAGAAATCATTCATCACCACAAAAGACTTTGAAAGGAAAAAAGTCTTTTGTTGTGATGAATGATTTCTTGAACGAAATGTTTTGGTAAACCTAAAAAACACACACACACACACACACATACACACACACACACACATATATATATATATATATATATATATATATATATATATATATATATATATATATTAAGATAAACGTCATTGAACAACACAGAATGCTTCTGGTAAATAAGTATTTTTTTCGATTTTTTCGATTTTTCGGATTGTTCATCGAATATATTTGTCAAATTGTCGTATGTAGGATTCGTAGATTTTATGTTCCATTATCTGAAGATATGAACAAGTCAGAGTAATACAACGAGTGAATGAATGTATCGAAAGAACATGAACATTAACAAAAGACTTATTAAACAGAAGTATTAAGCTAAAATTGTTATTAAAACGAATTAATAAAAGTGTTAAGTTAAAAAGATCATCAAAATACGTATTAAGCAAGAGGTATTCCGTGTTGTTCAATAACGTTCGTCTTCATGAAAATATGCTGCCTAAATACACACACACAATATATATATATATATATATATATATGTGTGTGTGTGTGTGTGTGTATATATGTATATATGTTTATATATATACGTATATATATACATATACATACACACACACACACACACATATATATATATATATATATATATATATATATATATATATATATATATATATATATATATATATATACATACATATGAGAAAGGAAGGATGAAAGTAATCCGACATAATGGGGCATGAAAAAGGAAAAACCGAGGGATATTTTTTTATATATTCATCAACGTGTTGTCTTTATTGTAAGATTTCCTCAGGATGATAATTTGAAGAAATTTGGGGGTGGCATGATGCGAGATGAAGTAAAGTAGTAGCCGTGGCTACTATGAGCACTAGAGGAGAGTCCAGGCTGTGAGAGGTCAGTGGTGGCAAAGAATAAAATGAATATGGAAAGCTTTGAGTGGGTATATAT
The DNA here is from genome assembly GCA_963556195.1 of Sepiola atlantica. Lineage (NCBI taxonomy): Eukaryota > Metazoa > Mollusca > Cephalopoda > Sepiida > Sepiolidae > Sepiola > Sepiola atlantica. Next base: position 94,705,176 of record OY744530.1, read on the forward strand.
ATATATTTCTTTTTTATCAATCCTCGTCTAAAAAAATTCAGAAACATAATATATATATATATATATATATATATATATATATATATATATATATATATATATATATATATATATATATATGGAAAAATTTAAAACTAGTTTAAGAAATGCAATATATTTTCAATAAATGAAACATTTATTATTAGAGAAAAAAAGACAACTTCCGGTCTTGATGGAGTCGGTTTTCAAAGTCCGAGTTTGTGTAGCTTTCACGCTAGTGCGTGGTGTAAGTATTAACTCTATGGCGTTATTATGAAGCGTCTTCTAGTGAGAATTAATATATATGGAAAGATTTGAAACCAGTTTCAGAGATGCAAAATATTTTCAATAAATAAAACATCTATTATTTCGTTTCATAATAATACAAAAGATATATTTCGACATGTCATCGTCAGCGATTACGAATATTTTTTTTCTAAAAGCTACGCAAACTTTATCTGATATATATATATATATATATATATATATATATATATATATATATATATATATATATATATATATGTATATATATAACAGTTTTTTTTTTATTATATTCCAATAACCATGGTTTGTTTTATTACTTTTATTTTTATTTTTTTCACATTTCCAAAAATTCCAAATTTCTGTGAGATATATTTAACGGTCCGTTTCATTTGTTTTGTGCCAAACAACATTTGTATGTCAATATCGTCTCTGCAACACTACAAAATCATTAGAAAAAGTTCACAAATAATAAGAGTTCTTAGATTAGAATGTCTTGAAAAACACCCACATCATACACCAGTTTCATTTTAAGGTGAAAATAAACAAAAGAACAAACAAAATTTTTAGAGCAAACACTCACATGTGTACGATCAAATTAATCTGCCAAAAATAATTTATAAATACACATCCTGAGTTTTATATTAAAAAAAGCATCATAGAATCTAATGAAAAACAGAAACCGACTTTCGGACATTATTATTTCCAAAAGTCGGTTTCTGTTTTTCAACACGCGAGGTGAAACACCAATGTGCATTTTTCGTGGTTTCATATTCTTTAATTTACTTATTAGAAACTTCTCTCTCTCTCTCTCTCTCTCTCTCTCTCTCTCTCTCTCTCTCTCTCTCTCTATATATATATATATATATATATATATATATATATATATATATAACCCTAGACTGATTTTGACACGTCCCGTCGCATGTGCATTCCTTCCCCACTTCTGTCTCAGTCCTAAACGACCTTATTTTATCCCATTTTATTTTATTTCATGTTATCTTTATCTCTATCTATCTATCTATCTATCTATCTATCTATCTATCTATCTATCTATCTATCAATTAATTAATCTATCTACCTTTTTTATTATATCTCTCTCTTTTCACTTGATTTTATTTTATATTTTATATATAATTATTTATATTTTATATTTTATATTAATATTTTGTTTTTTGACATTATTATTATTTATTATTTATTATTTATTATTTATTATTTATTATTTTGTTTTCATTTTTATATTTTGATTTTGATTCTTAACGGTCACAACCACATGACTTTCCAAATTTAAATTTTAAATTTCTTTTCTTTTTTCTCCATTTCATACTTTCCAAATATGATCTAAGGTTAAGATCGGATTATAACTCTGCCTGATGAGATATTAGTTTATAATAGCTGTTGATCGATAACATCGACATGCCAGTGTCGCAGATTTTGTGCATGTCTGTGTAAATAAAAAATAATCATATATCAAAGTTCTATTTGATATTGAGCACTTTTTATAAACCCGGTTGAAATTCTTTGGATTACTACCCTGTGGATTTTTTTACCTGGATTATATATATATATATATATATATATATATATATATATATATATATATATATATATAATGCATTTCTATGTAATTATTTTTATAGGTGATTTTCAGCTCGTTGTTATCGTCCTAAGTGATTAAGATGCAGAAAACTGCATTATTAGTCGTCCTAAACTTCAAAGGCCGTATTTTTCGTTAATATATATATATTAATTTTATACGTACATAAAAGTAATCCATGGACACGTGTTTCTGGCTCACAACCGTCATCAGCATGGCTAACTTACACAGAGATCGAATCCTCGATGTTGATGTCTATAGTACAGCGTTCTACTGGGCCAAGACGCTCTTAGTAAGTGAAACAATGGAAATAATAGTAAGCTCAATAACAACGAGCTGAAAATCACCTATAAAAATAATTACATAGAAATACATTAAATACTTGGATGATAGAACTCGTACATATTTCTACACAGAGCGTCTTGGCCCAGTGGTAGAACGCTGGACTATAGACATCAACATCGAGGGTTAGATCTTTGTGTAAGTTAGCCATGCTGATGACGGCTGTGAGCCAGAAACATGTACGTATAAAATTAATATATATATATAGATAGATAGATAGATAGAAAGAGAGAGATAGAGAGATAGAGAGAATGAATATATACATAAAAAAATGACTGGGAAGTCTTATGAAATAGGCTTGGTTCAGTTGATATAACGTTTCGGTACAATGCATATCTTCCCCAGGTTTATAAAAGCCAATGGCAAACTATGTTATTACATATCGATTTGTAATGTTATCTCCTGTCATCCATGAAACCGACTTCCGTACTATAAATTAAAAAAAAAATAAGACTTCGACTTCATTTTTATGTACAGACCAGATGATATAAGATAATATAACAATGGAGTCCATTTTTTGTTAATCTCCTGCATGCATTCATTTTTAGAAGAAAAGGGCGCGGCGTGAGATGTTAGCAACGATTTTATCTGGCATCTAATGGCGGAGTTGGTGATGATTTCTCGCTTGTTAGTTCCAAATCCCATCTGTTGCAACTCGTCGGATTTTGGTCTTGGGCGTTTTGTCTGGTTGTAACGTTCAACTGTATTGTGTGCGTACAATAGCATTAGACAGAGTGATAAGTATCGCACATAGATGACGAAATCGGAAACCATTGCAAGTATTAATTAAAATAAAAAAAATACCTGGCACATATATGCGCTCTCCGGGAGTAAATATTAATAGTCATTAAAATGTAAACAACAAAAAAAGATTTCTTTGAGATGCGCTCATTCAATCTACGCATTTACCCATGACAGTGCTATTTGAAACTTTAGCGTGACAGACTGACGAACAAAGCATATTATAGCGATGCGTGGTCACATCTAAAATCTTTTTCTATATAAAACTCAATGTAAATGTCAATGTCAATGTATGTTTGTGTGTTCCCTATAGAAAAAAAAGTTATACAATCTACATGAAATCTAAATGTATGTAATGTGTGTGTGTTCCCTATAGAAAGAAAAGTTATAGAATCTACATGAAATCTAAATGTATGTAATGTGTGTGTGTTCCCTATAGAAAGAAACGTTGTAGAATCTACATGAAATCTAAATGTATGTAAGGTTTGTGTGTTCCCTATAGAAAGAACAGTTATAGAATCTACATGAAATCTAAATGTATGTAATGTGTGTGTGTTCCCTATAGAAAAAAAAGTTATACAATCTACATGAAATCTAAATGTATGTAATGTGTGTGTGTTCCCTATAGAAAGAAAAGTTATAGAATCTACATGAAATCTAAATGTATGTAATGTGTGTGTGTTCCCTATAGAAAAAAAAGTTATACAATCTACATGAAATCTAAATGTATGTAATGTGTGTGTGTTCCCTATAGAAAGAAACGTTGTAGAATCTACATGAAATCTAAATGTATGTAATGTTTGTGTGTTCCCTATAGAAAGAAAAGTTATAGAATCTACATGAAATCTAAATGTATGTAAGGTGTGTGTGTTCCCTATAGAATGAAAAGTTATAGAATCTACATGAAATCTAAATGTATGTAAGGTTTGTGTGTTCCCTATAGAATAGAAAAGTTATAGAATCTACATGAAATCTAAATGTATGTAATGTTTGTGTGTTTCCTATAGAAAGAAAAGTTAAAGAATCTACATGAAATCTAAATGTATGTAATGTGTGTGTGTTCCCTATAGAAAGAACAGTTATAGAATCTACATGAAATCTAAATGTATGTAATGTGTGTGTGTTCCCTATAGAAAGAAAAGTTATAGAATCTACATGAAATCTAAATGTATGTAATGTGTGTGTGTTCCCTATAGAAAGAAAAGTTATAGAATCTACATGAAATCTAAATGTATGTAAGGTGTGTGTGTCTCCTATAGAAAGAAAAGTAATAGAATCTACATGAAATCTAAATGTATGTAATGTGTGTGTGTTTCCTATAGAGAGAAATGTTGGAGAATCTACATGAAATCTAAATGTATGTAATGTGTGTTCCCTATAGAAAGAAAAGTTATAGAATCTACATGAAATCTAAATGTATGTAATGTGTATGTGTTCCCTATAAAAAGAAAAGTTATAGAATCTACATGAAATCTAAATGTATGTAATGTGTGTGTGTTCCCTATAGAAAGAAAAGTTATAGAATCTACATGAAATCTAAATGTATGTAATGTGTGTGTGTTCCCTATAAAAAGAACAGTTATAGAATCTACATGAAATCTAAATGTATGTAATGTGTGTGTGTTCCCTATAGAAAGAAAAGTTATAGAATCTACATGAAATCTAAATGTATGTAATGTGTGTGTGTTCCCTATAGAAAGAAAAGTTATAGAATCTACATGAAATCTAAATGTATGTAATGTGTGTGTGTTCCCTATAGAAAGAAACGTTGTAGAATCTACATGAAATTTAAATGTATGTAATGTGTGTGTGTTCCCTATAGAAAGAAAAGTTATAGAATCTACATGAAATCTAAATGTATGTAATGTGTGTGTGTTCCTTATAGAAAGAAAAGTTATAGAATCTACATGAAATCTAAATGTATGTAATGTGTGTGTGTTCCCTATAGAAAGAAAAGTTATAGAATCTACATGAAATCTAAATGTATGTAATGTGTGTGTGTTCCCTATAGAAAGAAAAGTTATAGAATCTACATGAAATCTAAATGTATGTAATGTGTGTGTGTTCCCTATAAAAAGAACAGTTATAGAATCTACATGAAATCTAAATGTATGTAATGTGTGTGTGTTCCCTATAGAAAGAAAAGTTATAGAATCTACATGAAATCTAAATGTATGTAATGTGTGTGTGTTCCCTATAAAAAGAACAGTTATAGAATCTACATGAAATCTAAATGTATGTAATGTGTGTGTGTTCCCTATAGAAAGAAAAGTTATAGAATCTACATGAAATCTAAATGTATGTAATGTGTGTGTGTTCCCTATAGAAAGAAAAGTTATAGAATCTACATGAAATCTAAATGTATGTAATGTGTGTGTGTTCCCTATAGAAAGAAACGTTGTAGAATCTACATGAAATTTAAATGTATGTAATGTGTGTGTGTTCCCTATAGAAAGAAAAGTTATAGAATCTACATGAAATCTAAATGTATGTAATGTGTGTGTGTTCCTTATAGAAAGAAAAGTTATAGAATCTACATGAAATCTAAATGTATGTAATGTGTGTGTGTTCCCTATAGAAAGAAAAGTTATAGAATCTACATGAAATCTAAATGTATGTAATGTTTGTGTTTTTCCTATAGAGAGAAAAGTTATAGAATCTACATGAAATCTAAATGTATGTAATGTTTGTGTGTTCCCTATAGAAAAAAAAGTTAAAGAATCTACATGAAATCTAAATGTATGTAATGTGTGTGTGTTCCCTATAGAAAGAAAAGTTAGAGAATCTACATGAAATCTAAATGTGTATTTTTATGTAAAATTTTCTGGTGAAGACAATAGAAGTAGTCCCGAACCTGTAAGTACCCTCCTAACCTAAGGGAGATATGAGAGCTGAACATCATTTAAAAATTCAAATCTATCTTATTTTTGATTAAATTTATATATGTATAAAATTCTCCAGGGAAGACAATAGAAATGGTCTCGCATCTTTACGTTACTCTCTAGGTACCGAATATCTACGTGCCTCTAAGTGACTCATGGGCAAAGAACCCTCCTTAAAACTTCAAATACCTATATCAGATTTTAATAAAATTTAAACCATATGTATAAAACATCAATTCAGAGAATTTTCCAACATTTCAGCTTCTTTCGACTATATTGGCAGTAAAAACAAAGAAAGTAATATGATGCTGTGAGTATAGTAAAAAAGTACATAGTAGTTATTCTCATTCAATCTAGAGTAACGTCAGGTCTTTCTGTTAAGTGAACCATTTTTTTGAATTCAAAATGGTGTATTAGTGGGTTCCCCCACGTGTGAGTTTTTGCTCTCTTTTTTATTTGTTTTTTGTTTGTTTTTGCACCCAAAAATTAACTACTTTATAGTGTAGGTGTTTTCAAGACACTTTAATCCAAGAACTTTTTACTCTTTGTGAATTTTTTCTGATGATTTTGTAGTGTTGCAGAGACGATATTGACATAAAAATGTTGTTTGGCACAAGACAAATGAAACGGACCGTAAAAATATATCTCACAGAACTATTATGTTTTTTGGAAATGTGAAAAAATAAAAATAATAAAATAAAACCATGGTTATTGGAATATAATATGAACTGACTTATTTGCTCTGTTATCAATAATTGACAATCATTGAGCTGAATCTTTTAAGGAGACTACAAAGTAACAGGAACTGATAGTATATGCTAATACATATATTGTCATTAATAATGATATATATATATGTATATATATATATATGTATATTTTTATATATATATATATATATATATATATATATATATATATATATATATATATATTTCTGAATTTTTTAGACGTGGATTGATAATTTGTATAATTTTGGTTATTCGGACTACATTTCTCATCTTGATCGGAGGTTACAGCAGCCGAAACGTTGTGATGATAACACTCATATATATATGTGAGAAACAATTGAACGAAATAAGATCATATATATATATATATATATATATATATATATATATATATATATATATATATATATATATATATATATATATATATATATATATATATGTATATATATATATACATATATATATATATACACACACATATATATATATATATATATATATATATATATATATATATATATATATATATATATATATATATATTATTGAAAAATGCGAGTATGAAGAATAATATTTTCAAATTTATAAACTTGTAAAAGTATGAGAAATGTTATTACTTTTAAGTAAGAAAAGCCTTTCACTTAAAATATTGCAGGCAAAAATAAAATTTGAAATTAAAATATTTATATTTATAAAATATTATAAAATATTAAGATATTATAAACTAAAAATTAAACAATTTATTATTATATATTAAATAATTAAACGATACAGTAATATTGAAATTTAATTTTTAAATTCCTATTAAAAACATAAAATAACTATATAAAAAACTTTTTAGTATAATATTACCCAGTCGAATTACCTCCCCTCTTTGGGGTGGAGTAAGTTTATTGCTTACTGCTTGAGGCGCTCTGTCCAGGGAATGCCGACGGGGCTTTCCAGGCAATTTTTAATAGGCCAGAGTGCTCTTCTTTAGGGGCGCTGGCTTGAATCTCCCCACTTTCCGGCCTTGTGCCACATGCCCCTGCGATGGAAATGAAGTAAATACCAAGTCTAATTAAAAATATAATTGAACTAAATGTTTAAATTAATAATAATAATATCCGATAGAACATGTTTAGTTTATTTACGTTAGTTTCGCTTCATTATTATTTTTCGTATTTTATTCACTTAAGTTTTCTAATTTGATTTTTCTTGTGACAGACGGCTTTGCATTCGAATTCTTTAATTCTAATAGTAAATCCTAAAATAAAGTACACATAAAAATACCCGCATTAACCGGGTTTTTTGTTACCCCACCCAATAGACCGGTATTGTCTGGGCCTTCGGGTCTTGCTTTACGCCGGTCTATCGGTTGTCCGTCCTGTGCAGTAGTAGGAGGTGCACCCTCCCAGGCTTTGCCGTCTCACCCTTTGAGAGGGGGTTAGTTTATTGCTAATCGCCTGAGGCGCCCCTACCGGGGAATGCCGACGAGGCTGCCCAGGCAATTTTTAATGACCAGAGCGCTCAAATCCTCGAGCGCTGGTTTTTTAAATCCCACTTTCCCGACCTTGTGTCACATCTTACCTTGTGGGAGGAAGATAAATAGAAATAACCACAACGAAAAGAACATTTTTAAAAGGAACAATTTCATTTTATGGACCGGAAGTTAACTTTCTTCCATTTCTGAAGCGTTCTGCATTGACACCTGGACACAAGAATATTGTCATCAGAGTATCTCTTTCTCTCTCTCTCTCTCTCTCTCTCTCTCTCTCTCTCTCTCTCTCTCTTTCTCTCTCTCTCTCTCTCTCTCTCGTACTTCTCAGCGGGAGTCTCTTTTCGTTTGAATCGACGACGCTTCTCAAGTAAAGGGAGGGGGGGGGGGAGCGGAGCAACGAAACTCGTGGTGATAAATTCAGTTTCTTAAATTGAAAAAAAAAAGAAGGCGGGAATCAACGAGCAGCAATTATTTGTTGCGTTGAGTACACGTGTCTCTAACGCAAACATCCGCTTTCTCTTCTTCTGTCTGTCATCCCTCATCTTCCTATTCGCCCCCCCCCTCCCTTGTTATTATTGCGTGTAGGCTTTCTCTTTTTCTTCTCATATGTTGAAACCATCATAAGGGTATCACACGTTTCAACTAAAAAAATAGAAAGGGCCCGTTGGCATTAAGATTTCCTTTTTCTTTCTTTCTAGAGAACAACGAAAAATACACATTTGGCTTTCGAGCCAGTCACAAAACCTAGTAACTGTACTTTCTTTTGTAAATGTAAATATCTTTCAAAAATAACATTGAGTTTAAACAGTTCGGTATTTTTTTTAAGTAGGGTTGTCCGTAAATGTGGTATTATGGTGACTGTTGAAGTGAAAAGTTATGGACAAATGATAAAAGCATGAGAGGAACAGTAGTTGCACAAATGGGTCAAAATTGTTCCTAGTTACAACTAGGGTAGACAAAGGATAACCACCACTCTCTACTCCCACCTTTTGGCTAAGATCAAAGTGTAGTATCTGTTTCGATCGATACTACACCCATAGACTGGTATTGTCTTGGCCTTCGGGGCTTGATTTACACCGGTCTGTGGGTCGGTCCTGTGCAGTTCTAGGAGGTCCACCCTCTCAGGATTTGCCTCCCCTCCCCTCTTTGGGGAGAAGTAAGTTTATTGCTTACTGCCTGAGGCGCCCTTACCGGGGAATGCCGACGGGGCTGTCTAGGCAATTTTTAATGGCCAGAGTGCTCACTTTCTCAGGCGCTGGCTTTTCAAACCCCACTTTCCCGACCCGACCTTGGGTCACATCTTAAGTAAGATAAAACTGGTCTTGTGCCTAACCTCCTGGAGAGGAGGTAAATAAATACTCATTTCATTTCTGTTTTGAATGACATTGAACATTCCATACAGTTATACATTCTAAGCTTCAATAATCTCCATATTCAAACCATATGCCAATTCTTTCTTGGAGTTCATACATTAGATTCATTGCTCTTTCTTCTTCTCGTGAAGTCGGTTCTCTCTATTGCTCCAAACATTTTCTCACACCTGAGGCTATTCTCTATCTCTACAAATCTACTATCAGACGATGTATGGAGTACTATTATGAGTAAATTATGAGTTTAGTTTGGTAGAAAAAGTACCATTTTATATAAAGAATCAATTTTGGTTAAATACTATTTTAGTCACCAAAATTATTTTGAGTGAAGTGGGTTTATTCTCAATTTATTTTTACTTAAACTATTGTTTAGTAAAAAATAAATAACATTAGAACACTAAGTTATTGCAAGTTTATCATATGTTCAGTCTCTACAAATCTACTATCAGACCATGTATGGAGTACTGTTGTCAAATTTGAGCTGGTGAATTTCTGTCCCATTTGAGGGTTCTTGATAAGGTGCAGAAACGTATCTGTAATTTGATTGGCCCGACCCTTTCTTCTTCTCTGCACTCTCTCTCAGTCGTGATGTTGCTAGTCTCAGTCTTTTCTATAAATACTATTATGGCATGTGTTCTTCAGAATTGTGTGATCTATTTCCCCGCTTCCTTTGTTCCAGCTGGTTTGACTTGCTGGTCTAGTGGTCTCCATCAATTCTCTGTTATGACACTTCGTTGCAATACAGCTTCCTATTAAAGTAGCTTCTTCCCAAGAACTGCAGACTTTTAGAACTTTCTTCCTGCTGACTGTTTTCCTCCTACCTATAACCTTGGTCTTTTCAAGACTAAAGCCAATAGACATTTCCTGTCTTTGCGATAATCATCTTTCTTTCTTGTTAGCTCCTTACATCAAGTGGCTTTATGCCTTGTCTGGAGCGATTTCCATACAAAATAATAAAGTGAATACCTTATATATTGAATTTGTGTTGGGGTGTGAGACTTGTGAGATAAGGTTTTGTTACGTCACGTATCGAAGTATTCCAGATTCCAGAGCAGCTGTCTCCGTCCACTACTCTAGCCTGCTGCCACTGAGGGGAGATAATAGATGAGAGATCGTCCTCTGTCAGTTTTCGAGCATCGAAGAAAGCGAAAGGCGTCCCCTTGTCGGAAGCCAACCGTCTTGCTTCACCAGATTTTGCCGATCAGTCGAAACCGTTGTCCAGGTGAGCTCGTTACTCTGCTCAAACAACTACTAGTAGGCATTGGTGGGACGAGAAACACGTGGTGACCAACAGGCGACATATGCGGCTGTCTGATTTGCAAAGGAACTACACACATACACCCTGTTCACAGGAGACTTTAAAAAAAATTACTAATTAGTCAACACTTATCAACGTTAAAACACACTCAAGGATAATGGTTAAGGAGGTGGGTAGTTTGTCAGTTGAATGATGACGAATATTATGAGAGGATTGAAAATGATGAATGAAATAAATAAACGTTAATCACGTATGAGGACGAATAGTGATATAATAATCGCGTTATACAGTCCAAACATACCAATTAATCAACTTACGAGTGAATATAATGAACATTTTATTGGCTACCAGCAGTTTCCCCAGCGTTGCTCAGGAATGATTGAAGACCTTTGTATACTCCTGATGCCAAATCCGTTTATCATTTTTATCTTTTTTTTTTTTTTAATTTTATACTTTTCAATTTTCACATTATAAATAAAATAAAATCGTCTTTGCTATTTATGGAAAAGAAGACTTCGCACTAATTATGGTAAAAAAATAAAATAAATTAATGCTGTGATACTATAGACTGCCCCCACACGCCCACAGCTACGACCACCGGGAGAAATTAGCTAGGAATGATCCATTGAACTCCACAGACCAGTGACGCCATAACAATTATTTGTTAACTTTTTGAGCGAAAGTAAACCGAGAAAAAAAAAGGATGCCACCAGTTTCTGGCGGTAAGCTAGGAAAACCCGGATGTATTGGATTTCTGGGTGGAAGTAAGTATATTTGGGGAACACTGGCTGATGAGGGCAGATCGATGACAAGGCTTGACAGAAAATTATCTCGGAAAATGATTGACAGCAGAGTCCAACGACAGACGTACGAATCAGTCTTAGCTGAGATTCTAAACTTGAGAGGTGGAAGGTTTACCTCGAAGGTAGAGACGCTAACTAAAAAAACCCTAACGACCCCACACACAGTCGTTTGTATACAATGCCCAATATGTACGTCACAATCCCGTTGACACACCGGTTCCCGTTAGATCACCGAAGTTAAGCGACGTCGAGCCTGGACAGTACTAAATGGGTGACCATTTGGGAATACCAGGTGCTGTATATCAAATCCCTCAACGGCGGAGTAGTCTGTATGTCAGGCTGCGATGGCGGATGAAGGGTTGCAACCAGTCAGGGGGTTCAGTCGTCTCGGTCTCCGTGCCACTGAACATAAACCTGCCTAGCCAAGATGATGGGTCTGTTGTTTGTGCACCAACTTATCCATGTTAAACAAATCCACGCACAGGCGTCTCCAGAGACACCAGTAGTGAGAACCCACAATTGAGGCCCTGGAAACCCGCATACTCGATTCGAGTGTCGGTCATGATGATGATGATGATGATGATGATGATGATGATGATGATGATGATGGTAGTGGTGGTGGTGATGGTGGTGATGATGATGATGATGATGATGATGGTGATGATGATGATGATGATGATGATGATGATGATGATGATGATGATGATGATGATGATGATACAATGCCCATATTTGTGTGTTGTTATTATTCTGCATTTTAATTGTGAACTATGGTTTTGCGCTCTGCGATCACAAACACTAGAATCGCAAGGTGGTCGGTGCGGGGGTGCTGGCATCAATGCCAACATAAAGTTTCTTGCAAAATTTTACTCGCGTAACATTGTGTCTGATCTTGGTATAGAGCCTTGTGTTCAATTGCATACACAGACAGAATGACAGAGAACCAGAGAATCATATACATCACATTTATGTTATAGAATCGTCTGAACTTTATGAGTTTCTCTATTCATTTATTTTATTCCTGGGATTATTAGAAGGTGCAATTGTTGAAATGGGTATTGGGGAAACTGTGAGCTCGAGAATTGTGTTCAAATTCCGCCAATAATGGTAAGTTTAATTAGCATAAGGGGCATGTACACGTGGCCCACCGCAAAATGCCACCTATGAAGTCGTTAATAAAATTCACAATATTTTCGTCAATCCAACCACATTTGATACAAATAAACTTCAATCTATACCTGAATTGTCCACTAAGTTTCAGTCAAGAATGTCAAACAGGTTTTGTGTTATCGCTGTTCAATGTTACGAAGGATACTTTGGTGATTGTCTCATCAGCAGGAGGTGGGAGCTTAAATAGGCTTCAAACTGATTGGATCGTAACCCCCAGATTTTCATATGTGCCCTTGACTATTCATGACCTGAAGAGGGCCACCACAGCCCTAAGTAGGGCAGTGTCAAGAGAGGAATACGTTAGAGTTATTAACAATTTTTCATATCGTATCCAGGTGTTCTCATTGAACAGCGATAAAAAGACTGTTGGGTATTCATGACTGAAGCTTGGTGGACAAGTCAGTCATAGTATTTGGGGAGGGTGGTCACCCTGTATATACACATGCACCAATAACCAGGGGAGGTATGAATCCGTAATATTCTCCCATTTATTGGTAAAATGGCAGTTTGTGTTTAAATAAATCGTTGGGTATTATGTTTCGGCATTAAATAATCTCAAAAAAGGTTGATAGACCGTAAAACAAATCAAATACAAAATGGCGATTTATTTCAAAATGTAACCGAGATGGATAAGAGAAAGAAACGAGCTAATCACCGAAGCATACAGGTTATTTTCTGGTCAACTATTCCTTCTAATGGCGACATCTGGAATGATACAAACGGATGTCGAATAGATATAAAAAGAAAAAGGAGAACACTTTTCTACTCCATGTTTTCCTTCATTGTTTTCTGTCGTTTTCGTTTTTTAATATGACATTGCAACTGTAAGTCTTCAAATGGGTAACGTAGCAGATACATCAATCACTTTGTTTCTTTCTCGGTAATAGCACACGATTTCCTATTGTTGAATATGCATTTTAGAATTTTTTAACAACTCCATAATAATCTAAGATGTGGTTCAGCGAAATTTACTTTTGGGTGTGATTGAATGTACTGCCCTCTACAGGGATTGAACTCACAGCCTTCAGCTTATGAGATTTTTGTATTGAATATACTCCTCTCCTTATCTACTGGTTCTTCATTGTCCCATGTTGCGGACGTAAATACACATTGAGACATACTTATATCGCTAATATGGTTAAAGAAAGAAAGTGATTTACTATTTAACTTGAGTAAGTATTAATGCAAAAGAACAACCAGCAATAGTAGAATCATCAGCAGCCGCAGCAGACGTCAAAGCAGCCGCCGCAACAACAACAAAAACAACTTCTACTCAGATTATTATTATTATTATTATTATTATTATTATTATTATTATTATTATTATTATTATTATTATTATGATTGTTGTTATTATTTTTATGATTATTATGATTATTATGATTATTATGATTATTATTATTTACTCACTAGGAGTTATCACACTGGTCATCGTCAGTGATCGCCCACTGCCAACAACCTGTGTTATTCCCTGGAGTCTGAGTGACAACAAGTCTCCTCAGACTTCCAGTGTGCTCCACCTCTTTTCGTTCATCACCGCTGATGACCTTGCGGTATCGCAACAGCCACCTACCACCGATTTCCCGCTGATAAGGGCCATTGGTCCCCTCTGGGGCCCGAGTGGCAACAAGCCTCCCCAAGGTCACAGAGCTGTCCGCGCTCTTCCAGTGGAGGTCTGGTTTGCGCTTTCCCTCCTCGACCCTCTGTCCATAATTTTCGTGGCGTCAGCCTATGCTTGCACCTATCTCGTGCGGTTGTATTTTCCCCGGTTCTGTTGTCTTGTGCTTCCATATGTTTGTTCCCATTCGTTGCTTATGTGGGTTGGTTTCCGCATTCGAGGACATTTCTCAGGATTGTAGCTGTTTTGATCATTACTGTCCGTTGTATGGTCTCAGTTATCCCTTTGATTCCTATTTCTCCTAGTCTTTTCTCCATGTTTTTGGGGACTGTTCCTAGTGCTCCTATGATTATTGGTGTTATACTGACTTTCTTCATGTTCCATATTCCTTTCAATTCTCTGGCAAGTTCAGTATATTTGCTTCTTTTTTCCGTCTCTTTGATCTTCACTCTGTGGTCTGCTGGAACGGCAAAGTCCACGATTTTGCAGGATTTTTCTTTCTTGTTGATTATTATCATATCCGGTCTCCTTGCTGTTATGGGTTTGTCTGTTTGTACATTCATATCCCATATGATTTTGTGTTTTTGTTTTCTAGTACAGTTTCTGGTTTGTGTTTGTACCATTTTTTTTGCATATTCGAAATTCAGTTGTTTGCACATTTCCCGGTGTACTTCTTTCCCCACGCTGTCATGTCTGTTCTTGTATTCCCTTTGTGCTAGCTTGCTGCATTCACTTTTTATATGATTTATCGTTTCGTCTCTTTGTCCACACAATCGGCATTTGCTGTTTTCCTGGGTTTTATCTATCTTTGCTTTAATAAAGTTTGTCCTAATTGCATTGTTCTGTGCGGCCGTCAGCAGAGATTCCGTTTCTCTGTTCAAGTGTCATTTTCTTAGCCATGCCCAGTTGTTTTCATTGGCTTCATCGCTTGTGAGTCTTATAAAGCGTCCATGTAGTTGTTTTTCTTCCCACTTTTCCTTTCTTGTCTTTTTGTTTCTGGGTTCAGTGCTTCCGGAGTTGTTTGTTGGGCTGGTGTCTCTTGCTGTGGTGATCAGTCTTTCCGTGTTCTGGGTTACATATTTCTCCATCTTTTTTTTGGTGTCTTCCACGCAGTCTTCTATACTTACCAGTCCTCTACCTCCTTCATTTCTTTTCATGTAGAGTCTGTCCGTATCGTCTTTTGGGTGCAATGCATTGTGCATGGTCATTAGTTTTCTAGTCCTCTGGTCAAGGTGCCTGAGTTCTTCTTTGGTCCAGCCTATGAATGGTCCAGAGTATCTTATTAGTGATACAGCCCATGTGTTTATCCCTTTTACTAGGTTTCTGCTATATAGTTTAGTTTCTAAGAGTTTCCTTGTTCTTCGTAGATATTCTTTTCCAATCTTCTCTTTCATTTCTGTATATTTGATTGTGTCTGCTTCCAGAACTCCCAGGTATTTATAACTATCTTGTTCTCCTAGCGCCTCTTGGTTGGGGAGTTCTATACCTTCTGTCGTCTCCAGTTTTCCTCTTTTGATCTCTAGCAGTGCACATTTTTCTATTCCAAACTCCATTTGGATATCCTGGCTGAATATCCTGGTTGTATTTATCAGCTTTTCCAGTTCTTTTTTGTTTTTTGCAAACAGTTTCAGGTCATACATGTATATCAGGTGGTTTATTCTTTGTTCTGTATCCGTAAACCTGTATGCGGCATCACACTTTCTGAGTATGTAGTTGAGTGGCATCATGGCTATTATAAACAATAGTGGTGATAGAGAGTCTCCTTGAAAAATGCCTCTCTATATTTTTATCTCAGACAGGTATTGTCCTCCGGCTGTCAGTTTTAGTCTCCATGTTTCCATTGCTTTCTGGATGAGATTAATAATCCTGTCTGGTATCTTGTATATTTTTAAGCATTCAATTATCCATGTTTGGGGGATCCTGTCGTAGGCTTTCTTGTAGTCAATCCATGCCATGGTTATGTTCTTTTGTCTGCTCTTCACCCCCTTCAGGGTCTTTTGATCAATGTATAGTAGATCATGTGTCCCTCTTTGTCCTTCCTGGCATCCTTTTTGTTCTTCGGGGAGCAGTCCACGTTTGTCTAAGGATTGGTAGATTTGTTCTCTCAGTTGTGCTGTGAGAATTTTCCACATTATTGGTAGACATGTTATCGGTCTGTAGTTGCTGGGGGTCGTTCCTTTTTTTGTGTCTTTTTGTATTAATGTTGTTCTTCCTTCCGTCATCCATTCTGGTACGTCTGTTTTGCGGATACATCCATTCAGTTTTCATGCTAGTCTTTCATTTTTTAAACCAGTATGCATGTATTCCATCGTGGCCTGGTGCTCTCCAGTTTGCCATTTTTCTTAGGGTTTTCTTGATCGTTTCTTTGTTGATTTGTTTCGGTTCCTTCTTCGATTTCCTGCAGTTAATCTTTCATGTTTTTCAACCATTGGGCATTCTTGTTGTGCTTTTTTGGTTCTTCCCATATCTTGCTCCAGAATTGTTTTGTTTCTGTTGGGTTCGGTTGCTCTGTCGTTGTTTTTTCTCCATTTACGTTTTTGTAAAACTGGCTTTCATTGTTTTCAAAGGTCCTGTTCTGTTTGCTCTGTTCTGATTTGTACCTGTATCGTCTCAGTCTTCCTTCTATTGCTGATATCCTTTGTTTTATTTCTTCATGTTTCTCATTTAGTTTTTCCTTGCGTTTCTGATTTTTGCTTCTTAATCGTTTCATGTCCTCCTTCCTTCTGTTCACGGTTTTAGCTTCTTTCCGAAGTTTGGTGATCTGGGTTTCCAGTCTGATATCCCATCCAGGTTTTGTCGGTCCTTTTTTTTGTCCATTCTCTTCGTTTCTTAGTTTCATACTTACCGATTTTTCCCCTGCATATATCAGGTTGTTTAGGTCTGTAATAGTTTCTGTTGGGATGTGTGTGAGGAGTCTCTTTACTCTTTCTGTTTCTGCTTGTAACTTCTTCGCTACTTCATTCCTGAGAGATGGGA
The DNA here is from genome assembly GCA_963556195.1 of Sepiola atlantica. Taxonomy (NCBI): domain Eukaryota; kingdom Metazoa; phylum Mollusca; class Cephalopoda; order Sepiida; family Sepiolidae; genus Sepiola; species Sepiola atlantica. The sequence goes on from OY744530.1 coordinate 94,722,432, forward strand.
GTTTTGTTTTGTTTTCTAACATGTATCGTCTAATGTTCTCCACTTCACTTGCTTCTTTTTCGTTGAGTTCTATCTCAGCAGGTTCTGTGGTTCCGCAGTCTTCTATCTCACTTGGTTCTGTGATTCCGTAGACTTCAATCTCTTCAGTTTCAGTGTGTATGTTTTGCCCGTGCTCTTCCTGTGGTTTCTCCTTCGGTGGTGTTACTTGCTCCGTTTCGCCATTAACCTTCTGTCTGATTTCCGTCAGTTCCATCTCCGAGAACCATCCTCGCTTGAGGATCTGTCTTGCTTGATCTGCTATCCTTTGTTCCGTTGTATGGTAGTCACTAGCAATGTCCCAGAGATGTTTCATTCGTTTTCGGTAGCCTCTTTCTGTAGGGTAGCGGCTTTCATAATAGCACTCCATCACCAGTCTGTTCTCTTTCATGGTCCATTTCTTTCTATATTTTTTCAGTTTGCTGTTTTCGCTCTGGTTTTCTTGTCTCTGGTCTGTGTCCTTGTCATACCTGGAATCAGAGAGGTTACTTACCTGGTTCTTGTCCGTTGTCTTGTTTCTGAAATGAGAAGGGCCAACATTCGCAGGATGCGGACCGGGTCCCCCATGTTGGCTAACGAGGGAGCACCTGCCCATCATGACACTCAGGTCTTTCTCCTGAGTCCCACGGCTTGTATTGATATTATTGTGCATTATTCATATTTTTGGTGTGTGTGGCCACACCAGGCCCAGGCTTATTTTGCCTGTGGTCCTGTCACAGGGATAGTGGTTGTCTCATTCATTTTAATGAGTGATATTTTGCACTACCACACATAAAAAAATGTATATATATATATATATATATATATATATATATATATGTTATATAAGGACATAGTAAAGTTCATTGTATACGAAAATGGAATAGAAAGTTGAAGATAGGTTTCCCTCTCGCGAGTAAGCATAAATAATAGAAATAAGAAGGCTAAATTTCAGGCATGCATGAGAGTTCAAAAATGTATTAATTGGGAACTCAATAGGCAGACACTAGGACATTTAAAAACCAAAGTTTAGCAGGGTTAATACTAGCCCGTTTGGTAGCATTGTGATAAGTAGAAATGCCAGATACATTTAAAAAAAAAATATAAAAAAATAACTGATAACCATCGCTTCACTTGAGATATTGGTCTCGGATTGCCGGTCGGTGGCAGATATTAGATGTACTAGATACGGTCTCCAATTAGTTGAGGAACTATATGTCCTTTCATATTTGTTCGCTAGTGGACTTCATCTACTTATTATTTTCATGATTATTATTATTATTATTTTTATTATTATTATTATTATTATTATTATTATTATTATTATTATTATTATGATTATTATGATTATCATTATCATTATGATTATTATTATTATTTTTATTATTATTATTATTATTATTATTATTATTATTATTATTATTATTTACTCACTAGGAGTTATCACACTGACTTTCTTCATGTTCTATATTCCTTTCAATTCTCTGGCAAGTTCAGTATATTTGATTATTATTATTATTATTAGAAACAAAAAAGAAAAATGGGAAGAGAAGCAGCTGCATTAACGATATATAGGACTAACATCTGAGTATGGCTACGAAAAGGACAAGTGAAACAAAGAAACGGAATCACAACTAACAATCGCACAGAAGAATGCGATCTGAACGAATGATATCAAAGGAAAAAATAGACAAAATCCAGGAAAACAGTAAATGCAGACTTTGTGGACAAAGAGATGAAGCAGCAAATCGCATAATAAGTGAATGCAGCAAACTGACAAACTCATCCAAGCAAAGTGACCGGACGTACTAATTGTCAACAAGGAGGGAAAAAACTGCCAAAATCGTTGATTTCGCCGTTCCAACAGTTCAAAGGGTTAAAATTAAATAAGCAGAAAAACGAACTTGCCAGAGAACTTACAGGAATATAGCGCATGAAGAAAATCACTATAATATCAATAATTGTATGAACACTAGACACAGTCCCGAAAAACTTGGATAAAAGACAGAGAGAAATTTGACACAAAGAGAAGATTGAGACCATACAATTCACGACTATGATGAAAGCAGTCAATATCTTAATGCAGAAACCAATTCACATAACCAACGAAGGTTAACATAGTATCTGTTCCGATGGATACTGCACCCCATAAACTGGTATTGTCTTGGCCTTCGGGGCTTGATTTACGCCGGTTTATGGGTCTGTCCTGTGCAGTTCTAGGAGGTTCCCCCCACCAGGCTTCACCTCCCCTCTTTGTGGAGGAGCAAGTTTATTGCTTACTGCCTGAGGCGCCCCTACCGGGGAATGCCGCCGGGGCTGCCCAGGCAATTTTTAAACCCCACTTTCCCGACCCGACCTTGGGTCACATCTTACTTGTGGGAGTAAGATAAAAACTTGCCTTGTGCCTAACTCCTGGAGAGGAGTAAATCAATACACGTAATTTTAAATAGAAATAGAATAAAATACGCCACACGAGTCCAAAGGGGGGGGGGGAGACTGATACGTCCAGAAATCCAATAGATTGGCTCCCCCGCCTCTAGAAAAACACACGCACACCACGTGGTGACACCAACATCGGCTGTTATCAGACAAAATGGTGGTGGAGAATCAAGGAGGATGGAAAGGCTGAGGGAAAAGGGCACCAACAATATCTCAACTGTAAGTATGCGGAGAGTACTGAAACATTGGGGTGGCTTATTGCCACTCAAATTCCAGTGATCGTTGTCAGTGAGAAATCAATGGTAAACGGCTGTTGCAATAACAGGAAATGATTTTCGACGGTTATCACGAAAGAGGCGAAGACGACTGGCCATTTGTGGATACTTGTTGTCACTCAGATTCCAGGGAACACCACTAGTCAGTGAACAATGGCTTATAGTGATGTGTGTGAAAAATCCCAGTGAGTAAATAATAATAATGAAAGCACGATGTCACGACGGAAGACAGAATTCTGGTTATTAAAAAAATTTCACGATCCCACATAAAAGACTAACAGAAAAACGAAGAAGATGGATATGCGAAAAGGGCATATCATAGTGTATTCTTAAAGGGCAAAAAAAAACATTAATACAAAGAGACAGCGAGAAGAGGACGATTCAAAGGAACTAAAGACCAATAACATGCTTCCAAATCACGTGGGAAATGTATCAAAAAATAAAAACTGCGAATATTCCTTTTTAGTTTTTATTCTTTTCTTTTATTTAATTATAATACTGTCGGTTATGTTAGAATTATGTAATTTAGTACAAATCAATTCAACAGTGGCTTTGTTCTTTTTAATACTAGGAGGTGTGCACCCAGGCTTTACCCTCACTTTGAAAAGTGGTGTGGCTTAATTGCCATACATGTATTTCATACTTCCACTACTTAGCTCTTCTAACGTATTTAACACTATGAACAATATAAAGCATCACCTTATGATATTATGTGTATATACATTGAAATAATATAAAGTATATATGTATATATAGAGAGTATGTTATGCATTTAACTGCGTTTTTGTTTATGTTATTGTTTCCGCAGGTTATATTACTAAACAAGCGATTATTTAGCCCGCTGGGCTGGATATAAACAAAGGATACCACAAAGTGAAAAATCTACTACGATCATTGTACCTCCCAGTCTTGTATTCGATTAGGCTTAGAAAATGCTGACCATAAGTATTTTATCTCATCTAGTGCAAAGGGTTGTGTACTTGAAATCATATGCGAGTCTCAATTTTCACTTTGTGGTATTCTTTGCTTATATCTAGTTCTGCGGGCTGAATAATTGTTTGTTAAGTAATATTACCTACACAAATAATAGCATCAACATAACATACTAGCGGAACCCGTCGCCCGGCGTTGCGCGGGAGAAAGTACTACCTAAAAAGTAAATGTACTACCTAAAAAAAAAAATAAATAAACCGCCTATTGTTATTCCCCCCCCCCACCCACTCTACCGTGTTGGTGAATGTTTTAAAGTAATAAAAAAGAAAGAAAATGGTTTAGAGCAGAATGGGATCGAACGCCGATACTGGCGATAACGAAACCTCCCTTGTTAACCGTTGCGCCACAGATACTACTTGAAAAGTCCGAGAAGGTTCAGAGGAAAAAACGTCTCTACTTTATATATTAGACGACACACCCACACCCACACACGCACACACATACATATATATATATATATATATATATATATATATATGGAAAATGAAAAGGGAAAAAGCAAAATTATTTATATTCACATTTTCTTTTTTCTCATATATATATATATATATATATATATATATATATATATATATATATATATATATATATATATATCATTATAAATATTTGTTTTTATCAACATACGTATGCGTTTCATCTTTACGGGAATTGTCAGCGCAGAGAAGAATTATTCACACCGGTCGCCGGACTAGTACCCCGGTACACGAGTCATATTTCAAACTGAAGTTCGACGTCTTAGTCCACACGGCCGTTGTCAACAACTCGTTAAATCAGCGAGAGATTAATCGTATTTAAAGGCAGCCGCAGTAAAGTGTTCTACTATTGAAAGGAACATGCATATATATACATATATATATATATATAATTTTTGAGCACGACTATTCCCTGCGGATGTGAAATGCGGACGCCTCTGTGTAGCTTAATTGTCATAAATATACTTCCATATTTCTATATATATATGTGTGTGTGTGTGTTTGTGTGTGTGGGTGTGTGTGCGCGCGTGCGTGCGTACGTGCGTGTGAATAAAATTTTGTGTGTCTACTTGGTCACACGTGCTATGGGTGGCCATCACTCAGCTTAGTTCATTGTCACGAGAAATGAATGGATTGCAGAAGGTGCACAGCCATTTGTCTTAAATGAGATAAAATTGTTTTAGGTCGGCCTTTTTTTTAGCGTTACTGAATACAAGACTGGGAGGTACAACCATCGTAATACATTTTTCACAGCATTTATGGCGACAGACGTTTCTAAAATTTGTTGTTGCATTTTACGGCACGTCAACCCTTGTTCCGTTAGCTTATACCGAAACCGCATTTATGTTTGGTATACGAATGGGAACTTGATAGGGACGTCCAGTTCGTGTCAGAATGGACTTAGATGTAATGGAAACTAAGCAGTGACTCCACACTCCCCCAAAGCTCCCCAATTAGGATCTTGCAACCCGAGGTCATGTTAAGTCATTCCCAAGACCAGTGTATTTTTTTTTTTAAATCGTTAATTCTAATTCATTCATTAGCTTTAATGTTAAAACTATACGACGGTTGTTTTTTTCCAGGGATTCCATTTTATCGTTGCCAATGTTTATATTTTTTTAACATAGTTCACCCCAAACAAGGAAGGTTTCCACTGTAGACGTAAAGAGCTACTAAGAATTAAGGTAAAAGTTTTGGGGGTCATCCTAAATTGGGAGCTGTGCAGTGAGATGCTTGTTCACATTAGTTTTACATTTCTGCATGTCGGTACAGTCGGGGAAACAGAGAGCAGGGAGGGAGTTCCAAAGGCCACCAGCACGAGGAAAGCTCTCCGACATCTGGGGACCTTTACAGTAAATGGATGGGATTTAACTGATTGTCGGGTTGGTCGATTTTATTTACGTCGAGGATGCACCAAAGCAGCAAGTTCATCGGAGCACATTCCATTGAAGTACTTGTAAAACAAGCACAAGGATGCAACATTGCGGCTATGAGACAGGAGCTAGAGCTGCAAGCATATGTAGGCTTGATCATCTGATTCTATCCTGTGTTCTCTAGTCAAGGGGAAGTTCTTCCGAACATAAACTCATAGCCCGTGCATATGTTTGTCAGAGTTTATACAGTAAAGTGGGAGGTATTCATTCATGTCAAAATGGTGTGAGGAGATTGAGGATTGTAGGTTTGTTTCGCACAGATAACATGATTTCATGATTTAACTTTCTGAATCTCTGGGTTGCCTTGACTAATGATGCTGAAATTTTACACACTTATATAACCTATCAAATAAAAATTTTGTGCAAAGTTTTAACTAATTTGGTTTATTGGTTTTTGAGTTATGATTGAACAAAGAAATGAGATTTCCAGCATAGGCCATTCGTGTTGTCTATTAAGGGCTAGAGCGCTCTCGCGCCTCCCTTGATATATATATATATATATATATATATATATATATATATATACACTATAAAAATGTTACCCATTTTGGCCACCCATTGAGCTCGGGTTAGATTGGAACTAAGAGTTAAATGATATTATTAAACCTGGTGATATTACAATATTTTTTATTCTTTCTTTTCTTCTAGTTTTATTATCAGCAATAAATCGTCAGTAATGACACTTAGAGAGATAGAGAGATAGAGAGAGAGAGAGAGAGAGAGAGAAAGAGAAAGAGTGAAAGAGAGACCTTATAAAATAAGAATGAGAGTCAAGCAACATACAGTGAGAAAGGGTGAAAGTTAAAGACATAAACTTAGTAAGAGATTGGTCACTTGGTGAGTCAATTGCAAATTTCGGCTAATCAGAAAAATGAAAATTCATTTTTTCCAAATATAACTCAATCCTAAAACTAAGGTATAATTTAGCATGCATTGTTTACTAATGAGTCACCACTTATCAACGCGAAAATCCACCCGTCTATTTACAACCATTGTAAATCATTTTCCATTCTTCCTCTGTGTACTTATGACTAAACGGAACTTCCATGAGCAATGTTTCTTTCCAAGAACTACTCGTCTGCGGAAAACGATACCACGAGTTTGCTTCCCGGCTGACTATAACATATTTGTTTTCAAGTCCAATAGTTAATTTTTTTGTTGAGCCGTCCTCTTAAATAATCAAATCCTGCCCACTTTCAACCATCGTTACAAATCCTCACGGTATTGTCTCACCGGCCACCTGACAAACTCATTGACCCTTATCCTCGAGTGGCCTTTGGGCCTTGATAATCGGTGACTCGTTAGTACAAAAAAGGTGAATGAGATGGGTGGATTGTCAATTGAATAAAGATTATTATGAGAGGACCGAAAACGATGAATGGAATGAACAAAATTTGATTACTTATAAGGTCTGTTAATACAAGTATTTGTTGACATTGGATTTGAAGACAACCATGCTGTAGTGTGTAGAGAAGCAGTCTCGTAGCAATGTGTTCCATAGACGATAAGCTCTTGGAAATACACTCCGTTCATGAAAATTCCGCCTGGTACATGGACGAAGAAAGGAATTTGTTTCCATTTTAGTAGAAAGACGGGTTGTTGTTGTGAAGATCTTACAGAGAGGAACCGGATTGGAGCTCAGTCGAGCACTTTCCACGTAAATAACGATAGAGCAGAGAAAGAGTAACAACGTTTCTTCTGTGAGAAAGGGGTTTTAAAGAACAGAAGAGTCCATGTGTGATTAGAATATATGGGGGGAAAGTTTTAGGGAAACAGACTTTGATTAACTCAGCTTTAGTATAATAATAGATGTACATATATTGTTCTGTCTCGCGTATAATAAATCCCTTAGCATTTATCTCCTTTTGTCGGCCCTTTTTTCTCAAGAGATTCTTCCAGGCCCGACACCGGGCGAAAATCTTTCAGTGCCCTGTTCTCGTTCTGTCTAGCGGACGATTCATGGAGAGATTTATATTCCTTTAAATATTCAGACATTTTAGGCATCTCCGTTATACTCTTTGTCGATGTGCAATAAATCTGTGTCTAAAATAATACTATGCCTCAGACTATTGCTTGTTGACAAGACTTTATGCTAGCTGTCAGAGGGTTGCACGTTTTCTACAAAACAAACACATCCCGGAGACTGTATAGGCCGCCTGTTATTGATTATTTCTTTTATCTAAACGAACTTTGTTTACCTTTTTCACCATGTGTGAATCTCCATTTTACCGCTTGTAACTCAACTATTTCCTAGCATAGTAGTATTTCTTCATTTCTAGTAATTTCTTTTATGCTCAAAATATTTTTATTCTGTAAATTCATCAAGCTTATGGCTCCATTAAATTTTAGTCAACTTCTCGTCCCTGCCTCGTCTTCATTCACGTGTTTCTGAAACAATGTTCTCGTTGTTTTTACAGTTTTAACTTAGTCGATGAGCAATAAACCTGTGTCTGAAATATAGTATGCCTCAGAGTCTTGCTAGCTGTCTGAGGGTTGCAGGTTATTTACGAAACAAACGCATCATGGAAACAGCATATATATATATATATATATATATATATATATATATATATATATATATATATATATATATATATAAACTGTAGTAAAAGGACAAGGTTCAAACAAGGTGGTTGTTGTACATTTGCTGAAAATCTAATATTACTTGCTAATAAATCAAAGAGTAACAATAGAGGCATGAAAAAATAAGCATTTCTTTCTTGCAAGGCTGAACTTATCAGGACAGTGATGAAGTATCTCCCCTGGTTGTTCACTCTGTTAGAAATAGGATTTTTAAAATTTCTTTTCCTTTTAGTCTTATCAAAGAAATCCTATATTAGTGAAGAAGGGTCAGTGTAGAAGACAATCAATATTTACAGGGTTTATCTCGCTACATCGGTGAGTTCGATCTTCACTAACCTGCGAGATGAGTAAGCTAGACATCGATATAAAGTCATGATTTATTAACACCTGGGACTTCGCAACATTATTCGCTAAATTTGATAATCATAAAAACTTCGACAAGTTTAATTAAAAGTTGTTGAATGAGTCATTGTTTAGCGACGCTGTCTTCTTCGGTGTATTCCTAATAATAAAAATAGAAGAAAGAAAAATGTCATTTAGTTGTTTTTTTTAGTTTTTTAAAAAACATAGTTTACCCCAAACAAGGCAGGCCGCCACTGTAGACGTAAGGGGCTACTGAGAAAAAAGAAAAGGGGAGAAGGTTGGGGGGCCAACCTAAATTGGGATCTGCGTAGCGAGATGTCTGTTTACATTAGTTTTAAATTTCTGCATGTCAATACTGTCGGGGAAACAAGGCGCAGGGAGGGAGTTCCAGAGGCCAGCAGCACGAGGAAATAAGCTATTTGAGTAGAAGGCTCTCCGGCATCTGGGACCTCCACAGTGAATGAATGAGATTTAGTTGATTGTCGAGTTGGTCTAGTGAATTTACGTCGAGGAGGCACCAGAGTAGCCAATTCATCGAAGCATAATCCATTGAAGTATTTGTAAAACAAACATAAGGATGCTACATTGCTGTGATGGGACAGGGACTGGAGCTTGGTTGACAGTGAGGGACCTATTAGGTTGGCGACTCTTTTTTGGACCTTGTCAAGGAGGGAGAGACTAGTAGATGATGCACCAGCCCAGATGTGGCAACAATACTCCATGCATGGGCGGATGGTGGCTTTGTAGAGATACAGGATAATGTCAGGTGTGAGGAGTTTACTAGCACGGTAGAGGGAGCCAACCTTCTTTGCGGCAGCCTTGGCATACGAACTCCTATATTATGCTTAAATAAAGGAAAAGCAAAACCTTTTTTATAACAACAAATAATGGGTTTATTAAATAGAATCACCTACACTGTTTCGTATATGTAGAAGAAATTGGACAGTGTCCAAGTGATGAAGTAAAATGGAAAGTTCTTTGGGCTGCCTGTGGTGTTTTGTTAGGGTTGTTGTTAATGTTATATTGTGAGTTTAATAACTATCAACAAGATGTTGGTATAAATAAGGTTTTATTGAACGTATAAACACAGTGTTGCTCGGTGGGCCCTCAGCCTGGAAGTGACGCTAGAGAGTTCTCTTATATTCCTACGCTGGGGGTTACATTGGTTAGCGTAGGGAAATAGTTCCCACGATACTGTTACACTGCCGAAGGTCTATCAGCAGATATCTTCAGAAAATAGTTGGTGCTGGGGCGTCCAGTGCACAGGAGCAGGCGAGAGAATGTAGACGCGTTACCTTGTTGTCTGCAAGTGTCTCTCCGATGACCGACCGTGATTCCCAAAGGTGCTGAAGTAGTACTCTAGAGGACAGATGAAATCAATGCGCCCTGTAAGCTGATTGGTCAATGTGTAACCAGATCACTTAACAGGGACATTTTCTAGAGAGAGAAAATAGGTCTTTGTGTATGACTGTTACAGGATCGCAGTTCCAACATAACCGGATGCTGAAAACTAAACTAAGAAATTATTGAATATTATACATAAAATATTCGCTAAAATTACGTAAATTGTCTCACACTTGCTGCGAGAATTTAGAAAAGGTCATCAAAGATCACAACAATAAAATTTTAAATGGCATCAGTAAGGAGAGAAATAACATTGGATGAAAAAGTCACAAATCTAACAAAAATAACAAAAATAACAATAATAAAAACAATAACAACAGCAACAACAACAACAACAACAGCAATAATAATAATAATAATAATAATAATAATAATAATAATAATAATAACTAGCGGGACCCGTGTAAATTACACGAAATGATGTTTTTAATACTAATTATCTTGTTCCTTACCTATACATGTTTGAATAAAATATGATAAGATTTGGACTTGTATATTTATTTTTAAAAAATGAACAATACATGAAACAATTTACAAAACTTCTTTATATACAATATTTCTAGTGAAGGTAATATTTCGACGACTAAACCTTACTATGTAAATGTTTTCAATTAAATTAAATTTGGCTCCAATTCATGAATATTTATTTACTCCTCTCCAGGAGTTAGGCACAAGGCCAGTTTTATCTTACTCCCACAAATAAGATGTGACCCAAGGTCGGGTCGGGAAAGTGGGGTTTGAAAAGCCAGCGCCCGAGAAGGTGAGCACTCTGGCCATTAAAAATTGCCTGAGCAGCACTTTCGGCATTCCCCGGTAGGGGCGCCTCAGGCAGTAAGCAATAAACTTACTCCTCCCCAAAGAGGGGAGGCGAAGCCTGGGAAGGTGGACCTCCTAGAACTGCACAGGACAGACCCATAGACCGGCGTAAATCAAGCCTCGAAGACCAAGACAATACCAGTCTATGGAGTGCAGTATCCATCGGAACAGATACTACACTTTGATCTTAGCCAAAAGGCCAAGAAAAGTCATGAGTAGCATTTATTTACTCCGCTACAGGAGTTAGGCACAAGGCCAGTTTTATCTTACTCCCACAAATAAGATGTGACCCAAGGTCGGGTCGGGAAAGTGGGGTTTGAAAAGCCAGCGCCCGAGAAGGTGAGCACTCTGGCCATTAAAAATTGCCTGAGCAGCCCCTTCGGCATTCCCCGGTAGGGGCGCCTCATGCAGTAAGTAATAAACTTACTCCTCCCCAAAGAGGGGAGGCGAAACCTGGGAGGGTGGACCTCCTAGAACTGCACAGGACAGACCCATAGACCGGCGTAAATCAAGTCTCGAAGGCCAAGACAATACCAGTCTATGGAGTGCAGTATCCATCGGAACAGATACTACACTCTGATCTTAGCCAAAAGGCCAAGTATGCATGAGTAGCATACCAAGATTCGGAAGTTCGTTGCTTTTGATGTAAGCATGACACACAAAATCACACACGCTATTGTATTAATACGTGTCTTCCCGGTCGTCCCCTCCCTACCTCTCTTCCCCTTCCCCTCGAAATGTAGAAAAAAAATCTAAGAGATTGGTTGGGATCGAACTTTAAACCAGTCGGGCCGAAGTCAAAAATACTACATCGCTAACCGTTGCGCCAAAGGGAAATACTTGGAGATGTTTCGAAAATTAGGCGAGTTGAAAGGTTTTCCAAATTCTAGGTGCGGCACGCATGCGCAGAGCTTTTGCCGGAAGCGTGACACACGAACACACACGCTATCGTATTAATATATAGATAATAAAAACGTGAGTACGAGAAATCTTCCCAGCGACCCACTTTACTCTGCTTCAGTCACGTGTCTTTCGGTTGCTCTTCTGAGCCGAGCGGTATTTACTTCTTTCCCGCCACAGGAAGATGTAACACAAAGCCAAAAGGTGGGGGAGAGTCAAGCCAGAGCCTCTAAAGAAGGAGTACTCTGGCCTTTTAAAAATTGCCTGGGCAGCCCTGTCGGCATTCCCCGGTCGGAGCGCCTCAGGCAGATAGTAATAAATCACTCAACCTCAAAAAGGGTGTTACATTGCCACTTTTTAAAACGTGACTAAATCAATGTATGTAACGATAAGTAGTTCTTTTTTAAAATCGTTATATCATTATTCTCTCTAATATAAAAAAAAACGTAGAAACCGTATTGTCTTAATTAATTGTCTCAATGACCGTATCTTAACATCTTACGTAGTTATTTCTTGACTTATACTTGGTTGAGAGACAATTTCAGGCTAGACAGACAGGGGATTCGTATTCGGTCTATATTGACTTTAGCACATATTTTTTCCACGTCTGCTCGCTTCAAAATCCATGGCCGACTCCGTCAACATTATCGGTTATTTGGGCGCAAGCAACAAGTTACGTCATCGCGTCTCAATCTGTCTGTCTAAATTTCTGACCTTTATTGACCCCAAATGCTTTGTTCCTTTGATCTTAAGTTCACCTGTCTGTTACTCACTCGTGGGAAAACAGATTCATTTCCAAAAAGTTTGTGTCAGCCTGACACGCACCGAGACAGCTAATTTCGATCCCAGTCACAATCCATACTAGCTGAAATACACCTTTTCAAAATAGGGCCCCTCATAATATAAGGGGAGGCAAGGCCTGGTAGGGTTGACCTCCTAGGACTACCCAGGACGAATACCTCAGCCCAGCAGATAAAAGGCAATCGAAATGGCCCAGTTTCTGCCGTACTGATTGTTGAGATCAGAACCTCAACTGATATACGACCGCAATCGCAACCGGATGGCAAATGAATACCATACTAAGTTAGTATCTGTTGTTTTGTCGGTTTCAGGAGGTCAACCTCCCAGTCATTACCTCCACCTTTGGGATTGGATTTGGTTTATTGCCGATCGCCTGAGGAGCTCTTACCAAGGAATGCTGACGGGTCTGATTATGTCTAATATTAACTGCAATCGGAGTCAGGTAAATAAACTTACTTGGTGTTAACATCAATGATATAAACAGGTGGTTCCCCTTGAATCTGAGTGAAAAGTCTCCTCAATAATCCAATACTCTGCGTTATTTCCTTTATTATTGTAACTCTCTTAGTGTTTTCACATCCGTTAATACGGGTGATTAACTACTGATTACAACCGGTGATTTACCCTGGAGTCTGAATGTCAGTAAGTACACTTTGATTCCTTAAAGTGTTCTCGCACCACCCGTTACCGGTTATTTCTCGGTTATAACGGTACAGTGGGTTTCCCTGGAATAATAGTGAGAATAAGCCTACTCAATATTCCAATACTCGTATTTAGCTGCCTCCTCACAAGGGTTGGATGTTACACTAAGTCACAATATTCCAGTACTCTCGGTTCTCTTACAATCGAGGTCCGGATGGTGCTATCTCTCCTATGTCTTTCCATCCTCCTAGGCCATCTGCAACGACTTTCTCAAACCCTTATTACTAGTGTACTCATGACGTTAAAATGATATCATATATTTTGTAACCTCGAAGGAAGATTATATGACAAATAATATTAAATCAGATTGTTACAGCTTCGTTGACTGGCTTCTTTATGCCTCGAGAAACTATGGATGCCCTCTGAAAGAGTGCCTGTCCAATGAGGAGTTTATAGTGAAAACAGTGCTGCGCAATCTCCGAATGATCTTCCCCTGATCCGGTATTACTTGCTTTCAGTAGAAAGGAGAAATCAAAGACACTCGACAGCAATATGGAGTAAGTGACGAAGGGTTAGTATTATTTCGAAGTTTTCCTTCTTAAAATAGTTACCTTACCAGGTCTTGAGAGTCTAGTATGTGCTACTAGTTAACTCATAGCCAGAAGAGAAGATATGGATTTCTACCTTTCCCAAGGGTATAAGAGAAAATGACTTTAAAGCTACTTCCAATTTGAAACATGTGGCATCAGGTATTAAGAAATGGTAACTCATCAAATTAATGACTACGCCGAATGTTACTTAACTTTGGTAACATTATAAAAATCATTATTTTTATGTGATGTAATCCCCAGAAAGTAATTACTGCTGTGTACATCAAAATAAACATTTGCTTTTTCATGCTTTCCAATAAAATCAACCGTTAAACGTTTAAATAAAATCAACCGTTAAAAATGATTAAAATCAAATCAACCATTAAACAATATTCAAATGAATTCAACCTTTAAACAACATTCCAATAAAATCAACCATTAAAAACATTAAAATAAAATCAACCATTAAACAACGTTTAAATAAAATCAACCGTTAAAAATTATTAAAATCAAATCAACCATTAAACAATATTCAAATGAATTCAACCTTTAAACAACATTCCAATAAAATCAACCATTAAAAACATTAAAATAAAATCAACCATTAAACAACGTTTAAATAAAATCAACCGTTAAAAATTATTAAAATCAAATCAACCATTAAACAATATTCAAATGAATTCAACCTTTAAACAACATTCCAATAAAATCAACCATTAAAAACATTAAAATAAAATCAACTATTAAACAACATTAAATACGATTAACCATTAAAAACATTCAAATAAAATGAACAATTAAATAACATTTAAAACATGATTCATTAAACAACATTCAAATACAATTAACCATTAAACGACATTTAAAAGTTTACCAATTGAACAGCATTCACATAAAATTAACCGTTAAACAACATCGAAATAAATCAAACCATTAAACCACATTCAAATAATATTAACCATTAAACGGAATACAAATAAAAGTTATCATTAAAACCATTGAAATAAAATAAACCATTAAAACATTGATATATATATAGTTATTTACATGTTCAGTTGTTTAGTCATATCACGACTCTTCAGTATGGCCAGACGTGGCGAGTATTTTCACGCTAAAATTCAAAACCTGATCGCCAGATAACTTCAAACTTTGATCAGCAATCTTGCATGCTATTACGCTCATCCGGACGTTGACTAAAATTATAGCGCTTATGTTTATGTTTACATTAGTATAATCGGTTACCGAGAGAACTTTATTCTAATTACGAAGAGTATTTTTTACCTTAAGTGGAAACGGTTACTTCTACAAGAAAGCTCAACCAACGAGTGAGAAGCAAATGCATGCATATATTTTTCACTTTTTTTCACTTTTTCTTTTCATTTTCTTTCATTTGCTGGGGACTAGGCATTCTTCCAAATGCCATACAATCACCCGCTACTTACAGACTCCAACCGAGAGCTCTTTTCAGGATTCTGGCTGTTCCCTTGAGTGCAGTTGTTTGGATTTCTTTTGCACTTGGTTCACCAGGTATACTTGCTAAATACTTTTTAAATTTCTTCTTCATGAGTCCAGTGGCTCATATGATAACTGGAATGATGAAGATCTCTTTGAGGTTCCAGTTTCTTTTCATATCATACATTAGACCTTATCAGTATGTGTGTATGTGTGTGCGTGTATGTGTCTTTCTACGTCTTTGCTTGTTAATAAGTGTATGTACGTTTCTCTCAATGTGTGTTTGCGTGTTACATGTATATGGTTATATATTAATGTCTTTCTCATTGTGCCATTCTCAGTGTGCCAATCTTTCCTATGTGTGTGTATGGGTGCGTTTGTTTGCTTATGTGTTTCTGTATGTAAGTGTGTGTATATACGTTATTGCTTTTCTCTATGTGTGCATGTTATATGTTTGTTTGTTGGTACATGTGGAAGTATTTCTCAGTGTGTTTGTGCATTTACTATTCATTTTTAGTATGTTCATGCGTGTGTTTGAAAACCTGTCCTATTATGTGTGTCTGTGAATTAGTTTTTTTTTTCAAGGTGATTCAGTAAAAATTCAAAATACATGAATGAAAACAAATAAATAAAAACATAAAAAAATGCAATGAAGATGAAGCAATTATCTGCTCAATTAAAAATTTCTGCCATAAATCTGACGAAACTTAAGAAAAACAAAAATTACAAAAAAAAAAATAATAATAATAAAGAAAAAAGCTTGTGCAGTTATTAATTTTAGAATGACTAATTCTTCCTCACTCCCAGTGGGTTGTCGTCCTTGACAAGCATTTTATTGTTGCTGTTGTTTTTGTTGTTAAATTGTGGGAAGGTTGGAAGATGGAGATGGGGGTAAGAGGCACGTGACATTTACCATCGACGAGGTGTTAGGTTGGAAAGTCACCCGCCCTTAGCCGAGCTCTTGGCTAATTGAACGCGAATTTGTCCACGCACACGCGCTCGTTACTGGTTTAATTAAGGCAGCTTCATTAAGGAATACAGTTTGATCACGGAATTAAAATGACTGAATCAATGATGAATCCAATGCAAGCCCTTAACCCTTGAATGTGTGAAAAACATTGACTTCTTTTGAGAAATAAAAATCTTCAGTGTTGACCGTGCTCAAATCCCTGATTTGAGCGAATGGTAATCGCAGAGAAGATAATTCCTATTTTAATGGTTGGAATCGACGACATTTTCCAGAAAATTATACTTAACCGTTAATGATTTACGTCACTTTATACTTTTAATTATGCGAGTGGTGTAATCGTTGCCGACGTATACTATGGAATGGCATATATATATATATATATATATATATATATATATATATATATATATATATATATATATATATATATATATATATATATATGGGGTAAGGTACACGATAATTCATGAAAATGAAATGCCGTGGTGGACAAAATGTGTGAAAAATGACAAACGGAAAACAGGTTAAATTTCAGGAGAAAAACAAAAACAAGAGATTTGACCGGTTTCGTTCGTGTTGGCGAACGTCTTCAGAAAAAGTGAAGATTTGGAAATCATTTTATTTTGAAAGGCACACACATGGGATGAAGAAAGGATGATCCGATTGGATCATATGAGAAGACTTTAAGTGACGTTAAAATATGACAAGTGGGTGACACATTATTCTTTGTTTATTATTCTTCTTTTTATATTTCTATCCATTTTCTTTTTCTTTTTCACTTTTACACCTACTGAGCTAGTATGGGGAGGCAGTGGGGGAGGGGGTTAAAGGCGATAAGAGGGAAGAAGACAAAGGAACTGGCCAGGATGAACAACAAATATCAATTTCATGCCCACTTTCATGCCAACGCGAACGAAACCGGTCAAATCTCTTGTTTTTGTTTTTCTCCTGTAAAAAATGACAAACGGAAAACAGGTTAAAATCTGTTTTCCGTTTGTCATTTTTCACACACACACACACACACACACACACACACACACACACACACACACACACACACACACACATATATATATATATATATATATATATATATATATAAAGTAAACTCTTTTTCCCCATGTAACTTTGACTACACAAGACAAAAAGACAAATGCATTATACGCTATAAAACTCACCACGTCATTCACATACTTCAAGCGAGCGTGTTTCAAAACACTTTCATTTAATATCATTCTCAAACATTAATTACTATTATTAGACTTCTATGTCTGACTCTCCCAAATACGTAATCAAAACAGAGGGTAGCATACTTATTTTCTCCCTAATATTTTACTCCTGCCATGGACTTCACATACCCCACCGAAAATATTAAATAACGAACTAATATTGAAAATACCGATTACAGACTTCACAATCAAAACAATATACGCTGCCTTCATAAGAATACTTGATTAACGGAATTCATATTCTGCGTGTAACGAATTTCATTTTCCTTATTCCAGTATTCGCTACCAATAAAAACGAACACGTTAACATTCTTTCAACCGTATACGCGTCTGTAAGAATCTCATTTCTTTCAAATGATTAGTAATTGCATATTCACTATGAATACTATTCGTATAAATAATATCCAATGATTACATTTTTCCATTAACAGACACGTACTTGTGAAATAAAACAATATAAGCGAACTTAAATCAATCAATTAGCTATACCACAACATTTGATCTATAATTTCGGACGTTCGCACCATAGTACTAGAACAACATCAATGTACAGAACTTTTGCGTTGAACTTGACCCATTTTTATTTATTTCATAATTTTCTTAATTTCTAATTACATACGATATAATAATATTTTTATTTTTTAATAATATTCACAAACTTCTATTTAGTAAACAAAAACAGTACACACTACCTTCATCAGAATATCAGATCAACGGAATTAATATTCTACACGTCACGGTTTTCTGTTTTCGTTTTCATCACTGTTTCAAGATCTATTCGCTAGAATTACAAACAAACGCGCCCCCATTTGACACATAGCATCATTCTTTCAACCGTAAACGCGTACGTAAGTAATTTCAATATTTTAACATGATTGATAATTGCATATTCCGTACACATAATATCCAATGAATACACTGTGATAGGATTTATCATTGTACAATTTGCTTAACATAAATTATACATGTGGCCCATTTACATTCAGTTAATAATTGTTCTTCAATTCTAATTACATACGAAATAATACTTTTTTAACACTCATACTTGACTAAAATAGTATTTATTGTCCAACTGATCATATTTGATTTCATTTTTACGCTCCATACGATATACTCATCGAAAATCGAATTTACGTGACTAAAATAATGATTATAAACTGCCTCCATTTGTTCAATAGATACACATTACACAGACTATCCAATAATTATATTACATACATTTTTTATTAATTAACATTTCATTCTAACTTTTAACATAATATATGTATAAGATCAGAATTGATTTCATTTTCACGCTCCATAAGATATACTCATCTTCTTTTGTTTTCTTTGAAATCACACGTGACTAAAATTGAATTTACGTGACTAAAATAGTAATTATTGACCACCTTCTCTACGCTAACATTGACATATCATTATTGTTTTCGCGTTCCTTTTATTTGGATTTCGTTTAGTTTTCTATTTTGAAAAGTAGAATACAAATACGCCGAACACTAATAAAATACAATTCGTCTGCTTCGTGTATAATTAAAACTGAAGAACAAACAAAACAAAACAGTTTCTTTTCACGTAGAATTAGTACCTGTAATAAAAAGTTGTTTTCGGCCTTGGCCGGGATCAAAGTGTAGTATCTGTTCCGATGGATACTGCACCCCATAGACTGGTATTGTCTTGGCCTTCGGGGCTTGATTTACGCCGGTCTATGCGTCTGTCCTGTGCAGTTCTAGGAGGTCCACCATCCTAGGCTTTGCCTCCCCTCTTTGGGGAGGAGTAAGTTTATTGCTTACTGCCTGATGCGCCCCTACCGGAGAATGCCGACGGGGCTGCCCAGGCCTTTTTTGTAGGTCAGAGTGCTCACCTTCTCGGGCGCTGGCTTTTCAAATCCCACTTTCCGACCTTGTGTCACATCTTACCGCTGTGGGAGGTAGATAAATAACTAGTACCTGTTATCAAATCTTTTCTATCCTCATTCAGTGAAGGAGAAATCTTTCTAGACTGCGACAATTTATACATTTTGGGTTACTTTTCCGCTATTTAAGTATTGGTATATTTTTCTTTTAGATGTATTTTTATTTCTTAATTTTCGATATAGATTTACTGTTAAAGTGTAGTATCTATTGTGATAACACACTTATACTTTTCTCTCTTCAGTCAGTCATTGATAAATCCTTCTAGACTGCGGCAATTTTTCATTTACCATTTGGGAAGGGGCAGCGATATTTTTTGCCAATTGTGTAGTATCTGTTATGATACTATACTTATTCTTATCTGTCCTCGGTCAGTGAAGAAGAAATCCTTCTAGACTATGGTAATATTTGAATTCACCAATTCAGACTGACCCTTTTTTGGAGGGGATGGATTTTCCGCACGTAGGGGAGGTAACTACATAGGAACAACATATTAATTGTGTATTATGGAAATCAATATGTTAACAGTTAAAACATTAAAATAAATTTAAATAAGGGTTTACTTTTGCAAGGTATCTAAAGACACAATTGAAATTTTTTATTTGAATTCATCTGGGGTCACTAGAGCAATTATCGGTTAGGTCCATAAAATAACTGAAATTTATTAGAACGTAAAGAAACGAAATTCATTTTTTAAAATAGATTTTCTTCGTTTCATAAAACAAACATAAAATTAAACAAAAAATATCTCAGTAAAGAATGTATTTAAAAAAGGATCAAACATTTAAATAATTATTTTATTGCTGTTAATTGGTCCCCCGATTTATAAAATCAGGGGACCTATGTTTTTAGGCATTTCCGTCCGTCCGTCCGGATTTTTCTCCGCAACTATCCATTGAATTTCTCTGAAATTTTGCATGATGTTGTAACTTTGGTCAGGTTAGAAAGTGACATTCTCCGATTTTTGAAAAAAAATCTGGTTATCCCCCCAGGGGGTCAAAAGGCCCCGAAATGGCAAAAAATGACATTTTTTGCCCCATAACTTTTCATCCATCCATTCAATTTCTCTGAAACTTGGCCAAAATGTGGAGGCAATTGTTCCTAATAGAAAATAAGCATCGCTGACCTTGGAAATAATCTGGTTCGCGCCCCCAGGGGGGCAAAAGCCCCCAAAATGGCAAAAATTACCCTTTTCTCCCATAACGTTTGATCCATCGATTCAATTTTTCTGAAACTTGCCCAAAATGTAGAGGCAATTGTTCTAGATATAAAATGAGCATCCTTGACCTCAGAAAAATTCTGGTTCACGCCCCCCCAGGGGGTCAAAGGGGGGTAAAAATGCCCCAAATTGCCCAAATTTATTGCATTTTACACTCGCCGTATCGAGTCACATACAGAGGGGGACCACGCATGCGTGGCTTGTTTTTAAGTGTAAATAATTGAAAAATAACGAAGCCATTTACCGTTTTATAGAAACTAAGCGCCAACAAGTACTTTTTAAACGTTTTCAGCGTCCTAAATTCTATTGTTAATAAACGGTCATTCCACCCGGCTATTAGAGTTGTCGTTTTAAAATTACGTTGCAATTTAAGACGTAGTGAAAAAGTAAACATTTATGTTAATTTATGTTAATTTATGTTAATTTATGTTAATTTATGTTAATTTATGTTAACATCAATTCTATTTTAAAGGAACTTAAGATTTTGTTTCGATAACTTTAATATTAGAAAAGAAAACAAGAAAAGACGATTAATTAAAATCTAAAACTTAATAAGTAAATATATAAAATTGTGATATTTAAAAAGATCGATATTAAATAAAATCTTTATGAATATACTTTATTTTGTTACTGCATCTTACATTCTAATGTAATTTTAAAACTATCAATCGGATAGAGTGGCGTCTTTGAAAAGAGAATTTGACCCGCTGACAGTTTTTTTATTACTTGATATCATATTGTAAATTTTGTTTTACTTTTCTTTTAAGGCCCAAAAATGTAAGCATGATTATATTTGAAATTATTTCCGACCAGCAATATATGTCAATGCAAGCAACGCCGAGTGAATACCGATAAAATTATATATATATATATATATATATATATATATATATATATATATATATATATATATATATATATATATATATATATAAAGAGGTGTACTAAAAGCGAACTTTTAGGAAAGGTAAAACCTATTGTGAAGAGTATACAGGTAGATATGAAGAAGAATGGAAAGGAATTAGAGAAGCAAAAGCCAAATCAAAATTCAATTCAATTGCTCAGAGCAAGGTATATTAAAAGAGGCAGCGAAAATATTTACAGCTAGCCCGTTGAGAAAGCCAGCTGCCTCTTTTTCCCACTTTAAAACACTCTCCTTTGTTACCTCTGCCCAGGAAGTGTTTTTAATGGCGAATATTTTCCTCCTCAATCTTCTCTGAGCCTGCCTGCATCATCGAACGTACCTCTTATTGGACTTTTTACCATTTTGGATTTTCTATTTTCGCCGTACCTGAAGTTGTGGCTTCTTGGATTTTAACTTTGAAACCTCTCTCATTAAATCTCGTGCCTTTAACGACCTACCTATCTACATCTTATTCTCTCCGCTGGACTTTTCGACACCGGACTTTTTAGCAATCTGACATTTGCTTGCATTCGGGCAGAGTTTTGCTCTGCGTTTCTTTCCCTACAACTTTTATTTCATTTTTTCAAATTTTAAATCTTGGCCATTGCCAACTTATCTATCCCAGCGACTTCCTCTGATGATAAGATTTTGAACTTTGAAAAGCCTGGCTTAAGGAAAATTTAACTTGAATAAATTGCCTTTTTGCGGAATATACCTTGCTCTGAGCAATTGAATTGAATTATGATTTGGCTTTTGTTTCTCTAATTCCTTTCCATTCTTCTTCATATATATATATATATATATATATATATATAATCGATACAAAATTATATAATATGAAAGGATAAAAAGTAAACCTCGAAATGTTTGTGTAGTCTTGTATGAAAATAGAGGATTTGATGATATAAATCTACCTAAAATATTTAATAATTCCGTAATCATCTAATCACTACCGAATGAACTTAAAATAGAGGTACAGAACGCAATAGTAACATTATATTTGAAAACCTTATTCCGTATGGTTTGCCCTAGCTTATATGTTACCATTGCGTTCTGTACCTCTATTTTTTATCCTCTCAACAGGTGGATTATATAATTTTGTATCGATTATTTATATATATATATATATATATATATATATATATATATATATATATATATATATATATATGTTCTGTACAGTTTCTTTATATTTGAAAACCGTATTCCGTATTGTTTGCAATAGCTTATAAGAAACTGTATAGAATATAAATATAAATGATAATGATGAAATGAATATTCCAGAATGTAAATGTAAATCCTCCCCTTTTATCTAAAAATGACAGAGCATATAATTACCTGTAAGGGTTAGGGTTAGTTGAACATTCTAATTTAAGAAAACTCCTTAGTAAAGGTCCAAACTAGAGAATCTAACTGTTTAAATTATACGAAATGTGTTAAGGAAATAAGTAAAGCATTAGATAATTTGATAATTTAATTATATCCGTGGCAAAAAAAACATAAATTATTACATTCTGCATTTGACGCATGGAATTTATTTAAAACTCTACGTACATTAGTACGTAGAGTTTTAAATAAAAAGGTTGAACGTTTAAAAAAGATTTAAACACCCTAAAAAACGAATCCTCTCCTTAGAAATTCATAAATAATTATGGATCTTAAAATGCTTCAAAATAAGTTTGTAAAATAAAAATAAGTTCTTATTGATAAGACAGCAAATAATATAGCTTTTATATGTCAAAGTTACTACGTACAGCGCTTACTGTTAGAAGTAGAAATTATAGGTGAAGTTTCAGATACTTATAAATTAAGTAATAGTGAAATCGATAATATTATTCTAAACAACAGTAATTTGCGAAAAATTAGGACTAAAATTGGAAGAAAAGTACAAAAAATTTCCAGGTATATATTGGATACCTAAAATGCACCACAAAAACAGTTGGCACCCGTTTGATTATTGCCTCTAAGATGTGCATCCCAAAACCTTTAAGTAAAGCTATATCTAAAGTTTTTAAATTAATTATGAATTAACTAAATAATTTCCATAAAAAAAGTAAATTTCAGTTTCAGATACTTATTAATTAAGTAATAGTGAAACCGATTATAGTATTGTAAACAACACAATTATTTGTGAAAAATTAGCTTTTGCAACAGGGAAAGGTAAATACATAGATTTTTCAAAATATAAAGCTTTTGGCGTAAAACTAAAAATGGTGAAGCTTGTGTTTTCCAAAACTGCTCTGACAATACTTATGAATCACCTTATTAAAGAAAGTGATTTTCAAATAGAAA
>OY744530.1:94751134-94771134 GCA_963556195.1 Sepiola atlantica
AACGTTAATTTTCAACGCAAATTTCTCAAATTTATATGGCGTGACGCTATCTCTCGAAGTAATCCTACAATAAATTTTAATTGCAATATAATTTTAAACGCAAATTAAGTATACATCGTTATCCATTAATTTCAAAATTTATCACAAATTTTAAGATATTCTCAAACCTTAAGTGAAGATGAGGTCGTCAGCCATCAGTATGCCAAATAAATTTGAATAATTGGCGTTGACAATTAACGTTAAAATTCGATTCTTGCTATTTAAGCTCACGCTCAAATGCATACAGACTGCGGGGTAAGAATAAAGTTCTGATGATCGGATCTACCGTGAAACTACAGAAACGTATTAAGATAATCCTCTTTTATTATATAATAGCTGTGCTTAACAGGTGTTGCCTTAGAGTCGTTATAACTATTTTTGTGTCGTTCATTGAGCTCTCATTATTATTAAAATATTTACATTTTTTGTTGAGTACTTAAACTTAGCCGTAAACATAAATCGATGTCAAGCCTAAATGTCACCCGTAGAATTTTGTCCAGCATTTCAGTTGGCAACTGGAGCCCTCATCTCTCTCTCTCTCTCTCTCTCTCTCTCTCTCTCTCTCTCTCTCTCTCTCTCTCTATATATATATATATATATATATATATATATATATATATATATATATATATATATATGGGAAATGAAAAAGGAAAAACCAAAAAGGATGTTTTTTTATATATTCATCAACGTTTCGTCTTTATTTGTAAGACTTCCTCAGATCGTCACACAGGTTGCTAACAAATAAAGACGAAACGTTGATGAATATATAAAAAAAAACATCCTTTTTTGTTTTTTTTCCTTTTTCATTTCCCATTACGTCGGATTGCCTTCATCCTTCCTTTCTCATATATATATATATATATATATATATATATATATATATATATATATATATATATATATATATATATGGCATGGATTTTGAGGGGCTGGGGAAAGAGGGGGGAAACTCTGTGTGTTTGGTATGTTGGTGGTATTATAGTTTTAAGATTTGAAGAAATGAAGATAACTTGAAAATTGGCGGGGGTGGATAAGATTGTGAAAGAAATAGTCAAAAGGGTGAGATAGGAGAGATTTTGTTGTGGTCAGGTGTGGAATTTTTTTTTTTTGAGGTTGGAGGGAGGGAGGGAGGGAGGCTATGTCAGGAATGTGTGAGTATAAGTATATATATATATATATATATATATATATATATATATATATATATGTATATATATATATATATATATATATATATATATATAAGATTTTGGGGTTTATGTGTGTGAAATTGTGGGTGTAGTGTGTGTAGTGTGTTTATGAAATTGGCTAATGAAGATGTATGGCGGTGTTGTGGCTGTATACGATACTGGATGGGAATAAAGGATGTTTGGAGAGGGTATATGAGTTATTTAAATGGTTTAAATGGTGAACTCTGGGGCTAATAGATAGGTCTTATATTTTCCATACCTCAAGGTGTGCCATAGTTCTGTTGGGGGTAGCGTGAGGGAGAGAGAGTATGATGTGAGGAAGAGAGTGATGATTCTGTGTTTCACGTGTTTCTATTGTTGGGTCATTTGGTCAGAAGGATTTTTTTCCTCTGGTGGCATGAAAAAAGTAATATAAAATCTATAAAAACAAATTATAATTTTTTTACAGTAATATACATATAAATAATAAAATAATAAATTAGAAATTATATAAAACAAAATAAAATAACATTACACAAATTAAAAAAGAAAACCCCATATAAAGACAAATACGTTAATCTCCAAAGTATACATATAACCAAGCCCAATTTACTGCATCAGTATTACTAGAAATTACACACTGAAATTTTATATATGTGACAAAAAAATGCTCACATAAAAGGCACCACAAAAAAACAGCTCTTTCATAAAGTCCCCCCTCATCCACCCTTGATCCATTTATTCATTCTCCTTTGAGGTTTTTCTGTTTGTTTCTTCCTATTCTTTATTATTGGTTATGTCTTTATATTTTTTCTTTTTTATGCGAGTTCGTACGTTTTATCTTTCTTTCTGTATTTTTGTCTCCATTTTTATTATTTCTCTCTTTTTTCTTGCTTTCTGTCTTTTTTCACTTTTTCTTTGCCTGTAAGGGTCGATAATTGGTCAAACGGAATCATTTGTACTCCCATATGCCAGTCTCATTGACAATCACCGACCTCAATACTTACATGCCGTGTTTTTCTTTCTTCATCTTCTGTTCTGGTCGTGTTGTCTTTCGCTCTGGCGACCACCGGGGACACAGGCAACGGTTTACAAGTATACAAAAACAAAACAATCCAAATTATTACCAACACAAAAAGAAATTGCTAATATACAAACGAATTACAGACAGATTTCTAAGGGATATAAACAATTTTCTAATAAACTAGCCCCCAAAAAGTGCTAACAGACAGACAACAAAAATTGCTGATAGACAAATTGCCAACAGAAAACAACGTTTAAAGAAAAATATGTAGCTTGCTAATAGATAGTCACAAAAGTTGCTAACAAATTGCTATTATGCAAATAAATTGCTAACAAACTAACAAATTGCTATTATGCAAATAAATTGTTAACAAACTAACAAATTGCTATTATGCAAATAAATTGCTAAATAACTAACAAATTGCTATTATGCAAATAAATTGCTAACAAACTAACAAATTGCTATTATGCAAATAAATTGTTAACAAACTAACAAATTGCTATTATGCAAATAAATTGCTAACAAACTAACAAATTGCTATTATGCAAATAAATTGTTAACAAACTAACAAATTGCTATTATGCAAATAAATTGCTAAATAACTAACAAATTGCTATTATGCAAATAAATTGCTAACAAACTAACAAATTGCTATTATGCAAATAAATTGCCAAATAACTAACAAATTGCTATCATGCAAATACATTGCTAACAAATTGCTATTATGCAAATAAATTGCTAACAAACTAACAAATTACTAAAAAAAAAAAATTGCTAAAAAAAACAAATTGCTAATTGACAGACAAACAAACGTATTGCTAAAATACAACTTATTATTAGTGGACACACAGGCAAATTGCTAACTAACAAATAAACGCTGTATGACAGATAGAGAAAAAAAGACAAATTGCTACCAGACATACAAAGTTCTAATAGATAAACAAAATAATTGCTAACAGACAAACAAATAGACGGTTAACGAATTACTAACGATTAAACATTACTATTAGGCAGATAGAAGTCAAATTGCAACCAGACAAACAAGCAGATTGCTAACAGACCAACAAAAAAAAACCGTGTGTAAAACACACTCTCCTTGACGAAGGTAAAAAAAAATCAAGGTACGATCACTTTGTGTTTCCCTTCCATTTCTTTTCTTTGAATTTGAATCGATAAATAAAGTCTTTACTTCTCCATTGAATGTTCTTGTGTTGATATTTAAATCAAATGACAACCTCAGCATTTGCCAGAATTCAATCCAACAAGAAAGCGTCGTCGCCTGTGCACAATCGTATCCTATTCACAGCGAACGATCGAAAATGTTTTCTCAATTTAATGTCGAGAGGGTCTCCCTTTCTTTTCCGACGTGCGCCTCTTTTATTGGGTAAGAAACAGCTGTCAACAGGTCATACACGATCGCTTGTCTGCAATGGTCGTACATGTGACCGAGTAATCGGAGTTAGTGCGGGCGGGATGAATTACACCCGAGAAGTCTCCTTCATTAAGCCGGCGACAGTCGCCATCAATCAATCAAACTCTCTTCACCTTCCAGCGGTGTTTTTTTTTTCTCACATTAAGCGTCACGTATAAAAATGAGGTCTCGTTTCGACTGGCTCCCGTCCTTCTATGAATCCAGAAACTACTCGTCTGATTTAAACTAAACTTTGTAAGCAGATAGACTTCGATCGAGGGAGTACAATACGCAAAGAAGCTGCTTAAAAGCTAACGAAATATTGCTAGCAAAGTAGGAAATTGTTAATAGATATTCAAACACATCACATACAGACAGAAAAACGATGTACTAACAAATAGGGAAAGTGCTAAGAACCGAACAGGTTGCTAACAGACAGGAAATTGCTATCAGACAGACAAGGAAATTACTAACAGACATACAGAAAATTGCTAACAGACACGGGAAATTGCTAACAGACAGAAAGAAATTGCTAACAGACAGAAAGAAATTACTAACAGACACACAGGAAATTGTTAACAGACAGACAAGAAATGGCTAACAGCCAGTCAAGGAAATTACTAACAGACAGATAGAAAATTACTAACAGACAGACAAGATAATTGCTAACAGACAGACAAGGAAATTACTAACAGACAGACAAGAAATTGCTAACATACAAAAAGTTCCAGTGTCCATGTTTCTATTGATTTCTAAACAAGTTTATAATTTTGTCAGATATATTGTACGTCCTTAAGCATTCAGTTATCCATGTATCGGGGATTGTGTCGTAGTATTTATTGTCGTCGATCCATGCCATGTCTATGTTCTTTTTTCTGTCGGTCGCTGTATAACAGATCATGTGTCTCTCTTTCTGTTTTCCGGTATCCTCTCTATTCCTTGCGGAGTAGTCCACTGTAGCGAGAAGGAGAATATTAAAAAAGACCAGAATACCTTTGGTAAAGGTTTTAATAACAAAAGAAAGCTACAACAAATAATACATAGTGAAAAGGCATTTAAATGTATTAGATGTAACACCTTTGTTTGATAGACTATGGATCCCATTGGCAAAACGGTCTGAGATGTATAGACAATATTGAAGTAAAGAATATGTAGTGAGAAGGATATTAATAAAAGACCAGAATAAATAATGTGGTGATGGTTTTAATTACAAAAGAAAGTTACAACAAATAATACACAGTGAAGAGGCATTTAAATAGTCTTTAGCTTAACGAAGGAAAGCCGGACGAATGAGTTGATCCAGTAAGAGGAGGGGTTAAGAATATAAATTACAACATTTTCCCCTCTTGTTTTATTATGAGGAGATAATAGTGCCCTCTTTCGGTAGTAAAATCCTTTTACTTTAAAGTTTTTATTTTATTTTTATTGTTACCTTATTAAATTTCTATTTATTTGATTTACTTTTATTTTCATTTTATTTATGCATTTTCTTTTTCTTTTTTTCTTTAATAGTGCCTAGTTAGTAATAAAATCCTTGTATTTATCAGAAAATTTTCGGCCCGAATTTCGCTCTACACTGGTTCTTGATGTGGGTTTTTTCTTATATTGGTTCAGAAAATTGCGTACTTTCCTTTTCACTTTTAAGACTTTCTGTCTAACTTAACTGGTGGCATGCAAACATCCTCTAGGCTTATAATATCATCTCCATTAATTGATTTTGGAGCCAAATCTCTAACATGACGATAGTTTCGATGCCAGAAGGTAGACGTACATGGCATAGCGAGGATTGATTTTCAGTAACGTAGCAGGTGTAACCGGATGATCGTACTTACTCGATCTGGTATGATCTCTGACGTATACTTGGCCTGATTTTGCCCATAGATGACTTAAAGTATTAGAAGTAGATTTACGGCTATAATCTATCGTGAGGGGTCACATTCGTAGCTGTGCAGAGCGACGATCGAATAAAATGTAGAGCATCAGGTAGAATATTTTCCCAACCGGATATCCCTATATTGCGAGAATGCAAAGTTACTTGTATGATCTTCCATAGTATGCCGTTTAATTTCTAAATTTGCCGATTACCTTCCGGGTGATATCTACTCGTTGTCGAAGTTGCAATACCTTTCCCATTTTAATAGTTAGTAGTTTCCTCTGACAGAAAGTCAGTTGCTCTATCTGTGTGAATCACATTGTACATGCCAAATATCACAAATTGTTGATTCAAACATCGTGTAACAGTTTTGCTTGTCATATCTTTACATAGGAATGCAAAGTGAAAACGTGAGTATTCGTTGATTATTGTAAGTAGGTATTTGTTACCATGTATGGACGTTCGTAGTGGCCCTTTAAAATCCATGTTTAATCGCTGAAAGGGTAGTATGGCTTTTATGAGTGTTCCCTTGTTAACGGTAAAGAATTTGGGGTTTAAATACTGGCAAGACGAGCACGAATTAGTTATGCCTTTTATTTGGTCAAGTGAGAAAAGAAGGTTTCTTTTTTTTTAATGAAATAGTCGTCTAATGCCAGGGTGGCATAATTTACAGTGAAGGTCGCGTAGATCTTGTAAAGAATGAGGGAGTGCAGATATTCGGGAAACCGTATCAGCAACAGTATTTCTCTTTCAAGGGCGGTAGACGATGCTAAACTTAAATTGTGGCAGTTCAATGCGCCAACGGCATATTTTGTCGTTTTTGATTTTTGATTTCCTGGTATTATCAAATATGAAGCTAATATTTTTTGGTCTGTAATTACAGTAAAGTGCTTGCCAAGAAGGAAATGGCGCCACTTTCGTAGAGCTTCGACAATAGCAGCTGCTTCTTTTTCTACGTCATGATGTTTAGTTTTACTGGGACTCGGTGTTCTGGAATAGAATGTAACTGGACGATTTTGTTGATCAAGAGTAGCCGCTATACAATTGTTACTAGCATCAGTTTCTACTACAAATTCTTTTTCTGGGTCAACTGTTACCAGAACAGCATCTTTCAAATCATTCTCTAGCCTTTGAAAGGAGTTTAATGCCGAGGAAGTTAATGGGAATTCTATATTGCGGTTTAGTGCTAATATTTTCTCGGAAAAATTCTGGATAAATTTACTCTAGTAAGAAAACATCCCAATAATTCGTTTTTTGTGATTTCAGATTTAGAGGAGGTGGTATCTCAAGTAGAGGTTTAAGGCGATCGTAGTCAGGCAATATCTGATTGTTTTTTTTAATAGTGTATAAAAATAAAGTTATAGTCGAGACTGAAATGATTCTATTATTCTTATTAAGTGTGATGTTGTACTGTTTAGCAATCTCATAATATTTTTGAAGATTGTAGTCATGCTCTTTTGAGGTTTTTCCACATATGGTAACGTTATCTAATTAGACAAATGTATCTGACAATTTCTCCCTGCCGACAATGCTGTCAATGCTTCTTTGGAACGCACTTACTCCATTTGTAACACCGATTGGCAGGCGAATAAAACTGATACAATTCACCATCTACCTCGAAGGCTGTAAATTTACGATCCTCGTTACTGATAGGGATTTGATGGTAAGTTGATTTAAGATCAAAAGTAGTAAACTATGATATTGGGATATTTCGTCGACCATTTAAGATATCTTCGGAAAAGGGTAAGCGTCTATAGTTCCGTGAATCTGTTGATGGTGTCGCTATAATAGATCACCATTCTTTTTTCCTGATTTTCATTTGATGTTACTTGAACCTGCGCTCACGAATGGTGAAATTGAGGGTTCTATTATATGTTCCTTCAACAATTTATATTCTCATGAATTTGCTATCAGCGATTGTGTGGCGGCGTGACTTGGTGATGATTGGAGTTGCGCTCGTAGAGAGATGAGAAAATAATGGGGGGGGGGACGTTTGTGGATGGAAAACGATTATTCTTTATTCTTGGTAACTGCCCGGATAATGAGTTCGTCCTCCGATGCATCAAATTTGAAGGTTACCTTGTTGTATTTGCATAGAACGTCTTTCCCTACGATAATGTCGACAAATAAATTCGTAATTACCTCCACTAACATGTCAGAGTGTGCACTATTGTTTAGGAAGATATCGACTTTAGCATCTCCAGCAATGTTCGCATCAATTCCAACATGTTAAAGTCGGCCAATGATATTGCTTTTTGTTTGGGAATAATTTTAAGGTTCAATTTTTTTTCTTCAGTATTGTCGTTAATAAAAGTCGGTACGCTACCAGAATCTATTATGGCATTGACAGTGCAACCATTTATTTTACACTTAATCAATGTAATGTCTTTTTCTCTTCCTAGTCACGTGAGACTAGGGAATTCAGCGTCTTCATCTAACACTGCCGATACGGAAGAACTGCAGACTTTGATCCAATGTCCTTTTTTTAAAACATTTTTTACCGCTTGAGTCACGGGCCGGACAAAAGCGACGCGGATGACAAGAATTCCAGAAAAAAAAAAATTTTTTTCTTCGTTTTCGTATAATTTTGTGCCGCTGCCAATTTTGTATTTTCTCCTGAAGAGATTATTGGGGAGGAAATCATACTCTCTTGGTTGTAGCACGCAAAGTGTTTTTCGGCTTGTTCACGAGATCTTGCCATCTCGTATGCTTTCCGAAAATTTAGTAAGAATATCTCGAAGAAGTCGTTGTCGAATTGAGGGGTAGGGGATACCGCATATATTGGTTTTTATTTATTTCGGATCTCAAATTGGAAATTGCATGTTTTAGCTACGTTTTCCAACTGTAACACGAAATAATCCACTGTTTGCACTGGTTGCTGTTTCATGGTGATAAGTTGGTGTTGGTTGTAGACTATATTAGTGGACTTAATATAGACCGCACCCAGAGTTCTTATGGCAGAGATGTAGTCGTTTGTGTCACTAATAATTCCAAATACTTCTGTCGATATGCTATTTATCAATGCATAGAAGTCAGTTTGGGTGATTCCAGTTTCTTCAGAATTAAGGGAATGGTATTTTTTATTGTTTAGTTGTGCCGTTAACATTTTCCACATGGTTTGTAGGAAGGTTATCGGTCTGTAGTAGTTGTCCCTTGTCTCTTTTTTGTATTAAAGTGGTTCTTCCTCTATTCATCTATTCTTGTAGGCCCGAGCCTCTATGTTAATCTTGTATATAAGAGTGAGATTTTTTAAAGACTGGAATGTATGTATCCCGCCGTGGCGCAGTGCTTTCCAGTTTGCCATTTTTTCTCTCATGGTCGTCTTGCGTGTTTCTCCATTAATTTCGGTTTCTGTTCATTCTTCCATTTCCTGAAGCTCTTCTTTCAGGTTTTTCGACCATTCGGCGTTTCTGTTGTAGTATTGTCGCCTTTCTCATATCTTGTTCTAGAATTTTTTGTTTCTCTCACGCTGATGTGTTCTGTTTTTCTCCTTCCTCAATTTACGTTTTTGTAAAATTGGCTTTCATTGTTTGAAAAAAAAGTCTTATCTCGTTCGTACTTTTCAGATTTGTATATGTATCTTCCTAGTCTTTCCTCGTTTTCTAGTATATTTTGTTTTAGTTCTTCATGTTTCTTCTTTAGTATTTCTTCTTTTGTCGACTATATTTTTTCTCTTCTATCCTGTTCTGTTTAATTTAGCCTTATTAACAGTTTTGTTTAATTTTTGTAGTTTGTTTATTTGAGTTTTTGGTCAGGTTTCCCGTCCGGATTTTGGGTCCATTCTTTAGACGAGGTTTTGTTTTTATGTTTAGTCCCATAATTACTGATTTTGGTCCCACATACATTAAGTCGTTTAGATCTGTAATGTTATCAGTTGAAATGTATGGGAGGAGTATGTTCACCTTTTCTTCTTTCTAATTTTACTTTCTTCCGTTCTACGTTCTTTAAGGATAGGAGCTTATTTTTGTCTTCGTTCATAATTTCTTTGATATGTTCGACTTATTGACAGTCTTTAATAAAAACGCAACTCGTACTGATGATCTGTCCTATACGTAAATCTAAATTCACTTAAGTCTGGCTCCCAAAAGCAGCGCCTCATAATTAATGAAGAGTGAGGATGAGGATTGGCCGCTTGACTCACATGACGTCCATTCATATATGATTAGTTACTGAAGAGAATCATCTTTTAAGTCTTGAGAGACAATAGATACTACGCTGTTAGGGTGTCTGTATGAAGAGTTTATAATGAAGCAAGTGCTGCGCACTCACTAACCCTCCATTTCCCTATTTTCTTTCTCACTCTCTTTTTTACATATCTTTCTTTTTTTACATATCTTTCTTTTTTTACATATCTTTCTTTTTTACATATCTTTCTTTTTTTACATATCTTTCTTTTTTACATATCTTTCTTTTTTTACATATCTTTCTTTTTTTACATATCTTTCTTTTTTACATATCTTTCTTTTTTACATATCTTTCTTTTTTTACTTTTCTGTCTGTCTTTTTTCTTTCTTTCTTTCTTCCTATTTTCTTCCAGTCTTTTCTCCTTTCCTTTCTTACTTTGTACTTTCTTTGTTTTTCCATATCTTTAATTAATTTCTATATTTCATCTCTTTTTTCTTTTTTCGTATCTTTCTTTCTTTTTTTTCACCATTCTATGTTTTTCTTTCTTTTTAAGAATATATTTCTCACTTTTTGTCTTTCTTTATTTCCTAACTTTGTATGTTTTTTTAAATCTTTATTTAGTTTTTCTTTCTCCAATGTTTCTTTCTTACTTTCTCTCTTTACTTTCTTTCACATGCCTCTTTCATTCATCCACATTTTTTCTTTCTTTTCATTGTCTCTCCCTTTCTTCCATTCTTATTTCTTTCTGTCTTTCTTTCTTTTCCCCTTCCTTGTTTTTCTCATCCCATTCTTTTTTCCTTCTGTTTTTCTTCCTTTCTTTCTATCTTTTTTTGGTAAATTTATAGAACTGCACCCTCGTATTCCGCCCCCTAAAAAAAATGTTCCTACTTTTTGGGGCAAATTACATGTAAACAGCCTCAACAAATATCCGGTAAGAAAACAAATTATGAAAATTTTTATTATTTTAGATTTTAAGTGGGGGTATCACTTTCCTATATAAGTTATACGTAAAGTGAGCACCTATTTCTTGGCCACGGAATCTCACCCCTCACATTTATCCCTCTAAATAAATAAAAATTCTACTTTTTTTGGCAAATTACATGTAAACGGCCATAACAAATATCCGCTATGAAAAAAAATAATTACATTTTTTATTATTTGAGATTTTAGAAGGAGTGGGGGATCACTTTCCTATATAAGTTATACGTAAAGTGAGCCCCATTTCTTGGCCACAGAATCTCACCCCTCACATGTTTCCCTCTAAATAAATAAAAATTCAACTTTTATTTTGCTTGTAAACAGCCATAACAAATATCCGCTATGAAGAAAAGTAATTAAAAATTTTATTATTTTAGATTTTAGGAGGGGGGATCACTTTCCTATATAAGTTATACGTAAAGTGAGCACCCACTTTTTGGCCACTTAGAATCGCACCCTAGCGAACACGTGTTGAAAGCAATATTCAAAAAACGTTATTTTAGATTTTATTTTGGGCTCACTTTACGTATAATTTATATAGTTATATGTTGAGGCTGTTTACATGTAATTTGCCCCAAAAAGTAAAAACTTTTTTTAGGGGGTTGAATACGAGGGGTGCACTTCTATAAATTTACCCTTTTTTTTGCTTTTTTATATTTCTATTCATTTTCAAATCGTTTCTTTCTTTTTCTTTCCATTGTTTCTCTTTCCTTCCTTTTCTTATTTTTTTCTTTCTTTCATCCTTTCTTTCACACACATAACCAATACATTAAACATACTCTAATAGAATTGTCATGAAATGCTGTTGATGTTAATGGCTAAATTAACAATATATAAAACAATAAAATACACTTGCACACTGTGCTTTCCCCGTCACCCTTTATCTCCTCTCTCCCCTATCTTCGCCGTTTATTTCTTGCATATTTTGTTACGCTTTCTGCCTTCCATAACCGCATACGTGCAGCCGCTGGATCGCCATGACATTTTTATTATTTTAAAATCTTTCCTTTGTGTTCAATTGAAAATATATAAATGACATTTTTATTTCTGCGAAACGATTCTTCTGCACATGTGCAACCGCTTGCATATTTCTTTTCTTTTCTATAGCTCAGCAGTTAAACCTGCAACTAGTGATTGAAATGTGTCAGATTAATTCCCACCACCCATCGGGATGTGAGGGGGACACATGGAGACAGGACAGAAAACTCAGAATTAAGTACATATTTAATAATATTTCCAACCATAGCTGGCACGTACTAACCCCCAAACACCGACCGTTAGGGGTGGCAAGTCTGTTAACCGTTAAACGCGAAAAAAAATGGAATTATCTCCCTTGAATATCATGATGATGGCGTCGATATTCTGCGGACGTCTAAAAGGATAATTTATTTTATATAAACAAAACTACTGGATAAATTCACATCATGACATGCACAATTTTCACTTTTTTCTATCATAACATATTTAAATACGATCGTTCTGGTGTTTCTCCAGAACAGACACTGTAACATGATCACGTGTTTATATGGCTTCAAACAAGACGGCTAGAGAATGCCTCCCCCTTCTACTGACGTGGGAATCTCCCCTAACGAGGCCTTTCCCCCCGGTTCAGAGGCACCCTAGTTTCGGTGTAAAACATTAAACCGCTTGAAAACGGGAATGGGGCAATCAAAAGTTGCCATGAATAGACACGGCTACAAAACTGACCCAACCATCTGTGAATGTGGTGAGAAGGACCATACGATGTAACACTGCATTGCCTGCCCACACTACTGCCCAACCCAAAACTGTCGTATGACCACATGATACTTCGAAGACATGCAAAGAAGAAGAAATCAATAAATAGAAATCAATAAATTAAGCCTTAAATGAATCGATTTTCTTCAAATAAAATGTCTATGTTTGATTACTTTTATTGACTTACTTTACTTTATGTGCATACTCCAAAATCTTTCGCTACTTGCTTGAGAATTAAAATCCATCACTAATTACGGTCTTTGGCCAGTCTTACAGCTGTCAGCTGTAGCATACCAATCTCAACCCTTATCTCGTGGGCCCATCTCTTTGGTGGTCACCTTCTTCATCTTATGAGTATGGCAACTGTTATGGTGTGACGTTGATCTACACTATTTCGGATGTAGATGGACTCTTCTAGATACTATTATTATTGTCATAGCATCATTGCGACAGTCATTGGTGGCAGTCATAGCCACAGTATCAAACGCAGACTTTCTGTAACATACTATTCTCTACTTCTGTAAATAAGGTTTAAGGAGAACTTTAATGGAATATTCGAATATCTATGTATCTCATATAGAGATCAATTATTAGCCCCAGAAAGGGGCCCCTTGATTACTGAGAACTTCAAATGAAGTAAAATGAAACAATAAATACACTCTAGTAAATATACCACCGTTTTTAAAAAAAATTATTATTGGCTCCTCAAAGTCACAACATTAGCGACGAGGATTCGAAACCTATATCCCACAACACTGGTGACAAAGAACTCGGACTTATGTTGCACACAACCCTGGCAACGAAAACTTAGATTTATGTCTACAATTGGAATTTTGGATTTTTGAAAACCAAAAAAGACTTTGGTGGTATGCTCGGGCTATTTGTTAACAATGAAGAAACACTCCAAAGTTGCAAAAAGGATTGAAGAGAAACAGTTTTCAAATCAATGTTTTGAAATTCAAGTTGTTCAGCCGTAAAGGAAAAAAAACGAAAAATAACCCGGCATTAAGCTTGTCGAATAATAGTGTGTGGTGTAGTTTGTTGGTTGGTTGGTGGGTTAGATTCTGAATGGGGATGTATTCTTGTCATTAAAATGTTTAAGTGTTATGTCTATATCATTTTTATATTTTTGGGTGTGTGTCCTTATATTTGAGTGTAAAGATGCTGTTATAATTGTTGTTTATTAGCTATGTGGGGCTTGGTGTTTATGGAGGGGGTATCCTTATCAGTGAAAAAGTTTACCTAATGAGTATCAGATTCAGTGGATGGGTCAATATAGGCTTGCTATCATTGTAATATGTGTGACGCGTGTATGGGTTCGTGTAGGATCCTTGTATTTAAGTAAATCTGTTAGCTTTTATCTAATAATAAGTAGAGGTCTATCGGAGAGTCTGTGTGAATCGATTAGGTTTAAATCTTGGTCAAATATATTTTCTTTTTATTAAAGGATATTCGATAATTATATTTTTAAATATTTAACCAGTAAGATTTCAATATTTTTAATATATTAAAAATGTTTTAAAATAATTAATTGAATATAATGGGGTATCTAATAATTTATGTTATTTGTTATAGGTAGGGATTACGGGTGTGTGAGTGTAGGTTGTATTTGGGTTGGTAGGGGGATGTGAATGTGATATGTATAATATATCAGGGGGGGAAGCAATAAACAACATCACCAACACATATGAATTAGCATCAGATCACAGGCACAACGCTATCAATGAGAAAGCGATGAACTTACCAGCCATATTTTAAATTGACTACAGAGCCAACCAATTGGCCCCAAAAGAGGCCTTCCTTACCTTGAAAGACCACAAACCCCATTACAGAAGTAAACTCACGCGAAGTCTCATAAATACAACCCAAAAGCGAAATGGGTTAAGCTCATAAGCGTATAATTATAAATATAAATAAACCCATTAAAAAGCACACAGATCTACGACTTTGGATCAATTCCCAAGTGACCATCGACTGGTTCAAAGCCATTCCTAATAAGAGCAATGCTGATTCACACAATTCGATATCACAGAATTATATACCTCCATCAACAGATCAATTTCCAAGCGACCATTGACTGGTTACAAGCAATTCCTAATAAGAGCAATGTCGATTCACACAATTCAACATCACAGACTTCTATCCCTCGATTGACAAGGACATTCTCAACATTCTTTAAATCTAAATCACTGTGTCTGTTTCCATTGCTGCCATACGTTTATATAACAACCAGACCCTATAATTTTATCTTGTGCGACGCGTTGTTATCTCAATGCGGCCCTTGTCTTTCTTTGATGCTTCAGCACGACCTTGTTTTGTTTAATAGTTAACCCAGTCCTGTTACAAGGGGAGTTACCCAACTATTTCGAACAGGACTGATAAAAATGGGAGAGGCTTGAACTTGGGAGAGGCTTGAATTTGGGAGAGGCATTCCCATCATTTATGTATTAAATAACACAACTTCGTTTCTTCTAACAATTCGTTAAAGAAATTGGGAGGTGACGGTGGTTAAGTGGATAACGACACAGACTGAAGACCTGGGTGTTCCAAGTTCGAATCCAGTCGGTTCCACAATACCACTTTCACTTAGGGATGTTGGCAACCATCTCATGATGCTTCCCGTAAGTACCCGATTTATTTCCAGAAAGATTTCTAACTAGAAAAACATCGGGGAAACTAATGCCAATGCCAGAATCATCTGATTCACACGAAAGAAGAAGTTAAAAAAGTAAAACATTTATATCGAGACATCGTCCTCAGCATTCAATGACTGTAAAGGTTAATATGCCATTAAACAAAATAATACGCTAAGGCAATTTCATGTTCGTACACACGTTATAACCTTCCACACCCATTTATTTTAATGAGATCGTCCGATTTCCAAAGATGAAATGCGATGCAAAAAGTAATTGAAAATGATGTTGCTAAGATTAATGTTCTGACTTTACCTATTTTAAAATGAATTATTCCCAAATCGAATTCTGTCGTTCCGTTTTAACAAACAACAAAACTATTATTTGTATTCGTATTGCTTTAATGCCATCTTAATATCTGACATCTAAAGTTACAATTTTACATAAATAATTAAAAAAGAAGAGACATATTCTATTTCTTTATTTACATTTTAGCTGACAATGACAATTATTTTTTACAGAAGACGAATATTTGTTTGTATATTAGCAAACTTTAAAAACATGTATTATTTCAAAAGGTATATTAGGATTGGCAGTAAATTATACCGATACATTCAGGGGCGTTAGTGAAATGATTAACGAAACGAACTGGTTACCTGCATGTGCAAAGTTTGGATCCAGTCGATCCCATAGAATCACTTCCACTCATGGATGCTGGGAATCTTCACCGGGTCCCTACTTTAAGTACCCGATTCTAAAAAAGGGATTGGAGAAACCAATACTAACAATAAGATCAAGCCGATGGATGATCAAAAAGTCGTACCATGCTGATCCATACGAATTTATTTTTATACAGGTAGATGAAGAAAGCAACCGTGGGATTTCCACGGGTCCCGTCAGTTATAATGCATTAGCTGTACCTTAGTCAGCGTTGCCCGGGAATGTTTGCTTTTACTTTCATTTTGTTTTGCTTTTTTTATATTATATTATTTTTAGGAATATTTTGAAATTTAAATATAATTATGACGGCATCGTTTGGTCATTAAAGCATTACGTGCCCGTAATTGTTATAAAACTACAATTTTGTTAAGGTAACGTGGATTTGATCTGAATATATACAATTCATTCATGTAAATAGTTTCCTGTTCTGTTGCATGGGGATTTGTGAAGAATTTTAAAACAAAAATGGGCAAAATGACTTGGACAATGACTATGACAATTTATTTTAAGATTTCGAAGTGTCACAACACGACAATGAACTAAATCCCATCCATTCACTGTGGAGGTCCCCAGATGCTGGAAAGCCTTCTATTCTAATAGCTTCTTTCTCGAGCTGCTGGCCTTTGGAACTCCTTCCCTGCTCCTTGTTTCCCCGACTTTACCGACATGCAGAAATTTAAAACTAATGTAAACAGACATCTCGCTGCACAGCTCCCAATTTAGGTTGACCCTCCCCCAAACTTTCACCCTTTTTCTCAGTAGCCCCTTACGTCTACAGTGGCGGCCTGCCTTGTTTGGGGTGAACTTTGTAAAAAAAAAATACGCTCGACTAACACGACAATCAGCCAAATCCCGTCCATTCACTGTTGAGGTCCCCAGATGCCGGAGAGCCTTCTATTCCAATAGCTTCTTTCCTCGTGCTGCCGGCCTTTGAAACCCCACCCGACACCCTGTTTCCCCGACTGTACCGACACGCCGAAATTTAAAACTAATGTGAACAAGCATCTCGCTGCACAGCTCCCAATTTAGGATAACCCTTAAACACTTTCATCTTAATTCTCGGTAGCCCCTTACGTCTACAGTGGCAGCTTGCCTTGTTTGGGGTGAACCAAGTTAAAAAGAAATAAAAAGTAATGCATTCTTTATTTTTCAACTACTAATAAAAACTGAAAATGGTTGATTCGCTTACGAAAAAAAATCGAAATGCATTTTGATGGATTTCATTTCGTGATTAAATTATTTTTTAAATATAATTTTTGTATTACTTTACATGATTGTATCTTGTATTTCAATAAATAATCGATTAATAATGAATTAAAAAAAATCATGTGTAAGTCACGTAAAGGCGGGAAACACACACATAAACAGACACGAGACGTGATAACATATTTTTTTTTTTAATATAGGGATTATCATAATAAAAAAAAAGAGAATTTTTGAATCAGACTAAAACATTGGTTGGGACCTGCTGATTCCGAATTGGCTTTTGCTCGGAGATCAACCATTGACAACTGAAGTGTGGACACACAGACACACGCACGCGCGCACACATGGCTTAATGCGTGGCATTTAGAATCGTCCCTATACTCTGACACCACACGTAGTGATTTATGAGCGGTGTGCAGGTAGAATTTGCATGTAAGACAACCTTTCGCATTTTCCCCACGGTCAATAACGGGTCATCTGAGCGGTAGACATGACGCCATGGCTCGGGTAACAGGTTGCCTGCACATGATGTTGTCACTGCAAAGCAGTGCTGGCCCGGCTCGGGTTACTATATCACACGACGAGACACATCAGCATGAGAGAACGATGATTGACTACACGACAACTAAAGCACACCCACAACACCGTCGATTCGCTTCTATTGTTCGAAATATCGAAATTATATCTCATCGATATTCGATGACAGCTGCGGATTCTAAAGCTCCGTCAGAATAAAACTCTTTCTTGAAGGTCTTCGTTTAATCTGATTCTATATTCCGAGGACTCTAATAACAATCGGAACTACTGTTGCTTTCATGCTCCATGATTCCATAATTCCATATGACTTCATATAAAGTTAGGGGTGTGTATATGTTTATATGTATGTGCAAAATTCAGTCCTAAACTAATTAACCAATCATTACGAATTTTGGAACTCAGCTGCTAGTCGTAAAGGGTTGTAATGTAGGCTATATTTAGTTTAATTAAGTTTTTTTGCAAAAGAGGGTGGAAGCCCTTACTAAAAATTCAGATGCATCCGATTTTTGTGAACTTTTAATAATAGGTGTCAACGATCTATTAATATATATTCAGCAAATTGCAGTTTCTTTGAAGTATTTTAAAGCGGTTGTAAGAGGCATAACATGGGCACAACATCCCATTTGAAATTTCAAATATTTCAGATTTGCATGGAATTTGATCCATAGTTATTAGACATTAATTAAGCAAGATTCCCTGAATTTTAATTTATTCTTATAATCCTTTAAGCTTAAGCCTTAAATTTGAGACATTTTCTAGAATCAAAATCATGCTATGGATTTTGATAAAAATTGGAATAAGGATTCTAGACATAAGTTTTTTTTTTTTAACTTTTGGTCACCACAAACAAGGCATATTGCAACAGAAGCAGAAGCTCTGATAGGAGTTAGATATATAGGAGAGTAAACTTAACGGGAGTTGGGCAATAAGATGTTTGTTCACATTACATTTAAATGTTTGCATGTTGGTATGGTCGAGGAAACAGGGAGCAGGGAGGGAATTCCAAATGTAATCGTTCCAAGGAAATAAGTTATTAGAGTAAAGAATCTTCTGACATCTAGGGGCCGTTACAGTGAAGGGTGTGATTTTGCTGCAAGTCTAGTGGGTCGGGTAAGGGTTATGTTGAGGGTGTACAGGTGCAGTAAGTTCATCGGAGCACATTCCATAGAAGTACTTATAAAACAAGCACAGGAATACAACACTACTGCGATGCGGCAGGCGATAGAGCTTGGCAGACAGTGCGGTGCCTATTAGGTTAGGAATTCTTTTTTGCACACTGCCAAAGAGGGAGAGACTAGAGGTTGGTGCACCAGCCGAGATGTGACCGCAATACTCTATGTACGAGCGAATGTCGGCTTCATAGTGATATAGGATATTGTTAGGTGTGCTTTCTAGCTCGGTAGAGGAAGTCTACTTTTTTGCGACAAACTTGGCAACATCTTCCATGTATTTTTTATTTACTGATGGGTCACCACTTATAAAGGTCGAGGGGTACTCGAGGATTGTGGTTAAAAAGATCGTCAGTTGAAAGATAATGGCCTCCACGAGATGACCCGAAACAATGGGTGGGAATAGCAGTAGATTATCTTATACCACAGGTGGGATGTTCTAAGAAATAAACTTTGTTCATGTAAGTTATACCACAGGTGGGATGTTCTAAGAAAGAAACTTTGTTCATGGAAGTTATACCACAGGTGGGATGTTCTAAGAAAGAAACTTTGTTCATGGAATTTATACCACAGTTGGAATGTTCTAAGAAATAAACTTTGTTCATGGAAATTATACCACAGGTGGGATGTTCTAAGAAAGAAACTTTGCTCATGGAAATTATACCACAGTTGGAATGTTCTAAGAAAGAAACTTTGTTCATGGAAATTATACCACAGGTGGGATGTTCTAAGAAAGAAACTTTGTTCATGGAACTTTCGCTTAGTTTTGAGTAAAGAGACAGGTAAAAGGACGTTCGTTTTTGCATGTAGCTAGATGAGTTATTTCAATGAATGTTTTACAGGGGGGGGGCAAGGATTAGAGCTCAGTCGAGCACCTACCATGAACATAACGATACAGAAGAGGGAGAGAGACTAGCAACATCCCTTCTGTGTGAGAGAAGCTGTAAGGACCGGAAGATATCATCCTTCACTAGATTGCGGAGTCGATTTTGTACTTTGTCAACACTAGAAAGAGTTCTCCAAAGGTTTGTGCGAAAGTCAGTCCTAGAAGTTTACTAAAGAATGGAATTTTCTTGAGGAGAGAATCATTCATTTCGACTGGGAAGAAATGAGGATCAGGGCCTTGTGGTGAAAAGAGAGAAGCTTGGTTCAAGAAGCGTTAAAAGTAACAAGACAGTCTTTTGTATATAAGACTTTGTCGGTATGTGCGTATGTGTGCGCATATACAGGGTGTTTCAAAAGTCTTGGGAACATTACAAATGCGTATATCTCATGAACTATTCCAGGTAGAAAAATGAAACTGGTGCCATTTTAAAGCTTGCTTAATCAAGTTTTTGGTCATACTAATGATTTTCGTGTTATCTTTCCAAGTGCAG
>OY744530.1:94776134-94798634 GCA_963556195.1 Sepiola atlantica
AATCTGCCAAATCCCATCCATTCACTGTGGATTTATTATGTTCCCAACCTTCTTCTTGCTCATTATTAATGGCAGCACTGCGAAGAGCATTGATTATCCAAATGTTGTAATTTGCTATTTTCCGATCTGGAGTATGTGGTTAAATGGGAAAAGTGGCTTGTCACTCTTAACATCTCTAAAACTAAGCTTTTACCCTATCACCACCAATGCTCAGATCATTTTTTGGATCCAATCGAAACGAATGGCGTTTATTTTTAGGGAGCCCCTTTGTTTTGGTAAGCTCATGGGATTTATTTTCATTCCAGATCTAAACTGGAAGACATATATCGAATCACGTGCTAATGTTGCTGGAAAAATCGTTGGATCATTTTACCGCACCAGAAAGTACCTGATTCTTAATGCAATCCTCTATCTATATAAGTATCAGATACGTTTTTAGATGGAGCACTTCTGGACAAACTTCCTTGGCATTTTAGCTAAGATCAAAGTGTAGTATCTGTTCCGATGGATACTGCACCCCATAGACTGGTATTGTCTTGGCCTTCGGGGCTTGATTTACGCCGGTCTATGGGTCTGTCGTGTGCAGTTCTAGGAGGTCCACCCTCCCAGGCTTTGCCTCCCCTCTTTGGGGAGGAGTAAGTTTATTGCTTACTGCCTGATGCGCCCCTACCGGGGAATGCCAACGGGGCTGCCCAGGCAATTTTTAATGACCAGAGTGCTCAACTTCTCGAGTGCTGGTTTTTCTAATCCCACTTTCCCGACCTTGTGTCACATCTTACCTTGTGGGAGGTAGATAAATAAAAACTTCCTTGGCATTTTAGCTAAAATCAAAGTGTAGTATCTGTTCCGATGGATACTGCACCCCATAGACTGGTATTGTCTTGGCCTTCGGGGCTTGATTTACGCCGGTCTATGGGTCTGTCGTGTGCAGTTCTAGGAGGTCCACCCTCCCAGGCTTTGCCTCCCCTCTTTGGGGAGGAGTAAGTTAATTCCTTACTGCCTGAGGCGCCCCTACCGGGGAATGCCGACGGGGCTGCCCAGGCAATTTCTAATGGTCAGAGTGCTCACCTTCTCGGGCGCTGGCTTTTCAAATCGCACTTTCCGACCTTGTGTCACATACTCCTATTGTTGGTAGGTGTTGAATAAACAC
Organism: Sepiola atlantica; assembly: GCA_963556195.1. Classification (NCBI taxonomy): domain Eukaryota; kingdom Metazoa; phylum Mollusca; class Cephalopoda; order Sepiida; family Sepiolidae; genus Sepiola; species Sepiola atlantica. Next base: position 94,777,285 of record OY744530.1, read on the forward strand.
TTCTGCAAAAAACACTTATTGACAACCTCAATATCCTCTCCAACTAAATATACTTTATTCATATTTGATTTGTAATCCGTCTCCACTACACTGTCTTATACTTTTTGCACACAAACTTGTTGTGATATCTCAACCTACCTGTAATTCCACTGCACTTCTGGTGTGCCCAGTGATTACAAGTACCATAAAATTGAGTTGCACTCAACTACCTTTAAATAAACTGAGCAGGGAACTTTCTTCTTTGACTTCTCAACATAACCGCCACTGATCATCACTTTGCTCTTCATAACATTCACCATCAGACCATTACTTTCCATAGCATTTGTCCAAGTCCTTAACATACAGACCTTCTATTGTTCCACAACTAAATCGTCAGCATAAATCATCTCCCGGGGACAACCCGTACGAAATTCCCTGTACTACGTTTCTAAGACACAAATGAAAAGCAACGAACTCAATACAGAACACTTAACATTACTCTATGATTAAATTTGCTGTTAATTCTAACACGACTTTGAGCATTTCTGTATATTGCCTGAACAAGCTTCACTAACCGCTTGCATACCCTTAATGGATGCAAAGCCAACTGGATAACATCTCTTGGTACTCTCTCAAAAGCTTTCTCCAAATCCACAAAAGCAAAATGCAGGTTCTTCTTACGAAGATATTTTTCTTGCATTTGTCTCAGGATAAATATAGCACCAGTGGCATAAAACTAAACTACATTTCATCTATGCTTATCTGACTTCTTAATTGCTTCTCAGTTATTCTTTCGACTACTTTCAAGACCTGATCCATCAACTTTAATTACCTCTACCCAGAATTACTCCGTTATCTTTGTAACAATTCACCAATTGTACTGAGGTCCCAGGGTTTCAGAACGACATCATCTTTTACGGTGTGATTTGTTGAGTATCTAATCATTGCAATCTATATTTACCTTCCAGCCTTCAACATTTCTGCACCAACGCCTGAGGGTCCTAATTACCTTCCCTTCTTCATCTTACTCACGGCTTCCTGCGCCATTTTTCTCAATTATTATATGTGGATCAGATACTGTTAATGCAACTTCTAGATTTTCTCAGTCTTATGGAAACTCAGTATCAACCATCGTTCATAATAACATTTTCTAAGAATCCCTCTTGTCTTGTTCATTTGTTGTTTGCACCTTATTCTCATTTCGAATGTACTTGTCTCAAACGATATCCAAATTTGCCGTTGCCATCTATTTAGCTATCATGAATACTTCATTTCACTGGTCATCCTTTTGTAGTATATTTGGAAATATAGTTTGTTCAGCTTTCACCTTATCTTTGCAGATTGTTCGACTTCATATTCTTTTTTGACACAACATCATACCCTTATTCACTAAACCTTTTCTCCATTGCACCACCATATGTCTTGGATGCCGTTTCTTACACCTACAATTCTGATCTGTTACCCCCAACAGTATATCCTTTAACTACTTCCACTGTTCCTCCACACTTCCTGGAGTTGATTTGGTAGTCGAACGCTCCATAACTTGTTTCCTAAACTCGCGTTCCACGTGTTCTTTATTCAACCTCCACACCTTTCTCCCGAGGATAAACATTATTTTTTTATCTCATGAGCTTTCTTCAACTTAAAATCGCAAATAATTGGTTTATGCTGTTTCTTCGCCAAATATTACTTTCAAGAGATTCCTGTTATTTTTCCTTAACAGCAATTTGTATCCATTTGTACCTTTGCAGTTCCAGATCAATACTTAACAAAATGGCTTCCCTGTCTTTAAAAACAGCATTTGCAACTAACATGTCCATTGCAAGACCGATTTCTTAGATTCTTTCTCCTTCTGTATTTCTATCACCATATCCATGTTCTCCATAAACACTCTCAAAACATCTTTCAAACATATATATATGTTTTTAAATCTCCGAAACAGTTACATGGTAAACAGCTGATGATCCCCGTGTTAATATTAGACGCTTAAGGTCTCCTGTTTTTGTTTCACTCTTAGATAATTACCCCCCCCCCCTTTTTTTAATTTTTTTTTTACTTATATTTTTTCATTTATTAATTTTCCAACGAATGTTAAGTCTGCAATATCTTGGGTTTAGTTAGTTTGTCCGGGGATTTAAACTGTATTTTACATTTTTTTAATGACTCAGAGCTTCTTTAGACTATATATATATATATATATATATATATATATATATATATATATATAAGATTCATCCTCCATTGTACATAAACCATAACGTTATTTGATATTCTGTACTCTCTCTTTTCACCCCCCTTTTTAAATCTCTCGTTTTTTAAAAATCCCTCGATACAGCCTTTGTTAAGAGAGGGCGAAACCGGTCGGCTGGCGTTTTTTTTCTTGATTAACTTTTATTCGTCTTCCCTTCATGCTTGCGATAATATATATATATATATATATATATATATATATATATATATATATATATTCTGTTCCCTTTTCATTTTCAATCCAAAACAGCCTATAACATGCATTATTTCCCACAATCATTCAGACAGATTTACCTTTACGTAAGTTCTTTTTAGACACAACACAAGGGTGTTAGAGAATCTACATGCACTGTAAAATGGTCGGATCTTCCTGTTGGTGTTTTATAAAAGCCAGAAAGCAACAATGGAAGCTGCAATCTCTTTCTAGAGATGTACAGAATTAATAATAAATGATGTTTCTACTTCACTTGTATTCACATTTATAAACACGTAAAATGACAAAACAACTTGATTAAATTCGTTTTGTTAACTTACACAAGTCGATGAACTTACACAAGTCGATAAAGTTACACAAGTCGATAAAGTAACACAAGCATAAGTCGATGAACTTACATAAGTCGATAAAGACCATGTAAGCCGAAAGCCATCAAAGTGACTTGAATCTTGAATCGTATTTGGTTAAAACATAGGACAAGGCAAAAATGATTACTTTCAACTTTTAACACTGATTTCTGATATTCAGATCGCCATAAATTCCAGCCTGTTGATATAAAAATTTTCGTCTGAAATAAAATAAGTACAATTAAAACTTTTTTGAATTCCAACATAAATGGGGAAATTTCAGTAACGGCTGATTCATGTAGTTCTCCTGATACCGAAACAAAAACTAGATAACAATTACTGGATGCTTTAAATCTGAAAGGATTTACTAAACAATTTTAAAACACTTGGTACGAAGAATACCTCTTAAGCTTCAGATAGCGTTGTAAGTAACAACATAATGTAACTTTTGATAACAACATAATATAACTTTTAATAATAACATACGCGTGTTGATAAATACAGAAAAAACTAGAACGTTTTAATAACTTTGTAAAGTATTAGAAAGTTTATTTGGGAGTGATAAAAGTGTACGTTCCATTCATGTAATGAATGGCGATCCATCCATTTAAAAGTGTATTTTCCACATATGCAATAAAGAACGATGGCTCCATTCAAATGATTACGTTCGACCCATGTAATGAAGGGCGATGTCTCCATTCAAAAGTGGGCATTATTGTCATGTAATGAAGAGCGATGGCTCCATTGAAAAGAGTACATTAGAGTCATGTAATGAAGGGCGATGGCTCATTAAAAAAGTTTACGTTCCACTAATGTAATGAAGGAAGATGGCTTCATTCAATCATTTACGCTTCACTCATCTAATGAAGAGCGAGAGCTCCATTCAAAAACTTAGGTGCTACTCATGTAATGAAGTGCAATGGCCCCATTTTTAAAGATTACGTTCTAATTATGTATCAAGAGCGATAACTCCATTTAAAGGCTTACGTTCTACTCATGTAATGAAGAGCAATGACTCTATTTAAAAGTGTATGTTCTGCTCATGTAATGAAGGGCGATGACTCCATTAAACTTCATGTTCTACTCATGTAATGATGGGCGATGACTCCATTAAAAACTTTATGTTCTACTCATGTAATGAAGGGTGATGGCTCTTTTAAAAACTTCATGTTCTACTCATGTAATGAAGAGTGATGGCTCTATTTAAAAGTGTGCCTACTACACATGTAATAAAGGGCAATAGCTACAATGAAAAAATTGCATTCGTGTCATGTAATGATAGGTGATGGCTCAATTAAAAAGTTTACATTCCACTAATGTAATAAAAGGGGATATCTTTATGCTACAATGTCCGTTCTACTCATGTAATGAAGGGCGATGGCTTAATTCATAAGTTATCTTTTCACTCATGTAATGAAGGGCGATGGCTTAATTCATAAGTTATCTTTTCACTCATGTAATGAAGGGCGATGGCTCCATTCAAAATTTTGCGTTATACTCATGTAATGAAGGATGATGGCCTCATTAAAAAGTTTACATTCCACTAATGTAATAAAAAGGGATATCTTCATGCTACAATGTCCGTTCCACTCATGTAATCAAAGGCGATGGCCTCATTCATAAGTTTCCTTTTAACTCATGTAATGAAGAGCGATGGCTCCATTCAAAATTGACGTTCAACTCACGTAATGAAGGGCGATGGCTCCATTTAAAAGTTTACGTTCTACACATTTATTGAATGGTGATGGCTCCCTTTTAAAAGGTACGTTCTATTTATGTAATGAAGGGCGATGGCTCTATTCAAAAGTTTACGTTCTACTCATGTAATAAACAGCGATGATTCCATTAAAATGTTAGCCTTCTGCTCATGTAATGAAAGGCGATGGTTCACTTTAAGTTTAACGTCCGACATGTGCAATAGCTTAATGCAACACATGTCTGTTTCACTCATGTAATAAAGTGCGATGGCTCCATTTAAAAGTTTACGTTATAATAATGTAGCGAAGGACGATGGCTTCATGCAAACATATCTGTTGCTATAATGTACTTAAGGGCAATGGCTCAATTTGAAAGTGTACATTCTACTCATCTAATAAAAGGCGATTGCTCTATTCAAAAGTGTACGTTCCACCCATGTAATGTAAAGCGATGTCGTGATTCAAAAATGTACATTTTACTCATGCAATGAAGGGCGATGACCCCATTGAAAAGTACACATTTTATTTATGTAATGAAATGCGATGGCTCCATTAAAAAGTATACATTCTACTTATGTAATGAAGGTAGGTGGATCCATTGAAATGTTAACCTTCTGCTCATGTAATGAAGTGCAATAGCTCCATTCAAATTTTACGTCCCACATGTAATGAAATGCGATGGCTTCTGGCAAAAAATGTCTGTTCCACTCATGTAATGAAGTGTGATGGCTCAATTTTAAAGTTTACGTTCTACTCATGTAATGATCGGCGGTGGCAGCATTCAAAATGTGCGTTCCACTGATGTAATGAAAATCGATGGCTCCATTTAAAATTTTACGTTTCTACTCGTGTAATTAAGGGATTTGGCTTCATGAAAAAATGTCAATACAACTCATTAAATGAAGGGAAATGGCTTCATTCAAAAATGTGTGGTCTACTCATGTAAGGAAGGTCGTAGTTTCCATTCAAAAGATTACGTTCCTCTAATGTACTGAAGATCGATGGCTCCATTTAAAAGTTTAGGTTCCACTCATGTAATGAAGGCCGATGGCTCTACTTAAAAGTGCACGCTCCACTCATGTAATGAAAAGTGATGGCTCTATTCAAAGGTTTACGTTATACTTATGTAATAAAAATCGATTGCGCCATTCAAATGTTTTAATTCTACTCATGTAATGGAAAGCGATCCTCCCTTTTAAAAGTTTACGTCCCACTCATGTCATATAGGACGATGGCTTCATGCAAATGTTAACGTTCCGCTCATGTAATGAAGAGCGATGGCTTCATGCAAAAATGTCCGTTCCACTCATGTAATGAATGGCGATTGCCCAATACTAATGTTTCCGTTCCACTCGTGCAATGAAGGGCGATGTCTCCATTTATAAATGTACATTCCACTCTGGAGTAACCAGCGATGTCTTCATTTAAAATTTTGCGTTCAACTCATGTAATAAAGGGCGGTGACTCAATTTAAAAGTTTACCCTCTACTCGTGTAATGAAGGGCGATTGGTACATTTAAAAGTTTACGTTTCACTTATAATAATAAAAGAAAATGTTCGTTCTAAGCATGTAATTCAGGGCGATGACTTAATTCATGAGTTTCTTTTTCACTCATGTAATGAGGTGCGATGGTTCCGTTTAAAATTTCGCGTTCTACTCATCTAATGAAGGTCGATGGCCTCATTCAAAAGTTTATGTTCTACTCATGTAATCTGGATAATAGCTGTATTCAAAGTTTACGTTCCACTTATGTAATTATAGGCGATGGCTCAATGCAAAAATATCCGTTCTGCTTATGAATATAATGAAGTGGAATGGCTGCATTTCAAAGTTCACGTTCTACCTATCTAATGAAAAACGATTGCTCAATTTAAATGTTTACGTCCCACTCATGTAATGAAGTGGGATGTATCCTTTCGCATGTTTACGATATACCTATGTAATCAAAGGCTCAATTTATAAACGTATATTACACTCATGTATTGAAGGGCGGTGCCTCCATTTAAAATTCTGCATTCCACTCAAGGCGATGGCTTCATTTAAAAGTTTACGTTCTAACATGTATTTAAGGGCGATGGTTTTATGCAAAAAGGTCCGTTTCAATCATGTAATTAGAATCAATTGCCCATTCAAAGGCTTATTTTAAACTCGTGTAATGAATGGAGATAGTTCTGTTAAAAATATACGTTCTAAAATTATACATTCTACTCATGCAAGTGAAAGCGATGGCTCCATTTAAAAGTGTACGTTCTACTCACGTAATGAAGTGCGATGGATCCATTTAAATGTGTACGTTCTACTAATGTCATGAAGAGCGATGGATCCATTTAAAAGTGTACGTTCTACTCACGTAATGAAGTGCGATGGATCCATTTAAATGTGTACGTTCTACTAATGTCATGAAGAGCGATGGATCCATTTAAAAGTGTACGTTCTACTCACATAATGAAGGGCGATGGATCCATTCAAATGTGTACGTTCTACTAATGTCATGAAGAGCGATAGCTCCATTTAAAAGTGTACGTTCTACTTACGTAATGAAGGGCGATGGATCCATTCAAATGTGTACGTTCTACTAATGTCATGAATGAGCGATGGATCCATTTAAAAGTTTATCTTCTACTAACGTAATGAAGGGCGATGACTAAAGTTTAAATTTTACGTTCAATTTATGCAATCAAGAGCGATGGATCCATTCAAAAGTGTACGTTCTACTAATGTCATGAAAAGCGATGGCTCCATTTAAAGGTTCACCTATTACTCACGTAATGAAGGGCGATGGCTAAATTTAAAATGTGACGTTCCATTTATGTAATGAAGAGCGATGGATCCATTCAAAAGTGTACGTTCTACTAATGTCATGAAGAACGATGGCTCCATTTAAAAGTTTACCTTCTACGCACGTAATAAAAGGCGATGGCTCAATTTTAAATTTTACGTTCCATTTATGTAATGAAGGGCGATGGATCCATTCAAAAGTGTACGTTCTACTAATGTCATGAAGAGCGATGGATCCATTTAAAAGTTTATCTTCTACTAACGTAATGAAGGGCGATGGCTAAAGTTTACATTTTACGTTCAATTTATGCAATGAAGAGCGATGGATCCATTCAAAAGTGTACGTTGTACTAATGTCATGAAGAACGATGACTCCATTTAAAAGTTTATGTGACGTTCCATTTATGTCATTAAGGGCGATGGCTCTGTTAAAAAATGTACGTTCCTCTTATGTACTGAGTAGCGATGGATACATGTAAGCTTATAACATTCCACATTACTTCCTATAGAGTTTTCATTAGACCAATGTAAAAAGATATGAAACTGCTTAAGTAGAGGAAATACACACAAAAATATCTAACAGACCCAAAATTAAAAGTATAGGAAAACTAACTTGGACTGTTTATTATCAACAACAAATGGCTATAAGGGGGACGTTATACTACACCCACATTATAACAGTCATGAATATTACTTTAAACTAAATACGGTGATAATACTCCACTTCTGAGGAATAGGGACTATGGAGCCACTTCTTTTGTTGTAATTTTTTCAGATCTACTCTGTTTTACTACGCACCTGTTATGGCTATCCTTGATAAGGCATTCAATGACCCGCTATCAATCCTAACCCTAACCCTAATCCCAATCCTATGAATATTATTCAACATTATTTATTAGTAACAGCAACAATGGCATAGCCCAATTAACATACCCTGAAAATTGTATTTTTTTTTTACTAATGCGTCACCACTTATCAAAGCCAAAAGCCACTCGAAAATAATGTTTAATAAATGGATTATCAATTAAAAGATGAAGAATATTATGAGAGGATTAAATATCGTAGATGGAATAAACAAAATTTGATTACATATCAGGATGATTTATGGCAAGTATTTGTTTACATTGGATTTGATTATGACCAAGTTGTATTCTACAGAAGGAAACTCTGTTCATGGAAATCCCGCCGGACACTAGGCACACACGGAGGTGAAAAGAAAAGTTCATTTCAGTTTGGTAGAAAACGAGGTCTTGGTGTGGACGTATTACAAGGAAGAACCAGAAATTGTAGCAGCGTCGCGCACCTTCCAATGGAAACGTCTCTTGTGTAAAAGCGACTGGTGGGAAAAATAAGAGATCGCTCCTCTAGATTGCGACGTCGATTTTGTATTCTGATAATGCGACACCTCCCCAAATGTGAATGCAGGACTCTATGTGAAGAGATGTCCTACTCTTAGATATGTAGAGGATTATACCAGGAGTCAAATACTTCTGGAGCGTTAGAAAAATAAAACTATTTTTCCTACAATCTTAGCGACAGATTGGGCATAAGTCTGCCATTTGCAATTTGAGTGACCACAAAAATATCGTTTTAACAAATGAAAATAAATGACAATAGAATTGTTGATGCGGTTTAATAATTACTATCACTAATACATGAAAAGCCTTAACAAGAGTAAAATATTACAGGATTATTTAATACAATGTGTGTTCAACTAGCACATATTTTTGTTGTCTTAGACATAAATTAAATGATTTTTTTTAAGTCAGAAGTCTCATAAAATAAAACATACAAAGGGGGAGACTAATACATACATTACCAAGAAAGCGGCCATAATAATGTCGAATGATATGATACTCCTAATAATAATGTCGAATGATATGATACTCCTAATAATAATGTCGAATGATATGATACTCCTAATAATAATGTCGAATGACATGATACTCCTAATAATAATATCGAATGATATGATACTCCTAATAATAATGTCGAATGACATGATACTCCTAATAATAATGTCGAATGACATGATACTCCTAATAATAATACCGAATGACATGATACTCTTAATAATAATGTCGAATGACATGATATTCCTAATAATAATGCCGAATGACATGATACTCCTAATAATAATGCCGAATGACATGCTACTCCTAATAATAATGCCGAATGACATGCTACTCCTAATAATAATGCCGAATGACATGATACTCCTAATAATAATGCCGAATGACATGATACTCCTAATAATAATGCCGAATGACATGATACTCCTAATAATAATGTCGAATGACATGATACTCCTAATAATAATGTCGAATGACATGATACTCCTAATAATAATGCCGAATGACATGATACTCTTAATAATAATGCCGAATGACATGATACTCCTAATATTGCTTTCACACCAGGTGAATATAAGTTTACGATAAAAAGTCAATTATCAGATAACTACGAAATTTAAATGGTTACACAAGATATTGAAAGTAAAGGGAAACCGTTTTTCTTGAGAAACTGGATTTGTACAAAATTACATGTTGAACTGACTATGAATGTTTTAATATGCACATTTTTGTAACAATATTGAATTAATAAAGACGCCCTATAAGCTGATTTCATGTTTATGAATTAGCAACATGTGTGGCTCAATGCTTTGTGTTTTGCTTGGTTGCTCTGTTCAATTGTTCTGCGTCGACGTTGTCTATAAAAGATCTGCACGATATGTTCATTTACCTCTTTTCTAGAAGGTTAGGCACAAGGTCAAAGTATTCTTTATTTACCTCCTATCCAGGAAGCTAGGCACAAGGTCAGATGTGGAAAGCCAGGTCATTAGGATTAACGCGTTCTGGCCTACAAAAAAATGTCTGAACAGACCCGTTGGCATTCCCCGGGAGGGGCGCTCCAGGCAGTTAGCAATAAACTAACCCCTTCTCAAAGAGAATGAAAATCCCGCGAGTGTGGATTTCCTGAGACTGAACAGAACCATACCAACAGCAACAAAGCCATCGTCGGGATATGTGTGATTTTCAAGTAATGCTAAACGATGATGTTGGTCTCTCTTGACTTCTGTATGTGATTATATTATAAGGGGACACAGATGAAGAGACTTTTTGGAATTATCTAAAATATGATACAAAATAAAAAAATTCAAATTGTTTTAGAAACGATCGTACGCCAAATATTCTTGTGTTTGAATTCTTGGAACTGATATAAATAATGTTCTAATTTTATTTTTATTTATCTCAACTTACCTTATATATATATATATATATATATATATATATATATAGGCAGCATTTTCTCTTTCAGGCAAGTATCGTTGAATATAATAGACAACTCGTATCTAGATATCCTTTGGTAGATCCTTTCAATAGTCCGAATTAGGATCTTAGTTTCGGATGGGAATTGGCTTATGAATTAGCCATAATTTGCATCTATCTTCCAAGTACTTTCGGACCCATCTGGGTCCATCTTCAGGGGAAATGAGGCTAAGACCATGTGTAGTATTTATAGAAGGTGTTTGGCGGGAATTATGTACTAAGTACGAAACTATATTGGAGCTATAAACATTTTAGAATATTATTACATATATTATAGTTAATTCTATTAATTAGTGTTTTTTGTTTTGTTTTTATATATAGGGCTTCTAATATAAGGAGTTTTTGTTTCTTAGTAATAATTTCTAAAAATTTTGTATTTTCTACTAAGAGTTTTCTGAATTCCGATATATATATATATATATATATATATATATATATATATATATATATATATATATATATTAATTGTGTTCTAATCTACTATATAGACTTAATGGTTTCCATATTGTATTAAATGATATACTAGGTCTACTTAGAAGGCAATTGCCATCCAATATATATGCTGCTTATTTTAGATGTCTTACTCGCCACTGTTCTTTTATGTCTACAATATTTATTTCATCCAACAAGAGTAGATGGGTTCCTTATTCCCTTCATATGTGTTCAGCCATACTCGACTCTTAAATATCTTCACGTATTACGGCTTTCTGATGTCCTTCTAGCCTTACTTTTAGTGAACGGCATGTCTCGCTTTTGTATATTTTCCACACTTACAAGAAATGGCATACACGCAGTTCTTTGTCATGATGTTTTCTGTAAGAGCAAGATGTTTTCGGAGAGTCGAGTCTCTCCTGAATACAGTACTGATGTCATACGGATCACATGTCCTCTGATTTATTTCAAACAAGCCTTTCATATATGGTGAAAAGACTGTGGTAAGGTTTCGGGTAGTATCTTTTGATGTTTTATCTAGATTTCTCGGAGCTGATGCCATGCTCTCTTGGTAGTTATTTAGATGGAAGGTTTCTCTTAGGCTGCCCATTTCCCTTTTATATGTACTGATGTTTCTACATATTGCCTTTTCTCGATGTTGTAGTAATTGAACGATTTCTTTCTTTACATTATATGGAAAATCGAAGGTTATATCGACTGAAACATTGCGAAGATAACATCCAAGATGAGAACAGTAGTCCGAATTATCCTAATAATAAAAATTATTAACCTTCACCGAAAGAAATTTGAAACTATAAGAGAATTGTTGAGTGAAAGATCGTTGGAGTAAGTTCTGTGACAAATAACCCGGTCGAAAAAATTATGGAAAATGGTAGATAAACTATATTGTAAGTGTTAATCGGTTTTAGTCGTCTTTTTTTTCAGTGACAACTTCAAAGGACAAGAGACGTGTTTTAAGATGTTGACACAAACAAAGTTGCAGATAAAAGAGATATTAGACGTCCACAGGGGAATATTATAACATAACTATTGTAGCTTAATTTTGGGGGAATTGGCAGCTTTACTATAGACGCCGCTAGACTAAAGACCACCCAAACTGAATTTGACGACTGATGTAGATCTTTTTTCAACGTGTTGCATGAAACCAGAAATTGATATTCTAGTTTTTAAATATTCGTAATCTGACAAAAATAAATATAACCTTCGGTAAACAATATTTAATAACATTTTATTACTTGAAACTGCAGCCGCCACCCCTTCGAGTCTTGAGCCGCCATTTGGCACGGGTAGTTTTTAATTAACCCTTTTCACCTGCATTAAACAAGATACAATTAGTGAATAGTCCACGATGAACTTTTCAAATATTTAAACTTTGACAATATCGGGTATCCCTGCTGTGGTTTCTGTTACATGACCTTTTTCTTGGCGAAGGAGGTGGAACGGGTATGCATTTTCTTCTAGTATTTTTTCACGTAGGTAAAAGCTTTTATAAACAAACAAAGCTCTTATTTAGCTGTCTTTATCAAAATGCATAAAAACTCACAGTAAAAACAACAGTTGTGATATATGACATTTAAAAGACTGTGCATACGGATGTCATCATTTGACATAGCATTTCACTCAAGCAGTCGCGGGGGTGCAGGTGGTGTTTTATTCAACAACATATGTTTGAATAAATATACTGCTTAAACACATATATACACACGATATATATATATATATATATATATATATATTTGTGTGTATATATATATATATATATATATATATATATATATATGTGTGTATATATATATATATATATATATATATGTGTGTATATATATATATATATATATATGTATATATATATATATATATATATATATATATATATATATATATATATATGTATATATATATATATATATATATATATATATACAATCAAATAATATTAGACGCATTGCCATTATTATCTAAAGTGAGGATTTAAAAAAATGTTTAATATGATTTATGCCATAAGAGAGGAATAAAGAACCACGAGAAGGGGAACAAAGATAAATCCCTTCGTAACTTTCTTTTTTTCTCTTTATGAGGATGTTTTTTTAAACGAGTTTAAATAATAATATAAATTATATGAAAAAAATCCTCACTATAGATAATAATGGCAGTGCGTCTAATATTATTTGATTGTTTATTAAAACTTTGTGATCTATATATATATATATATATATATATATATATATATATATACTGCAATGCAGGGAGGATTTTATATGAAGCAGATTTCTTTGCTAGTTTTAAGTAAGCTTTCCCCTAACTTAGAAAAACATCCACTTTGCATTTGTATAAAAGTATATAACTTTTTTCCCGTTTCTACTAACATACATTTCTCTTCCTCCGTCCCGCCCTTGAATTCAGCAAAAATCTTATACGTAAGGTAAGTGAAAACATTACGACGATAAACTGACATGGTATTTTGAGTTATTTTTTTTCAATTCAAAAGTATCTAATATTACTCTATAACCACAATGAGCTCTCTAGCAAGAGAGACATAATAAGTAACATACATAAAATGTGATATCTACTATGTTACTTGAGTATGTTTATATGTTTATTGAGTTATATGTACAGTATTCACTCCTAAACTGATTATAAATTTTGGAACACATTCATTATTTTTTAATACCTTTACATTATGATTCTTTATTATTTTTGTAAGTTATTTGTACAACTATAACTAAGTTTAATGGTGCATTTATTAAATGTTTTATGCTACGGGTTATTTTTGGGAAGTGTCGATTTAAAAGATTAAGAAACGTATTCCAATTTTGGATTTGACTAGCGTTTCTATTCGTTCTGTCGTGGTATTCAATGCTTGTGTTAACATAAACATAGCCACTATTTCGTAAAGCGTTGTTATAGGTATAACTATTAGTATTAAAACTTTTCTTCATTAGAGGAATTATTGCTGATTCTATGACTAATTGAAATTGAGATATGCTTAATAACGCAATTTGGATGGTTCGAATTGGGATTAACATATATTGGGTCGTAATTGTCTTTCATATATAGTTTCTAATTGCCCTGGTTAAGGTTAAATATTACATCTAGGAAGTGTGTGATTTTAAGACCCACTGTGATTTCAACTTTAAGCCATAAACCCTTCATAATTTCGTATATAAACATTTTAATTCTATCATCTTTGGAGCCTGTTGTTGACCTGTAAGGTTTTGGGAAAGAAGACACGAACTCGCAATAAAGTGAAACAATGTATATTGAAGAAAATATTAATATAGCATATAAAAAGAGTTGTTAAACGTCTGTCTGACTGCAAGTATTAGACCGAGGTGGTTCCAGGTATTTAATTCCCTCTCACCGCAGGAATACGTGACACAAGGTCGGAAAGTGGGGGAAGAGTCAAGCCAGCGCCCCTTAAGGAGCAAAAATAGCCTGGGCAACCCCGTCGACATTCCCCGATAAGGGCGTCTCGGGCAGCAAGCAATAAACTTACTCCTCCCCAAAGAGAGGAGGAAAGGCCTGGGAGGGTGCACCTCCTAGGAAAACCCAGGACAGTATACCTCAGCCCGGCAGATAAAAGGCCACCGAAATGGTCCAATTCCTGCCGGACTGATTGTCGAGAACGAATCCTCAACTGGTATTACCTTACGCCATCCCGACGTCCACACTCAACCGAAGTTAATGAGAGACTGAACGGGCTGGGGTTGGTTCCAGGTATTTAATTCCCTCCCATGCAGGAATATGTGACACAAGGTCGGAAAGTGGGGGAAGAGTCAAGCCAGCGCCCCTAAAGAAAGAGCACTCTGGCCTATCAAAATAGCCTGAGGAACCCTGTCGGCATTCCCCGGTCAGGGCGCCTCAGGCAGCAAGCAATAAACTTACTCCTCCCCATAGAGGGAAGGCAAGGCCTGGGAGGGTGCATCTCCTAGGAAAACCCAGGACAGTATACCTCAGCCCGGCAGATAAAATGCCACCGAAATGGTCCAGTTCCTGCCGGACTGATTGTCGAGTACGAATCCTCGACTGGTATTACCTTACCCCATCCCGACGTCCTCAATCAACTGAAGTTAAGGAGAGACTCATCGGGCTGGGGTTGATGCCAACCCCGAGAGACATGTGCTTCCGGTATTTATAGTGAAACGGAAGAGTTCATGTAGTCCGTAAAGATAGGTACCATAACACCTCCTCCCAAACATTACCTCCGCAGGAGTCTCAGTTTCGTTTCTGTCTTGAGACTCCCGTTTCTTCTTAGATTGCCGCTGTTTTGAGGCTGCTTGAGAGGTCTGTATGTGCTGTCGGTGTCATCCGACAGTGTCTCTTATGAGAGAACTGAAGACCTTGGATTATGTAAACCATATTTCTAGTTCTTTTTCTATCGTGCCAGGTTCCCAGAAAGATGTGTTATTTCTAAACATCTTGAAAAATACATTACCCCTGGGATGTTACTTTTTTGGTACAATAGTGGTTCGTCCTTGTTTGATTATTTTTGGCATCAATTTGTCGAAAACAGATCTTATCTTATGCGCTAACATTATTTCTGTAGGAGAGAATGAGGATGTTGTGTTACCATTTGGCGTGATACTGTATTTGTGAAAATAATTGGACGTGCTCTCGGTGTTGTTCCATAGTTTTACTATTTATTAAAATATCGTCTAAGTATGCGATCGTGAAATCAAGTTCGCCCAGCATAATATCCATAACTTACTGGAAAACTGCTGGCGCGATCTTGACCACGAAAGTAAACCTTTCAAACTTGTATAATCTGCAATGTGTGTTTATACATCGTAATTTTGAACTTTCTTCTTCAACGGGTATTTGTAGGTAAGCATCGCTAAGATCGATTTTTGAGAAGAATTTGCCTTCATTTAGTTTTGTAAAACCTTCTTCTGGGATTGAAAGTGGACAGTGGTAGTCCTTGAGTTCTGCATTTAGTCTGGTCGAAAAATAAGCACACACGCGGATTTCTTTAGTTTCTTTTACATAGACAGTAGGGGTTGCCCATTAGCTGTACTCCACTTTAGATAAAATGCCGGTCCTTACTAATCTGTCTAATCCCTCGTTTTTTTTTCTTACGAGACGAAAGGCACATTCCCTTTTTTAGATACAGGTTAAATATTCTCTTTTAGTTAACATTTTGCTGACATCTTTTTACATCCACCTAGACCGCCAGAATAAAAAACGTCGGGAATAATTTTTTCAATTCTTTCTTTAGTTTTTCTGACTCGGTCGTTAAATTTTCTATTTTCTGTCAAAAAGTGTTGATTGGTAAATCCTATAAATTAAATTGTTGCATCCAGTTTATGCCAAATAAATTGTTGGTGTTTTTAATACGAAAATTTTCAATATTTTGGAAGTTCCGTTTAAAGTAACGTTGGTAATAATTATACCCACAGATTGAATTTTTTCACCCGTCACCGTTCTGACTATTTTTGTTTTTAGCATAGTTGGCTCATCCAACCTTTTCCATGTATGCAGGTTGATTATCGACGCGTCTGAAACAGAGTCTATTGTAACTTGACATTTTATTCAGTATTTTTACCTTTACGTACTTTCTTATATATATGCCGTCCTGTTCGTTTGTTTTTTTGTGGATCGGAATCGACTTTTATTTCCTTTATTCGTTCTGCAATGTGAACTCTTGTGTCCTACTTTATTACAAGTTCGACAGGTTTTAAAACGGTATGGGCAATCCATAACCCAATTAGGGATCCATAACGGAAATAGAGACTGTATTTTTTTATTGAGGTGGCTTATTTTTGTAGGAGCGTGAAAATCATCTCTCTTTTTGGTTTGACTTGCTTTTTGAGGGAGAGTTAAAATGCGTTTACTGACGTATCTTTTTTTATGTGAAAAATGCCCAACTCTTTAATATCTTTAGAATCTTGTTTAACACTTACAAATCTCTGGCAGTCTTCGACTATTTTATGTTAAATATGATTCACTTTCTAACTTTTTTAGGACT
This sequence comes from Sepiola atlantica, assembly GCA_963556195.1. Classification (NCBI taxonomy): domain Eukaryota; kingdom Metazoa; phylum Mollusca; class Cephalopoda; order Sepiida; family Sepiolidae; genus Sepiola; species Sepiola atlantica. Next base: position 94,794,298 of record OY744530.1, read on the forward strand.
CTACGTCTGATTTTTGCGTCATTGGCTGATACAAGTCCTTACACAAATATTAGGCATTTAACGTCATCTGCTCTAAGTTCAGCTAGTTTGAAATCGGCAGTGTTTATTAACGATTGACGCGAAAGTCGACTAGTCTTCGCTGTCTTTTCTGATTAAGTGCATGCACTTCCACCTTTTGTGGAACAGGGAGGTTTTAGGACTAAATAATGCTGTTAAAAGTTTAACAGCTTCAGAAAAGTCATTTTTTTTAGCTAGCCTGTTTTGAGTTCATGGAATTGAATGCTGGTTGTGGGGTCTTTTTCGGGCTTGGTTTGTCTTGAAGTTATTCTACCGTTCTCTCCCTTTTTATTATTATACCTTCTACAAATCCACACAAGAAACACCTATAGTAACATCAGAGGTTTCAGGTCAAACTTTCTTGATGTTTAGTCTTTTCTCTTGGGCAAATCTCCTCACACCCTTGCTCTTTGTGAGACTAATCTAGATGCTTCTATTGATAGCAACGATCTACGTGTGGATGGTTACTTGCCTCTTATCCGCTTAGAATCTTCCACGCATTTGCATGGTCTTGCTCTTTTTCTTCGCAAGGATCTCCCTATTGCATATGTCCCCAGCCTTGCATCTCATGGGTGTCCTTTTATCTGTCTTAGGTTGTCTTTGCTGCACTCTACTTCCTATTTGTTTTTTGGTACCATTCCCTTTCTGACAATGACTGATCTGTTGTTGATGCTATATCCATCAGTATTGATAATGCATCTGTCAAGTTCCATCTTTGTTTTTATTGACTTCAATGCTCATCATTCTAACTGGCTCCCTCACTCTAACTGCACAGATCTAGCTGGTGAAATCTGTCTTAACTTTGCTCTGTCTCATGACTTGTCTCAAATTATCCAAATTGTTCCAAATTGTCATCCTCCCCACACGTTTTCCTGATAATGATATTCATCAACCATCCTTACTTGATCTCTTTTCTTACTTCTGTTCCTGACTCATGTTATATTTCCTCTTCTCCTCCATTGGGTTCTTCTGATCATGCTGCTGTTGGTGTTGAGGGTAATTTTTCAGTTAAGTCTTCTATTGATCGTCCCTTCCATAGGAAGACGTTCAACTACATGAATGCGTAGTGGGATGGTTCTGAGAATTCTAGACAATCCTACAGAAGAGCTAGTAATGCCTGCAAGAGAGCAATCTCTGAGGCTAAGTGTAGCTACTCCCAAAGGATTTGTGACTCTATCTAATTTCAAAGGGTTGGCTCTCGTGAGTTTTGGAGAATCTACAATAGTATTATTAATAGTGGTAAGTCTACTATTCCTCCTCTTTTTAATGGTCTTTAGGTTATTTAATCTTCTAAGGATAAGGCTGATCTCTGCTCGTATTTTTGTTGACAATTATTCTCTTGATGATTCGAGTGCTGTTCTTGATTTTTCTATGAAAATTGATCAGTCTCTTGATTCTGTTATTATTACTCCAAAGATGGTTGTTAGGGTTCTTTCTGATCTTGACCAGTCTAAGGTTTCCGGTCCTGATTCAATTCCTGTTGTCATTCTCAAGCGTTGTGTGGTGCTCCATAACTTTCTTCTATCCATTCTAAATTATTCAATCTCTATTTGTCTCAGTCCTGTTTTCCTTCTTGTTGAAAGGAGTCCTCTGTTGTCCCTATCTTAAAAAATGCTGGTGATCGATCTGACCCAACTAAGTATCGTCCGATTAGTCTCCTCTCTGTTGTTAGCAATGTTTTTGAAAGGTTGGTAAACGGCAAGCTTGTTCATTTTCTGGAAAGTCTGGGCATCTTTAGTGATGTTCTGTCTGGCTTTCGTGGTTTTCGTTCAACTGCTGATCTTTTAACTGTTGTAACTGAGCGGATCTGCCGGTTTATGGATAATTCAGGAGAGGGAAAAGCCATTGCGCTTAACATTTCGAAGGCGTTTCACAGGGTGTAGCATTCTGGTCTCCTACACAAACTTCAGGGTTATGGTATTAACATTATTAGGTCATTTCTTTCTGATTGAAGCTTGCGAGTAACTTTGGACGGCGTCTCTTTATTCTCTTTTCTTATCAATACTGTTGTTTCTCAAGGCTATATTCTAGGCCCAACACTGTTTCTTCTCTATATAAATGATCTTCCAGAGAATATTGTTCAGAAAATTAACATATATATACTGATAATACCACTCTCTATTCTGGTGTTGCTTATCGACTATCTCCCTTGGATCAGTCGAAATATGCAGCTGATCTAGAAGTTGACCTGGGTTCAGTTGTGGGCTGGAGTACGAAATGGATTGTTTCATTTAATCCAGTTAAGACTACTCTCGTGTCTTTCAATCGTAGGCGTGTCCCTTTTCTTCCTGAGAGTCTCATGGATGGCTCTGCTCTTTGGGAGAAATCGACTTTCTTGGAGTTCATACATTAAATTTATTGCTCTTTCTGCTTCTCATAAAGTCGGTTCGCTCTATCGCTTCAAACCCTTTCTCACACCTGAGGCTATTCTCTATCTCTGCAAATCTACTCTCAAACTATGTATGGAGTACTATTGTCATATTTCGGTTGGTGAATCTCTGCCCTATTTGAGGGTTCTTGATAAGGTTCAGAAATGTATCTGCAATTTGATTGACCGTATCCTTTCTTCTTCTCTACACACCCTCTCTCACAGATGTGATTTTGCTAGTCTTAGTCTTTTCTATAAATATTATTATGGCATGTGTTCTTCAGGATTATGTGATCTATTCCCGCTTCTTTTTTCCAGCTCGTTTGACTCGTTGGTCTAGTGGTCTCCATCAATTCGCTGTTTTGATACCTCATTGTAATACAGCTTCCTATTTCAGTAGCTTTTTCCAAGAACTGTAGGCTTGTGGAACTCTTTTCCTGTTCACTGTTTTCCTCTTACCCATAACCTTCGTATTTTCAAGACTAAAGCCAATGGGCATCTCCTGTCTTTGCGATAATCATATTTTTCTTGTTAGCTCCCTCCATCAAGTAGCTTCATGCCTTGTCTGGGGCGATTTCCATAAAAGAAAAGTCGCTGTTTTCTTTAGGGGAGGGGGGAAATATAGTCCACAAATTTGGTATGTTCGGTAGTCCCTACTTTTTAGAGCAGTAGGCAAACTATTTTAAAGTCTGCCCAATTTTCACAATCTATTTTATATAGATCCTTATACTTTCTGAAATAGCGAAGAGTTTTTCCTCGTATGGGGAATACTTGAAATTGTCAATTTCACTCCAAACGACATTTTGAGAAAAAGCATATTGGTTCTCGGTATTTTGAACTCTATTCGACATTGTTTGTAAAGTCTTCAAACTTTTGCTTTCTTTCTTCGATTATTTTATTTTGTTCCAATAGTCTTTCTTCAGATTCTTTTGTTGTTCTAGTAGATCTGTTTGAAATCTTTCTTCGTTTTTTAGTTGTTGTTGCAATTAGTAATTTGGTATTTAACGAGTTCGGCATTGGTTGATTTGAAATCTTCCATGCTTAGACGTGTCTTAATAGAGAACGGTTTTTAGAAGTTTTTGTTTTTATATTACGCTGCTAACGTTATATTAGTTGTAAAAGAGAGAAAGAAAAAGTGTAAAACTTTTTTGTCGACAAAAAATCTTTTTTTTAGTAAGTTTTTCACGTAACAGTAGTTTTTATGATTAGCACTATAGTCAACAGTAAACATAAGGTTTATAATTTCGACGGTAGTACCTTTTTCTTTTGGAGAGAATAAAAAATGTTAAAAATTAACACAGTGCCGGAATAGAAGTAATTAAATCACTGACTTCCTTCTTTCTTTGGGGGGAATTTGTTAGTTTCTTCGTAAGACAAAAATGAGAGAAATTACTTTGGCTAGAAAAATCAAACTTACGGGAGTTTATTTTTTTTGGTCCGCAGATAAAGCTATAAAGATATAGAACTTTTGAAGTTGTCGGGTAATTTTGCTGTTTTTATGGTTCTCAAATAAAAGTCCCTGGATGTTCCTCGTCGTCGTCAATGTTGTGGACATGTAAAGGGTCCGGAAAGAAGGCACGAACTCGGGATTAAGTGAAACAAATTATACTGAAGAAAGTATAAATACAGCATATAAAGAGAATGGCTGAACGTCTGTCTAAGTGCCAGTATTAGACTGAGGTAGTTCCAACACCGAGACGCATGTGCTCCTAGTATTTATAGTGAAGCGGAAGAGTTCGTGTAGTCCGTAATGTAGGTACCATAACAGGGTCATTAGTATTCCTTAGTATAGCTAAGCCGTCATCTCTATACAATCCTGTATCATTAACATTAATCACCGCTGTTTTCGTAAGTTTATATAAGATAAAAAGACCTATCAAATCAGACATTTCAGCTGAATCCAACGACCCCA
>OY744530.1:94803634-94943634 GCA_963556195.1 Sepiola atlantica
GTCTACAGTGGCGGCCTGCCTTGTCTGGGTGAACTATGTTAAAACAAAAAACAATTAAAAATTAAGAGAACCCTATTTGTTCTACATAATGTCATTACCAGAGCTGTACTCGTTCCACTCCACCCAAACCCAACATGAATACACCCGATCAACCCGACAATCAGCTAAATCCCATCCATTCACTGTGGAGGTCCCAAGATGCCGTAGGGCTTTCTACTCTAATAGCTTCTTTTCTAAAACTGTTAGCCTTTGGAATTCCCTCCCTGCTCCCGCGACTGTACCAACATGCAGAAATTTTAATGAAATGTGAACAAACATCTCACTACATAACTCTTCACTTTGCGTTCCCCTATAAATATGGCCCCTAATTCTCAGTAGGCATTTACGTCTCAGTGGTAAAGTGTCTTGTTTGAAGTGAATTGAAGTAAACAAACAAAAAAGAAAGAACTGCTCTCTTCCCCGCTCCATCCGCACCTTAACATAACATGTCGTAAAAGTCAAGACATTTCCAACTTTTTTTTCTTTCAAATAAGTCCCTATTTACTTGCCTTCCCACTGCTGAATAAAAAATAAGCCCTCCTCTCCTTAGCTGAAGCAAAAAAGAGTGCACCCCACGAGTGCGTTTTTTTTTCTCCTCTGTATAACCCTGGTTATTACTAGTATTTTTTTAAATCTGTAAATACAAAACCTATTAGACCAATTAAGTATTGTGAACGTTAATTATTATAACATTTTTAAAAGAATGATAAATAAAATATATTCGTGGACCTTTTTTTTTTGCAAATAATTGTTGACAAAATTGAAGAATAAAAGTAAATGATTTAAAAAAAAAAAGAATAAGACGAGAAAAAAAGAAAAAAAGGAAATGTTCCAAGGGAAATAACTCAGTATCTTGTTTAAGCAATGTGGTATTAAGGAAGCATGAGTTACTTCCCTTTATTGCGCAACTTTTATTTTAATGTAATTTGATTTTACATTCCGTTGAATAAATGTCGTTATTTAATGCTACGTTTGCACACGTTTTTCATAATTTTTATGTTTGCTCCTCCTTCTCGGCTTCAGTGTCCACCACACGGCTGCAATATCTGGTACGGGTACAGCTTTTGAACCAGACAAAAACAACTTTTTGTTCGGCCGTTCACGTAAACAGCTGAAATGCTGAAGCGTTAAGCCAATCAGAAGGCGAAAAAAGAAGACAATCTTTAGCTTATTCATAAAAAAAAACAATTGATCAGGAAAAAAATTTAAACTTAACTTTCCGTGAAAAAAAAATTAATTGATTTTCTTTTTAAAAAAATAAATAAATTGTCATCAAAATAAACATACGGTGAGTGTTTTTCTTTCATTATATTCTTTTTCTGTTAAAAAGCCGCCTCGTTTTGATGTTGATGTCGGTTCGTTTTGATTGGTCCGTTTCCAGCTGTTTACGTATTTCTGTCTTGGCAAAAGTCGTTTTTTTTCTGGTTCAAAAGCTGTACCAGTACCCAATATCTATACTATATGTCTCTGTCTGTCGGTCCCGTTGTCTCTCTCCCTCTCCGTTTGGGGATGAAATAAAAAACAAATCTCCATACCAAGATCCAATACAGTCTTTCCCGTATAAAAGTCATCCAATGGTGCTATTAATTCTGTATTAGGAATGTTTACAATAATATCGTGGCGTCTGAGTTCACGTCGTATATCTATAAGCAGCAAAACTGGCATTTTATTTTCCTTATTCAAAAAAATAATTTTATAAATTGAAAATTATAGAAATTAAAAAAAAAAAAATGAAAAAAAGAATAAAATTTGTAATAGGGGTTCAAGGCAGATAGCAGAAGGACACGGGGGCCATCTTGCTTTCCCAGGCAACACTATTTAATCATAATTGTTATTGCTACATACGACAGAGAGAAAAAAAAACATGGTTTTGTGGGGAGATAGAGATACAAGCGTAGAAAGTTACTCGCTTGTATAAGCTATTCTGTTTCTTTCTCCGTTCGTTTAGGGTAGGGGCGGGCCACATCCGGCCCGCAAAGGCTTAGCGTCCGGCCCGCCACCCTGCTATGCTTTATTATTGCAATCCGACCCGCGGACCTCCCAGTAAAACTCATATCATTTTGTGACAGACGTAAAAGTACGTTTCAATTAAAATTTACAATGGAATGAAAATGTATGAATATCAGCGAGCGATGATGCATGTATATTTCATTTTTCTTTAACTATTAAGAGATAAAAATAGAAAAAGAGAAAGAGAGGCAAAGAGGAAACGTGAGACAAGGAAAGGGCATGAAACATAGAACCTATGTGAGGTGTGTCAAAACGAATGCTGGATCAACTTGCTACTTCCCCCGTCATTATTTTTTATGATTCCAAAATGGCTCTTCGTCGGCGCCTTTTATAACATCACATACAGAAGTCTCTTGAGAAAAAATATCAGATTTGTAGAGTGTTCAATGCAATTTTTGTACAATTTATTCATGTAAACAAAATATAGTAATTCTGAGATTTCGTTTTTCACTCCGCCCCACGATCTCCTTCCAAAAGTCTCGTCTGGCCCTCACTCTGAAAAGGTTGCCCGCCCCTGGTTTAAGGTTAGGATTTCCTTTTCGCCATTCCCGAAAATAAAAACAGGATTTCATATAAATGCGTTAGCTCGACATTTTCCAACCAATGAAAAGGATTCCCACTCATTCGAAATGATAGCTTTAACGAGCCAGTGTGAAATATCAATTTCTGATCAAAACAGAAAACTCGACAACCGACAACCCAGAACAGAAGGGAGAGAGTCCAGTTAGTAGAGACAAGACCCCCCAGCGAGCACAATATTGCGCCCCCTCCCCCTCCCCCCGCACCGGCTCTTCGAGACCCGGGGAGGCAAGCGACTACTCCACTTACCCACATACATGTATTCACGCACTAACAAACGGGAACATATTCACACACTGACAAAAGCCTCATATACACAAACGTTTCCTGTTCACACACACATACTCATACACACATACTCACACACATACTCACACAGACATACTCACACACAAATACTTATACACACATACTTACACACTAACAGACGGCAGCATTTTCACACACGGTCAGAAAGCAAATGAATACTCACTCACTCACACTAGTTCACATATATTTACACACTGACAAAACAAAGGCAAGCAAATACACACACACAATTCCACACTGCCTATAACTCACTCATGCATATTCACACTCTGGAACCTCAAAGAGATCTTCCAGTTATCATAGGAGCCACTGGACTTATGAAGAAGAACTTGAAAAAGTATTTAGCAAGTATACCTGGTGAACCAAGTGCAAGAGAAATCCAAACAACTGCACTCAAGGGAACAGTCAGAATCCTGAAAAGAGCTCTCGGTTGGAGTCTGTAAATATCGTATGGCATTTGGAAGAATGCCCCGTCCCCAGCAAATGAAAGAAAATGAAAAGAAAAATTTAAAAAAAACCAAAAAAAAAAAAACAGAAAACAAACAGATAGACATACACACTTCTAAAACTGTGTATTCTTTTCTTCATTGAACTTCACACAAACAAAAGCTTTCATCTTTTCTAACAATTTACTCCAGCAAAATATCTTTCTCATTACTGTAAAATTGTTAATATCTAAATATGTTTTGGTTATTAATCATTTTCCTCTCTCTGCATGCCAGAAAGTACAGCTTCAATTCAACCGATGTTGAACATCAAAAAAGGATAATGACTGGATTTGGGATCACCGACAGCACATAGTTTTTGTCAAATTAAACAAAATAATTATTGGCTTCGCCACCAATATTAACATTTCTTGACACATGAAAGAAAACAAAAAAACCGAAACGGTTGCATGAGCCGATGCCAACAGTTATGGATAAGGTGCAATCTTGTATTCAATGCTACAGTCAACGCTACATTCAATGCTACAGTCAACGCTACATTCAATGCTACATTCAATGCTATCAAGACAAAGTTCCTCTCCGTTAAAAATCATAAGAAACCTTAAAAAAAAAACGATTTCCATGGTTGATGATACCCTTTCAGAGAGTCCAACGTTCAAAACTGAATGAATTTTAATAAGTACTATATATACTTCCAAGTCTGCTCCAACGAAAGTAGGTTTCCCCTACCGGGTTGGGAAGCATCTCACACCTGGCTGTATCCTATATCCCTATATGGCCAGCATTAACCGATGCATGGAGTATTGTTGCTTGCACATCTGGGCTGGTACAGCAACTACGCCTGTCCCTCTTGGACAGAGTGCAAAAAAGAGTTTCTAACCTAAAAGATCCCACACTGTCTGCCAAGCTCCAGCCCCTGTCCCATCGCCGCAGTGTTGCATCTCTGTGCTTATTTTACAAGAACTTCGCAGGGTGTGCTCCGATGATCTTTACTGCACTTATACCCCCTCAATGAAAATCACTCCGACCCACCCGACTAACAGCAAAATCACACCCCTTCACTGTAGATGCCTGTAGATGCGGGAATTTTTCTACTCTGATAGCTTCTATCCTCAGATTGCTTGCCTTTGGAATTCTCTCACTGCTCCCTGTTTCTCCGACAGTACCAATATGCAGAAATTTAAATGTAATGTGAGCAAACACCTTTTTGCCCAACTTCCTACATAAGTTGCCCTCCATAAATCTGGCCTCTATCACAGTAGCCTCTTACACTTCGATGGCAAATTTGCCTTATTTTGGATGAAAAAAAAATTTGCCTTATTTTGGATGAAAAAAAAAATTGCCTTATTTTGGATGAAGAAAAAAATTTGCCTTATTTTGGATGAAAAAAAAAATTTGCCTTATTTTGGATGAAAAAGAAATTGCTTGACAAAATGACAAAATCACTCTTTACAAATTTGATATAAATAGGGATTTTGTCCGTCCGTCTGTCCGTCTGTCCGTCAGTCACAATTTTTGAAACGTAATAAATACATTGCGAAATAATGGAGTATACTGCATTTAGCTAATTTCATATTCCAATCTAATCTAATCTAAATAAATTTTAATATTTAAAAGTCTGGGAGGGTGGACCCCTGGAACTGCACAGGATAATACCTCAGACTGGCAGAATCAAGGCCCAAAGGCCAAGACAATACCGATCAACTAAGTGTAGCATCCATCAGAACAGATACTACACTCTAGTCTTAGCCAAAAGGCCAAGTTATTTATTTCCAGGAGGTTAGACACAAGGTCAAGTGTTAGGGTTAGCGAGCTCTGGCCTACACAAAATGCCTGGGTAACCCCGTCGGTATTCCCCGGTAGGAGCGCCTCAGGCGATTAGAAATAAACTAACTCCTTTTCAAAGAGATGGTTAAGTCTGGGAGGGTGGACCTTCAAGAACTGTACAGGATAATACCTCAGACCGACAGAATCAAGGCCGGAAGGCCGGAAGACGGTAGCTATCTACAGAGTGTATCATCCATCGGAACAGATACTACACTCTAGTCTTATCCAAAAGGCCAAAGAGCAATAAAGAATTATTCTTTTGTGACTAGACATTTTGAAATGAAGGAAAGAAAAAAAAAAAACTTCGATTTAATTGGAATTTATAAGTGTAGTATTGGTTCTGTTGTCATAAGACCGTCCTCCCATGAATTACCTCCTCCGTTTTTAAGGTAGTGGGGGGATCCTCCCATGAATTACCTCCTCCGTTTTAAGGTAGTGTGGGGATCCTCCCATGAATTACCTCCTCCGTTTTTAAGGTAGTGGGGGGGATCCTCCCATGAATTACCTCCTCCGTTTTTAAGGTAGTGTGGGGATCCTCCCATGAATTACATCCTCCGTTTTTAAGGTAGCGGGGGGATCCTCCCATGAATTACCTCCTCCGTTTTTACGGGTGTGTGAGGAAATCCTCTCATGTATTACATCCTTCTTTATATTTAAAACTTAAAAAAAAAAACTTTACAAATAGCTAAATAGTTAAAATTAAAAACTGAACGGATGAAAGACATTTCCGTTCGGCGTTCAATTATACTATAAGGATTAATTGAATATCTCGCTTATTTCATTTGATTTTCGCACACATTTTGGATGAAATTTATTAATTGGTCTTAAATTGTATTTTTTTATCCCGAAATAAAATTCTAATTTATTTTTTTGAGACTTGAAAATCGAACTTTAATGCAATGCCTTAATCGCTGGCGGCCATGTTGTAATTTCATATTATTAAAAGGAAATACGTTTGAATCAATTTTATTTATAAAAATATTGTGGTGTCTGCGTTTATTTTCACATCTATAAAAAGGAAATAGGTTTTACTTTATTTTATTTATAAAAATAGTGTGGGCTCTGCATTCATGCATGACATCCATAAATAATGTACTCTACTTTTATTTTATTCCTTTTACACAGGCTAACATAATAGCACGTGCATCTAGCGTTTTTCAGGGCAGCAATTTGCTTTTTCTTTGTCACAATTATATAATACTTCCGGCAAAAATTTGCAATCAGAGGCAGCAGATATTATTTTTTTAGTTTAAGGGTTGTGATTTTGTGCATGTGTTGGCCATGGTGGAAGTCCATGTGAATGCGGTTGTTGGTGCTTAAGGAGACACAGCCTGCCAATACTAGTGCTATTTTGTAACCTTTTTATGTATTTGTTGCATAAAATCAATGACGTGGTGCATGTAATCTACGTGGTTTTAGCATATGCGTTTTATATGTATGCACGAACTATAAGTAATAGATTTTTTTTACGTTTTTTTTCTTTTTAACATAGTTCACCCCAAACAAGGCAGGCCGCCACTGTAGACTTACGGGGCTACTGAGAAAAAGGGAGAAGGTTTGAGGGGGTCAACCTAAATTGGGAGCTGTGCAGTGAGATGTCTGTTTACATTAGTTTTAAATTTCTGCATGTCAGTACCGTCGGGGAAACAGGGGGTAGGGAGGGAGTTCCAGAGGCCAGCAGCACGAAGAAAGAAGCTATTGGAGTAGAAAGATCTCTGGCATCTGGGGACCTTCACAGTGAATGGATGGGATTTAGCTGATTGTCGAGTTGGTCTAGTGAATTTACGTCGAGGGGGTACTAGAGTATTGATTTACTCCTCTCCAGGAGTTAGGCACAAGGCCAGTTTTTATCTTACTCCCACAAGTAAGATGTGACCCAAGGTCGGGTCGGGAAAGTGAGGTTTAAAAATTGCCTGGGTAGCCCCGTCAGGCAATAAGCAATGAACTTACTCCTCCCCAAAGAGGGGAGGCGAAGCCTGGGAGGGTGGACCTCCTAGAACTGCACAGGAGAGACCCATAGACTGATGTAAATCAAGCCCCGAAGGCCAAGACAATACCAGCCTATGGAGTGCAGTATCGATCGGAACAGATACTACACTTTGATCTTAGCCAAAAGGCAAGGGGTACTAGAGTAGCCAGTTCATCAGAGCATAATCCATTCTAGTATTTGTGAAACAAACACAAGGATGCTACATTGCGGCGAGTGGTTGCTGTTGGAATTTAGGAATTTGTGGTTATCTGTGGATTTAGTATAGATGAATGGAGATTTTTTTTGGTTATTGCATTTGACTGTGACGTCTAAAAATGGAATGGAGTTATATGAGTGTTCCATGGTGAATTTATTGGTTCTGTGGAAACTGTTGCTGCATTGGTGGAAGTCCTTAAGATTGATAAGACCGTATAGCCAAATGAAGATGTTGTCAATCTAGTGGCAGTAGTGGGAGGGTTTGAGTGGGAAGTTTTGGAGTCGTTGGGTTTCTAGTATGTGCATGAATATGTTGGCATAGCTGGGGCCATATTAGTGGCTATGGCGATGCCTTTGACTTGTTAAATTGGAAATTGTTGTGTGAGGATACATTAGATTACATATGTCTTGTAGTTGATCGTTGCGGAAATAACTGGACACATCTTTATTCGTGCTCTTTGTTCATTTATTATTATTTTATGTTTTCATATTCCCCATTTCTAATAACCGTTTCCAACGATTTTTATTTTAAAATTTCAATTGCTGAAACAACACGAGAAACACCCGTGTCTGACGTTCTTCAACTTGTTCTTACGGATCTATTTTCCTTTGTCGTCATCACTCGTCCATTTGTGAAACATCGAAACGTTTTCATATTCCCCATTTCTAATAACCGTTTCCAACGATTTTTATTTTAAAATTTCAATTGCTGAAACAACACGAGAAACACCCGTGTCTGACGTTCTTCAACTTGTTCTTACGGATCTATTTTCCTTTGTCGTCATCACTCGTCCATTTGTGAAACATCGAAACGTTTTCATATTCCCCATTTCTAATAACCGTTTCCAACGATTTTTATTTTAAAATTTCAATTGCTGAAACAACACGAGAAACACCCGTGTCTGACGTTCTTCAACTTGTTCTTACGGATTTATTTTCCTTTGTCGGCATCACTCGTCCATTTGTGAAACACCGAAACGTTTTCATATTCCTCATTTAAAAACACCCGATCGGCAGAGAAGGACGTTTGTTTGTTTTTTTTACTCGCGACCATCGCATGAGTATATTTCAAAAGGATTCTTTATTTTGATTAATTCAACAGAAGCGTTGTTTTCCTTCTTTCGCCAGGTAAAAAAAAAAAAAATATTTAACGACATTTCGGGCACGTCTACTTCACTTATGTGTCACTATTTTGTTCATACAAATGGAATTCTTGTTTTATACTTCACCAACAACATCTTGATAAGCAACTCACTGGGAATGTATGACATTTGTACATGCTTAAGTGGAAACGACATCAGCCCTAGTTAGATGGGAACGGTGGAGGTCTTGGACTGCCAAAAGTGTTCAAGTTGGTAAAGGATAGGCATCCAGCCGTAAAATTGCCTTAAATACAATGTCTAGTCTAAATACAGCAGGAAAAAAGAAAGGCAGTGCCAGTAGCCCTAATGCTGCTGGTAATGTCTTGGGTTTCGTAGATCCCAGGATGCGTGGATCTTCAGGGCCTATGGATTCCATCAAGCCTTGCCAAAGACAGGAGTGGAGAGGAAGACTCAGATTTCGAGACTAGACAATCAGGCCCCACCCTCATCAGAGGATTAATTGTGGCCTGATTCAACAAATAAACCGGTTGATGATGATGATGATGATGATGATGATATATGTATAACTTTATTATAAGGTGATATAATATATTCCTTACAGATTTTCAGTATTTACTTCAACAGTGCTCAATACGTTAGTAGAGCTTATAAGTAAAGTATGAAAATATATTTATGGCAATTAAGCTACACAGAGTCGTCCGCATTTAAATATATTTTCATACTTTACTATATATATATATATATATATATATATATATATATGTGTGTGTGTGTGTGTACTGTGTCGGGGTATTGTGAAAAGAAATCAATAAAGTACTTGATCGTAAGAATGCGAGAGCTAAAATGCTAATCATTTATTAAAAAACTATACATTACATATTTCAGAGACTTATCATGGTTTTATTGATACGGGTAGACTTTTACTGTTCAGAAGAGGCCCTTAAAACCCATATAAAATTCTCTGCGACTCACAGAATAAAGACAGTTTGAAATAATGGAAGCCGATATATATGTATAAATATATATAATCTTTGTAGGGTTTTTAGTTGAAAAAGTTTAGTGCAATATTTTAGTATAAATTCATTTTTATGCATACATTTTGGCTACATATGTGTATACATGTTTAAGCTACGGAGGAGAGTCCAGGCTGCGAGAAGTCAGTAGTGGCCTCTACTGACTTCTCGCAGCCTGGACTCTCCTCCAGCGCTCACAGTAGTCACGGCTACTACTTTTCCTTATCAACCCATCATGTCAACCCAAAATTTCGATGTACTTGCATGACATTTTTCTTCGAATTAGCATCCTGAGGAAGTTTTACAATAAAGACGAAACGTTGATGAATATATAAAAAAATATCTCTTGGTTTTTTCTTTTTCATTTCTGATTACTCTCATCCTTCCTTTCTCATATATATATATATATATATATATATATATATATATATATATATATATATATATATATATATATATATATATATATATATATATATATATAAACTTGATACATCAATGTTTGAAATTTAAAAATTACCATCTTATTTCCGTTTCTATTTATATGTCCTCCTCCAAGGGATGCCAGGGGTAACCGCCTCCCTCCCCCCTCAGCACAACACTGGCTTTGTTATTGTTATTATTTAAATAAGATTTTTTATTCAACTTTCTAACTGGGCATATCTTTATTCGTGCTATAACTTTGTTTCAAAGCTGACAATAACGTAAGGGAGACAACTAAACTTAAATAACTGAGTTACCTCCCTTGTATCGTAGAGCCGACAACCGCCATCTTGTCAATGAGATCACAACATTGACCAGCCTTATCTTGTTATCTGCAGTAAACTTCCAAAGTTAAGTTTTTATCATCTCATTCAGCATTTAATGTGTTGTTTATTACATTTTTGTGTTTTTACTAACGAAGGGAATCTATCGACGGAATTGTACTTTTCAAATTCTACAAAAGAACGGCGTCTTTTTGAACAGATCTTTAGTCTTTGTTTGGTAAGTTTTATTTATCTATTTATTTATTTCAAAAATTTCTTTAAAAAAAAAAAAAAAAAATACTTTTAATTAATCAATTTTATTATTCCATTTTACACTGATGTTAATGTGCTTCCTTTTTTTAAAAAAATTAAAAATAGCCCCGCCCCCTTGTTGTTTATTCTTAGTTTAGGAGCACAACTGAACCGTAATAAGCCACATTGTCCAAATTCATTTCCATTTGATCCCGAAATTACTTTCGCATTGACAGTTTAAAGGCGGGTACTTGTCCAGATATTGAACCTAATTTCCGTGACTGCCCGGCAGCAGCGAGCCGACAGCTAACGGAAGCGTCCGAGACCTGCCGAGTCGGCAGACGACAACAATGTGAGACGATGAATATACGTAAAGAAAAAGAAATGCATATATTTTTATACAAAAAATGAAATAAATGAACAAACCCATAGCTGAAATAAATAAACTTTTTTTTCATTATTATTTTTTAACCATTTTTAAAAAACTTTTGTAGAAACGCTAAAATAATAAAAACTGTTTATTTTTTTAAAACTTTTTGTAACCATTTTTTTTTTGTTGTTGCAATTACGCATTGTTTTTCTTCATTATTTTAGCTTTTTTTGGAGGGTTTTTCTTTTACATTAGGCATTTTTTTGTGCTTTTTTATGGGGGGTGGATTGGGGAATTTTGAAGATTATTTTCCTGGAGGGGTAAGGGCTTGTTTTTTTTTTATTAACAGTTAGGTGTCGATATCCATCCTCCTCTCCTAACCTGCTATAAGCCCTCCTACAATCGGAGACGACCGTGGTCCCAGGGCGACGTACTGTCTGATTATTGGAAGGAGGGTTTCGGCATTCCTGTTTGGTACCGTCACCAGGAAACCCTCCTTCTCTGCGGGGTCGTATCCACCGAAGACCCAGAGCGGCTGAAGAACACGGCCGACGTTGTGTTTTCTACAGTTTTTGATCGCGAAAAAAAAAACGTCCCCGATCGCAACGAAATCCAAGCTCGGCATTCCTGGGTGGGGCATCTCCAGGCATATTTGTCCGCCAGCCTCGTTTTCGACTCGGCATGTCTCGGACGGTTCCGTTAGGTGTCGGCTCGCTGCTGCCGGGCAGTAACGGAAATTAGGTTCAATATCTGGACAAGTACCTAAAGGCTTTAAAATCACATTCAAATCTCGTACAAAACAAAGTTAAATAATATTTTAGTCACTAAAATTATTTCCAGTGAAATGGATTTTTGTATTTAGTTCGGAATGGTAAAAGTCTAGATCAGCGTCGCTAGACCGGATGTGGAATCGGTAACGCAGCGCACATGCGCAAGTATCGGTGCGCCCAGGTGCGTTCGTTTGATGAGATGATTAATATACATAAAGAATAGTTTGTTGATAAATAAAATCATCGTTTCCAGACCCCCTCTTCTACAACTGAACCCATTAAGACCGTTGAAAAATCTCCCTTATTTCGCTTGGATTTTGCACACATTTTGGACAAAATTTATTTTTAAATAGCATTTTTTGTCTTGAAATAAAATTCCAACCCCTGTGTCCTGACTTCTGACGTCTTGGCAACACATCGCTGGGGTAGAGAGGTTGCCTTAGTCCTGGTCGACAACCTTTCTAGAGCTGGAGACTCGAATGAAAATATCCGGTATGCAAACCTGTAATTGCTTATCGGCCAGCTTGAATTCCTTCTTTGCCTATTAGGTGCAGAGGTACCATCACAGGGACACTTCAAAGACAATCAGGGCTTGGCTTTTTTTTTCTGACTAGGACAATGAATGCTGTCCCACCATCTCTTTTTCTCTATCTGGGCAACTTTGGGACACTTGCTTGTCACTTAGTTTAACATGACTAGTCTGGGCCACTCTTGTTCTAACAGATAGAGGTTTAACAGTTTATCTGACTGCTGTTTCCAACTGGTAGTACAAGAGCCCTAACTCTTAGGTAATGTAAAGAGTGGCTGCTCTATCAACAGCTGTATAATATCGGGATAACTGTAGTGCCATGTCGTGCATGGAAAGGGACCCTGCACTTATCTCCGGTGGGCTTTCCAGAGGCCCCAACCCCATAGATAAACACTCAGCTAATAGTCTACTCGTATGAACTTTGTTTTCTGACATCCAACTAACACTCACTCTGTCCAACGCTCTCTATCTAAAAATAATATTAATGAAATAAACAGTAAAACGATCAAATCACCTCCCTCTCCTCCCCCCCCCAAAAAAAAATCACTCTCTCCCTTGAGTCTCTCCTTCACAAATTCCGAGCGCTTAGAACTAACCTCGATGATGTAGAATCTTTTCTTTTTGTAAACTCCCAAGATATCCAAACACTAAGCAAAACTAATTTAAACTCTTCACCCTCCTTTAATCGTTTTGATATGCCAGAATACCTCCCACTTTGCCATAAAGACTCTGATAAGCATATGCATGGGTTCACAACATATATGTAACACTCTCCCCTTGAATAGAGAACTTAGTCTATAATCTGAAGATCAGGCCTGCATGTGCTTTAGACTAACTTTACAATACAGGGATAGTTATCTATATTTCCTATACCATTCTCTTTCGACCCAGGACTGTACCCTACTGGCCCACATCTCCAATAGTATAGACACATCACTCTCCTTGGATCCAAGCACCTAAATCCATGTATATGAGGACTTTAATGTACACCACAGAGATTGGCTTGGTTTCTCGAGCTACACCTACGTAGCTGGTAACAGCACGTGTAGCTTTTCAATTGTACATTGCCTCTCACAAATCATAACTTTCCCAAGCTGCCTCTAAGATCGTAAGGACCAGCAAGCCTCACTTCTCGACCTCTTCTTGACAACACTGCCCAAGGCTTGTGTGACAGATTCCCATAGCCCACTTGGGAATGCTGATCACTTTCTGATAATCATTGATATCACCATAAACTTCAGACTCTAAACCAAAGTGCTGTTACTCAAAACAACGATATATTATCAGTGTACTGATTGGGAATCCCTCAGGAATCTCATCAAAGATGCACCTGGGTGCAAAACTATTTCTCTCTTTGTTAAACAGTGTGCAAAAAGAGATAACTGAATTGGTCAAAGCAGGCGTAGACACATTTGTCCAATGTGGAAATTTCATAGTAAGCCCCACTCTTCTCAGTAGTTCACTTTGGCCTGCGCAGCTGCATTAGCGCATAGGCAACAAGCATTGCACTGTTTCAACCATCATTAATCAGCTACAAATAGACAGAAACCATCGCTCCAATGTTGCATCCCTGTGCTTGTTTTACAAGTACTTCCACAGAATGTGATCTGAGGAACTTACTGCACTTGTACCCCTCCCCTCAACGTAAATACCCCTGAGCAACCCGACTAGCAGCAAAATCGCACCCCTTTACTGTAGATGTCACAAGATTTTGAAACACTTCCTATTCAAATGTAATCTTTCCTTGGACCACTTGCCTTTGGAATCCTCCCCCTGTTTCCCTGACTGTACCAACATGCAAAAATTTAAATGTAATGTGAACAAACATCTTGCTGCTGCACAACTCCCCACTTAGGATGACGCCTGTAAATCTGGCTTCTAATCACAAGATAAATATCCCCAACTAGCAGACAAATCACACCTATTTCAGTGTAAATGTCCACAGATTCCAGAAGATCTACTATTCTAATAATTTCTTTCCTCGGATCGCTCACCTTTGAAATCTCCTCCCTGCTCCCTGTTTCCAACATGCAGAAATTTAAATGTAATGTGAACAAACATCTTGCTACACAATTCCCTACTTAGGATGCCTATTATAAATCTGGCCCCTAATCACGGTACCTCTCATTGGCAATATGCCTTGTTTGGGGTGAAATAAAGTAAAAAAAAAAAAAATGAAGTTTTAGCCAACTGTATTACAATTAATATGAACCAGTTCTTATAGTTTTGTGTGTCGATTTAGTGGGAGAAAATAGTGACACATTTTATTCAAGGGTTGCTTGTGAAAAACAGAACTATTCGCCACCGTGGAAAGAAGATATCAACAGCAGTTGCTTGTTTGTGGATGTGACTTACGCTGAAACTTCAACTTTTTAGGAGCGATGGATTTGTACCGCAACACTTTCATTAAACTCAAAACAGTAACATCGTACGGCATTACGAAAAAAA
This sequence comes from Sepiola atlantica, assembly GCA_963556195.1. Classification (NCBI taxonomy): domain Eukaryota; kingdom Metazoa; phylum Mollusca; class Cephalopoda; order Sepiida; family Sepiolidae; genus Sepiola; species Sepiola atlantica. The sequence goes on from OY744530.1 coordinate 94,818,261, forward strand.
AAAAGTCTAATTGGTCCCCCGATTTTTCTCCGCAACCATCCATTGAATTTCTCTGAAATTTTGCATGAAGTTGTAACTTTGGTCAGGTTAGAAAGTGACATTCTCCGATTTTTGAAAAAAAATCTGGTTAGCCCCCCAGGGGGTAAAAAGGCCCCAAAATGGCAAAAAATGACATTTCTTGCCCCATAACTTTTCATCCATCCATTCAATTTCTCTGAAACTTGACCAAAATGTGGAGGCAATTGTTCCTAATAGAAAATAAGTATCTCTGACCTTGGAAAAAATCTGGTTCGCGCTCCCGGGGGGTCAAAAGCCCCCAAAATGGCAAAAAATTACCCATTTCTCCCATAACGTTTGATCCATCCATTAAATTTTTCTGAAACTTGGCCAAAATGTAGAGGCAATTGTTCTGGATATAAAATGAGCATCCTTGACCTCAGAAAAATTCTGGTTCGCGCCCCCAGGGGGTCAAAGGGGGGTCAAAAATGCCTCAAATTGCCCAAATTTATTGCATTTTACACTCGCCACATCGAGTCACATACAGATGGGGACAACGCACGCGCGGTTTGTTATTTATAATTTCTCTTTTTTTTGGTAAAATTTTGTATATCAGCCATGATGAAATTTCGACTCTGTAATCGAACTAATAGACAAAATGAATTGCCGACTACCTATGATGGTGACCACCACATTGTGTTGCCTGCAGTGGAAGATGAGCGATGTCTTTCCCAAACAAGTGAGGCAGACACAAACCCAGAAAGACTTGGTTGTAAACAAATAGTCAAGACCTTCAATCAATCTGTGTCACCGGTTATGCTGATGAGTCTTTTTTGCAAGCCAATCACCAACGTCATTCACATAAATAAGCTTAATATAAGCAGACAAAATTTGCTGGTTTATCAACATGTTATATTGAAGCGGTTAGCTCCTAAAGTGTCTGCCAAATTTCATCAACTAGCTTTGTCTGATTTTCCAAGCAATGGCAGAGCAAATTAATCCACTGTATTAATTTGTTGTTTGATTTTTGTGGATTTTTATTTTTAATAAACACTGTTTAATTTTATTATTTGTTTCTTACAAAACAAAACATATCCTCCCTTAACCCTATCACTAAGTCCGGGTTGCAATAATAATAACTTTTAATAAACACTGTTTGATTTTATTAATTAATAATTAATATTTGCAAAATAAAAATTATATAAAAAAGAAATCCACAAATATCAGAACAAATTAATATGGTGGATTAATTTGCTCTGTCACTGCTTGAAAACTAGTCGATAGAATTTGGCAGCTATTTTGGGAGTTAACCACTTGAATATAACCACTTCTGGTGATCTTGTTGTTTTCATTCCCTGCGGCCCTTGTTCTGTTTGTTCTTTCTGTCTAAACATCTAAAGGTCCCTGGCTCGTTCCCAGTTCTGTGTACCCAAACTTGAAATTACCTTATGTTTAAAAATTTTTGAGATGAGATTGATAATTTGGATTATTTGGACATCTGTTCTCAACTTGGATGTTATTCTCACAACGTTTTGTCTGATGTAACCTCTGACCTTCCTCAGGTGCGTCTTGCCAAACTTAGGAATCTATAGAGAATTTCGAACGGAACTCTTTATCCACGGGGGTAGCCTGCTCTCGTTCCATCAGCCATGACTGGGTAGAAATCTCAAGTAATTCATAATTGTATTCTCTGTATTGCCCAAACTGAGGATTGAACCTTCAACCTCCAGAAGACTGTCATTTAGAACTGATTATTACTTAGCACTTATATCCGTTATGCCACAGGTCCTGTGGTGTAACGTCATGGTTTACGGAACAAGAAGAAGCTAATCCTGTTGATTAAATAAAGGGTTCCATTCGAAATTCTGTACAGATTTCTGAGTTCGACAAGTTGCACCTGAAGAAGACCGGAGGTTACATCAGCCGGAAACAGCTATTATTATTTCTGGTGAAATGGCTAAAAAATACGGAGCTCATTTATGAGCTGTGCTACCTTCAAGATATGAGACGTGTCATCCCATTGCCACTAAGAGATTGAGCCCTAGTGGTCTATAGGCAGCTCAACAAGGAGATAGGATCTGACATTAAAAAAATTAGATGAGCCCTTGTGACTTCTTTTGTGGTTAATTCTTCTGTGGCGTTTGACAGTTTTATGACACAACTGATGAGACCGTGGGTGTATTCTTAGCTGAACTTTGGAGGCTTGCTCTGCTTGTGGGAGAAGCATTCCCTAAAAAATGGATGGCATGTGCCTTTGTGGATAGACTGCCAGAATATAAAGATTTTAACCAAGGCTTGACCCATTAAGTCAGTTGAAAGAGGGGAATCGGTGACAGTTCAGCACAGCCAGTTCAGTCTGGTACTGACCCTGCTTCAACTGGTGCATCTGTCAGTGTAGTGAGAAAGTTTCAACAGGATACTGCTCGTATTCTGATTTTTAGGATTTTCACTTCATGGTACCCAAATGAAATATGTTTAGTTATCAAACGGCCAAAAGCTGCACGTCTTCAAGCAACACTGACTCGAACAAATACCTGTCCTCGCTAAATCTCTCAACAAAATGATCTGGATGCAAGAGATATTTTGAGTTTTTTCTCTTGAACAGGCGAACCATCCACCTTATATGGACCGACAAATGATGACTTACAGCTAGTCAAAACGTTGTTAAATTTGAAAAATAGGCATTAGACATCAATTATAATATCAAAATATTCCCCAAATTTCAGTGACTTTTGAGTATTTTAAAGAGGTTTTAGTGAGCATAATATGGGCACAACCTTGAAAATTCAAATATATTAGATTTGCACTGAATAGTAATTTAACAATTAAGCAATATTCGTTGAATTGCAATTTTTTTATTAAAGCTCCTTAACCCTCTGAGCGCTGATTATTTTTTTTTTTGTAGAAAAATGATTTTTTACACCTATTTTTAAAATGACTGTAAACTTAATCTTTCATTGTAAACCGAAACAATGTATATAACATTTATAGCATATTAGTAGGAGTATCAAAATAAATTGTCAAAATTTGACTAATTTGCATATTGTGATGGCGGCCATCTTGAGGTTGAGCATCCATTCATGGAAAATTGTAATTTTCTCATGCACATATTAGTCAATTGCTGAATTTATTGTGTATATGAAGTCAATAGGGGGCTTGCTTTCATAACCATCAGTGTAGCCAGCTACTTTAGTGAAATGTTTTATCCATGACACATAATTTTCATTTCCATCAAGTCTCTGCCAGTCTGCATGATGATCAACAGCAGATTGCCTACCCCCTCCACGACCTCTCTGTCCCCCTTGCTCTATCCCTAGCCCATTCCTCTAGCAGGAGACCCCTTACTCCCCCCCTCTCTTTCTCGCACTTCCACAAGCATCCCCATTTGACTCTATGTGACTGTACATACCGCAAATCATTGTGACTTTCAATCTTCAAGCTCTAAAAACTCTAGTTAAGCGGTCACCATATCCAATGCCTGGTCAAGAGTATAGTATTTCCTAGCCTTTTTCAGCTCAAAAACATGCAGAATATCCACGAAATTCGATCAAAAATTGCAGCAATAACTTCCACAGCACCATATACAAAACTATATATCCAGGGATTACCTATGACGTCGCGAACTAACAAGGCCGTTTACAGCCGTCAATACGCATGTAGTATCGGCTGCTATTAGAGGTGGTAGACTTGTCACAATTTTGCGCCTTAAATTTGAGACATTTTCTAGAATCAAAATCATGTAATGGATATTAATAAAAATTGGAATAAGGATTCTAGACATAAGGTTTAGTATCATTATATGTTGATTTTAATTTTGATAAGAGGACATAAAAGTGGTGCAAAAGTGTTCTATTCGGGGAATTAATTTTACCCGTTCTTAGACAGATATTATTCTAGTTATATTTATAAAAATGCAATTTGTCAAAACAACGTCTGGATATATGTTCTCTTCTCTAAATTGATCTAATGTAAGTTGCAATCAGAATTGAAAAAAATAACAATGATTTGTTTTATTTTGAACTGCCCTATTGCAAAGCTTGTGGTGAACGAATGTTTTTCGTTAAACTATGCAGTCACTGTCCGTATATCATATTTTGGTGCTTGTTCAGTGCTTCGGCCACATGGAAAAATTATTTATTCATGAAAACAATATTATGTACTTACTCAGTGGTATTTTATTGTTCAATGTTAAAAAAAGTAGGAAAAATTATCCACTAGAACTTTAATTACAAGTATTTTCCCATTTTACGTATTATAGCAATCGCTTCGATGAGTATGCCTCCATCTTGTTTCGTTGGACACAATTCATGGGCAGATAATTTGCAAGGGCAGATAATAACGCGAAGGGCAGATAATCATGTAATTTTTAATAGAAATCCTAACCCTAAACCCTAACCCTAACCCCTAACCCTTTTCTTGTTTTTTGTTTTTTAAAAAATGCGGATTATCTGCCCTTGCAAATTATCTGCCCTTAAATTGTGTCCAACGAAACAAGATGGAGGCATACTCATCGAAGCGATTGTTTCTATTTATCTTCCTCCCACAAGGTAAGATGTGACACAAGGTCGGGAAAGTGAGAAAGAACCAGCGCTCGAGAATTTGAGCACTATGGCTCTTTAAAAATTGCCTGGGCAGCCCCGTCGGCATTCCCCAGTAGGGGCACCTCAGGCAGTAAGCAATAAACTTACTCCTCCCCAAAGAGGGGAGGCAAAGCCTGGGAGGGTGCACCTCCTAGAACTGCACAGGACTGACAACCCCCAGTAGACCGGCGTAAATCCAGACCCGAAGGCCCGGACAATACCAGTTTATTAGGCGGGGTAAAATACCCTGGTTTAAAGTTCTAGTGGATAATTTTTCCTACTTTTTTCAACATTGAACAATAAAATACCACTGAGTAATTACATCATATTGTTTTCATAAATAAATAATTTTTCCGTATGACCGAAGCACTGAACAAGCACCCATATTTTTACTTATCGAGTCATGTTAAAGACAAAGTCACATCAACATAATCGAATGGCAAGAGTACTGACAAATGTTTAAATTTCAATATTTAACAACAAAGATGACAAAATGACAAATGAGAACAACGGAAAACTTGAGCAAACTTTATTCTGCTTAGATTTTATAAGTTCATACTTAACTAAAGAGTTATTCAAAGGGAGGTAATCATAAAATAAAGGGAGGTTACTCTTGATTACTTATTACACACCATCTTACTTTATTTTATTTTTAAAAATTTGTAACTTGAGAATTGAAAATTATAGAAAAAACGTAAGAGCAAGAATACTCAGGAGTTCTAATTTGGGCAATGCCGGGTGTCTATACTTGTTATAAATAAAGTAAAGTTACCGTTTGCTCTTTTCTTTGACATGTTTACTTTTTTATCTTCTTTTTTTCATTTGACTATGTAGTTTTTTGATAGGATGAGCAGATTCGAAAGTTTGTTTTTCTTTTGATTAAGAGCACAAATGAACCAAGATACTTGACTATTGCATTCAAAATTCAATTCAAACCGTTTTTCTAATCTGGTTTCGAACCATCTTGAAGTAAACAGATATCGGCCTTTTTTGAATCTATTAAAATGGCCATCATCTGTATTCACTATATTCGAAATTGAAAGTAATTTTGAAGCCTTTAAAACTGCCGATTAAAAAGTAATTTCTGACTCACATTAACGTTTCAAGGTGAAAGTTAAGTATTATAGTACATTTGTGCTCTTAAACCAAAAGAAAAACTTAAATTTTCCACTGCGCCCCAATCATTTTGTATCAATCACTTTTGTTTCATCTGCTATAAACAGCAATTAATTCCAATAGACATGAAACCGGGTTTTAATGTAATTATAATTAATTAATTAATGATATGATTGAATTAAGTGTCAAGATGTTGAGTCACTTGATTTATGGCGACGTTTCAATTTGTCTATGGCAAAACATGACAAACTTTTTGAGTGCAAAACCATAATATTATATTTACTGCTGACTAACAATGCTTTTAGCTAGGATTTAAATAATAAGAATTTTTTCCTTTATACTAATGGGTCACCGCTTATCAAGGCATGGCGGCCACTCGAGGATAAGTGTTAAAGAGATCGTTAGTTGGAGGTTGAGTGCCACCACCCACGTATTGGAAACAACGGATAGGATAGGCAGAAGATTTCTTAAGAGGAATTGATTATCCAAGTGGACGAGTAAACAAGTATTTGTTTACATTAGACTTGAAGACGACCATGTTGTAGTCGTCTGGGAAGCTGTTTCGTGGTATTTTGTTCCACAGATGGGACGCTTGAGGAAAGAAACTTTGTTCATGGAAGTTGCACTTGATCTTTGGTAGAGAAAAGAAAGTCCTCTGCTGTGGTTGTAGCTAGGTGGGTTCTTGTGGGGGGGGGGATTGGAGCTCAGTCCAGAAACTACCATGAACATATTGATACAGTAGAAAGAGGCTATCAACATCTCTTCTGTGCAAAAAGGGGCTGCAGAGAAGAGAATAAATCACCCTCCCCCACTACATTGCAAAATCGGTTTTGTACCCTGTCAAGGCAAGAAAGAGTACTCCGAGCGGAACCTGCCCAGATATGACAGCAGTACTCGATTTTAGGACGGATCTGCCTATTATACAAGTAGAGGATTGACTCAGAAGTGAGGTACTTTCTGAAGCGATATTAGTAGGGGTGGGACGTAATGGGTGAACATTTCAGATTCATGCGAGTAGTATTTTTTTGTGTTCATTTATACATAAATAACACTAGACAATCAAACATTTTGAAAATTTTGCAAAATTCAGAAGGTGCAGGCCAAAAGTAGCCGTTAGGGCTCCACGGGACTCAAAATCCATCATTTTCCCGTGAAAAAGTGGTTTCATGCGACATTGCAGGTCCTAAAACATCCTCAAAAGCTATGAATGGATATAGATGGTTAAATCTGATATAGTACTTTAATTTAGGACCATTTTCAGGCTGTGAAAGGGTTTTCATGAATGTAAAATAGCCAAAAACTAGTGGCCTGCACCTTCTGAATTTTGCAAAATTTTCAAAATGTTTGATTGTTTAGTGTTATTTATGTATAAATGAACACAAAAAAATACTACTCGCATGAATCTGAAATTTTAACCCATTACGTCCCACCCCCTAATACTATGATCCAACGACCTTAGCACCAGATTGGATATAAGTCTTCCATTTCAGCTCTGGGGTAAGAGTCAATCCTAGAAGCTTATCAAGGAAAAGGGCTTCGTTAAGGAGAAAGCCATTCATTTCAACTGGGGAGAAATGATGATCCGAGCGTTGGTGGTGAAAAGAGAGCAGCTTGGTTTTGGAGGCGTTAAAAGTAACAAGCCACTTTTTCCGCTATTACACCACGTGTTCCAAATCAGAAGAGAGGGAATCAGGAAGATCCTGGTCATCAGTGTTCTTCAAGGTGCTATGCATGCTCATTTTTTTTTTTTTTTTGTTTTTTTTTTGAGATATTTCTTTTTCTGATGTCCTTTCTTGCTTAGCTAAATTATGTTTCATTTAAAAAAAAATCTATTTTAACTGCATCGAAACAGGGTGGATCTTGTTACTCTTCTCTGATTCATTGCGTATGACTTAGCAAACGTTTGTGCAGTAAAAGACGAAACATTTTGGAAGCAATTCATATCCAACCTTCACTTAACAAAATATTCTTATATATAAAGTAAAGTCAGTCCTCCTCTCTACACGGGCTTCAGTAACAAAAGTCACAGACATAAATCTTTTCAGTTAGGCCAATACGTGGCAAAAATGACTATGTTGTTAGAAAACAAAATTTTTGTTCGCCTCATTTTCTTCGAATTTTCTATTTAGTCATGCTCAACATTTAAACTAAAATTGGTCATACAGACAAGAAGTCGGAGGAGTTTTCACTCCCACACTCAAATCTACTAGAACTGCCATCAACGTACACAGTGAAGACTTTCTTGTTTCTTATACTTTGGGTTTCACACACTCAAATGTTTTGAAAAAATATAATATCTTAAGACTCTGTGATCATCACTTAATATGATCACGTTTGTCTGTGGTTTAAACTGAATCACACCAGTTACGGTATTTATTTACCTCCTCTCCAGGAGGTTAGGCACAAGGCCAGTTTTATCTTACTCCCACAAGGTACGATGTGACCCAAGGTCTGGTCGGGAAACTGGGGCTTGAAAAGCCAGCGCCCGAGAAGGTGAGCACTCTGGCCATTAAAAATTGCCTGGGCAGCCCCGTCGGCATTCCCCGGTAGGAGCGCCCCAGGCAGTAAGCAATACACTTACTCCTCCCCAAAGAGGGGAGGCAAAGCCTGGGAGGGTGGACCTCCTAGAACTGCACAGGACAAACCCACAGACTGGCAGAATCAAGTCCCGAAGGACAAGACGACACCGGTCTATAGGGTGCAGTATCCATCGGAACAGATACTACATTATGCCAAGTCTTTCGCTTGGGGTTTTCATACATGCATATGTTTAAAATTGATCTGGAAGAAGACTGCTAGAGTTAAATGGAATTCAACATAAAAACATGACATTTTGAAAAATGTTTATTTTCATTACATTCTAACTTGTGTCAGTTTGTTAGAATTTTATAAGCAATAATTTACTGATTAAATATAAACAGAAATGCCTTGCTTATTTAATGATATATGATTGAACACACACACACACACACACACACATATATAGGAGAGTTTGATTTACCTACTAGACGCCATCTTCGAGTGTCTTTGGTCTCTCTGTACCGGAGTTTGTCAGGATATTCTGATCTGAAGATACGTCGCCCCCTACAAGTAAATCCTAACCAAATATTTAAAATAACATAGTATTCAAAGCCCAAATAAGATCCCCTCGACACAGCTATGCACTGACTCATACGAGAAATGGGGCACCTAGTGATGTTATCTCAAGTAACAGCACTAGGCTGGATCCTCCACCAGACCAGATGAATTCTTGGCCTAGAATATGGCCAAACTAAAACGACTACAAGAACGATAAACTATGACATAGTTATTTGGTAAATTGAGAAGAAGAGAAGTAATATTCTCCACTGCTGTACCAATTCAAGCTTTGAGGGGTAAGGAGAATCTTAAATGAACACCCGAATATCTATGTGTCTCATAAAAAAAATCAAGTGTTAACCTCAGGAATGGGCCCTTAATTTCTGAGAACTTACTGAAGAAAAATAAACTATATATATATATATTTTTTATTATATCTCTCTCTTTTCACTTTATTTTACTTTATTTTATTTTATTTTATTTTTATTTTATTTTATATTTTTTAATTTATATTTTTAATTTTTTAATTTATATTTTATATTTCATAATTTATATTTTATATATTATCTTTTATATTAATATTTTATTTTTATTTTTTAAATTTTTATTTTTATTTTGAAATTTTGATTCTTAACGGTCCCAGCCACGTGACTTTCCAAATTTTGAAATTTTAAATTTCTTTTCTTTTTTCTCCATTTCATTCTTTCTTAATATGATCTACAGTTAAGATCGGATTCTAACTTTGCCTGATGAGATCTCAGTTTATAATAGCTGTTGATCGATAACATCGATATGCAGTGTTGCAGATTTTGTACATGTCTGTGTAAATAAAAATAATCATATATATATATATAATCAGAGAGAGAGAGAGAGAGAGAGAGAGAGAGAGAGAGAGATACATATATGATACAAAAAATGTGACGCGTTGGGTCCCACATTGAGTTTGATTCTTTGAATCAGGAAAAAGTGTGTTTGGAAAGCCAGTTAAATGATAAAAAAATAAAAAAATTAGTTTTGTCTGCTATATCCCCCTCTCTATCTGCTCTCTTTTTCTATGAACTAACATAAAATATTCCTGCTTTATACTAGTTTATGTAATCGAAAAATTAAAAAGAAATAAACTCTGAATTGTATTGTTTTAAAATTAGGTGAAATGTTTTAAATTCCAGGACCAATCATTTTTCATTGCGTCAAGTTCATAAAAGCTAACTTACTACCCATAAATATTGGAGGAACATCACTTTTAACGGGATGTAATTATTAAGGTTTTTACTCAGACTGTAGGTTTAAAAGATACTCAAATAGCCAATTTAGTCACTCCCCCCCCCCCCAACAATTAACATTTTTTTTCTGTCACTGGTGTGCATGCACTGTAAAGACGTGACACTGTTTTTAACAATCATAGAAATTGATCCATTTAACTTTTTGAACTCCTTCTATGCTGTCAATTGTCCTTGAATTAAAAGTATAATTGATTGTTTTGCTTGACGGCATATCAACCAACTCTTTTATTTAATATCGAATCCAGTTACTTTGGGAAATAATTTTATGCTTCAACTTGTTAATATCTTGAAATATTTCTGCAATTCGTTTTATGTTGTAATTTTTAAATATCAACTTTCATTTGTTGACTTTGATAATGTTTGTATTTTATTTGTCAAATTTTTAATTCTTTTTCTTTGGTCTGTCACACTTCAGTTTAAAATAACATGTTGATCTGTCTGTTACACTTCAATTTATGATAGCATTTTCGTAGTTCTGTCATACTCCAATTAGACATAGCATTTTTATTGGTCCGTCAGACACTAATTTGAAATGTGTTTTTTGTTGGTCTGCAATACTCCAGTTTGAAATAGCATTGTTGATGGTCTGTAATACTCCAGTTTGAAATAGCATTGTCGATGGTCTGTAATACTCCAGTTTGAAGTAGCATTTTAGTTAGTCTGTAATACTCCAGTTTCAAATAGCATTGTCGATGGTCTGTAATACTCCAGTTTCAAATAGCATTTTCGTTGGTCTGTAATACTCCAGTTTGAAATAGCATTGTCGATGGTCTGTAATACTCTAGTTGCAAATAGCATTGTCGATGGTCTGTAATATTCCAGTGTTAAATAGCATTTTCGTTGGTCTGTAATACTCCAGTTTCAAATAGCATTGTCGATAGTCTGTAATACTCCAGTTTGAAGTAGCATTTTCGTTGGTCTATAATACTCCATTTTGAAATAGCATTATCGATGGTCTGTAATACTCCAGTTTGAAATAGCATTGTCGATGGTCTGTAATATTCCAGTTTGAAATAGCATTTTCGTTGGTCTGTAATACTCCAGTTTAAAATAGCATTGTCGATGGTCTGTAATACTCCAGTTTCAAATAGCATTTTCGTTGGTCTATAATACTCCAGTTTCAAATAGCATTTTCGTTGGTCTGTAATACTCCAGTTTGAAATAGCATTGTCGATGGTCTGTAATACTCCAGTTTGAAATAGCATTGTCGATGGTCTGTAATACTCCAGTATGAAATAGAATTTAAGTTGGTCTGCCATACACCTGATTGAAATAGCATTTTCCTTGGTCTATCCTACTCCAGTTTCAAATAGCATTTTCGTTAGTCTGTAATACTCCAGTTTGAAATAACATTGTCGATGGTCTGTAATACTCCAGTTTGAAATAGCATTGTCGATGGTCTGTAATACTCCAGTTTGAAATAGCATTGTCGATGGTCTGTAATACTCCAGTTTGAAGTAGCATTTTCGTTGGTCTGTAATACTCCAGTTTGAAGTAGCATTTTCGTTGGTCTGTAATACTGCAGCTGGAAGTAGCATTTTCGTTGGTCTGTAATACTCCAGTTTCAAATAGCATTTTCGTTGGTCTGTAATACTCCAGTTTGAAATAGCATTTTCGTTGGTCTGTAATACTCCAGTTTGAAGTTACATTTTCGTTGGTCTGTAATAATCCAGTTTGAAATAGCATTGTAGATGGTCTGTAATACTCCAGTTTGAAATAGCATTTTCGTTGGTCTGTAATACTCCAGTTTGAAATAGCATTGTCGATGGTCTGTAATACTCCAGTGTGAAATAGCATTTTCGTTGGTCTGTAATACTCCAGTTCGGAATAGCATTTTCGTTGGTCTGTAATACTCCAGTTTGAAATAGCATTGTCGATGGTCTGTAATACTCCATTTTGAAATAGCATTGTCGATGGTCTGTAATACTCCAGTAAAAAAATAGAATTTTAGTTGGTCTGCTATACACCTGTTTAGAATAGCATTTTCGTTAGTCTGTAATACTCCAGTATTAAATAGAATTTCAGTTTGTCTGCCATACACCTGATTGAAATAGCATTTTCGATGGTCTGTAATACTCCATTTTGAAATAGCATTGTCGATGGTCTGTAATACTCCAGTTTGAAATAGCATTGTCGATTGTCTGTAATACTCCAGTTTGAAATAGAATTTTAGTTGGTCTGTAATACTCCAGTTTCAAATAGCATTGTCGATGTTCTGTAATACTCCAGTTTGATATAGCATTGTCAATGGTCTGTAATACACCTGTTTAGAATAGCATTGTCGATGGTCTGTAATACTCCAGTTTGAAGTTACATTTTCGTTGGTCTGTAATACTCCAGTTTCAAATAGCATTTTCGATGGTCTGTAATACTCCAGCTTCAAATAGCATTGTCGATGGTCTGTAATACTCCAGTTTTAAATAGCATTTTAGTTGGTCTGTAATACTCCAGTTTGAAGTAGCATTTTCGTTGATCTGTAATACTCCAGTTTGAAGTAGCATTTTCGTTGGTCTGTAATACTCCAGTGGTAAATAGCATTTTCGTTGATCTGTAATACTCCAGTTTGAAATAGCATTGTCGATGTTCTGTAATACTCCAGTTTGAAATATCATTTTCGTTGGTCTGTAATACTCCAGTTTCAAATAGCATTTTCATTGGTCCATCATACATCAGTTTAAAATAGGATTTTCGTTGGCCTGTCATACTCCAGTTTTAAATTACATTTTCGTTGGCCACCATACAGCAGGTGAACAATTATTTTCATTGGGCTGTCATACTCCAGTTTGAAATCGTATTTTCGTTGGTCTGCCAGATACCATTTTAAGATAAATTTTTAGTTAGTCTGTCATAGTCAATTTTTAAATAGCATTTTCGTTAGTCCATCATACACAACTTTGAAATGTTGTTTTTCATTGGTCTGTCATACGTCAGTTTGCAATAGCATTTTAGTTTGTCTGTCATATGGTAATTTGAATAAGCATTTTCGTTGGTCAGTTATACACTAGTTTGAAATATGATTTTCGTTGGTTTATCATACTTTTGTTTAGAATATGATTTTCGTTTGTCTGTCATACTCCAGTTTAAAATATGATTTTCTTGGTCTGTCGTATTTCTAGTTTCAAATAGCATTTTCATTGGTCCTCCATACACCAGTTTGAAATAGTATTTTAGTTGGTCTGTAATACTCCAGTTTGAAATAGCTTTTTTTTCGTCTGTCATACACTGGTGGGAAATAGGAGATTCGTTTGTCTGTTATACTCCAGTTTGAAATAGCATTTTAGCAGTCTGTAATACTCCAGTTTTCAGTAGCATTTTCGTTTGTCCGCCATATGGCAGTTTGAAATATGATTTTCGTTTGTCTGTCATACTCCAGTTTGAAATAGGATTTTCTTTTGTCTATCATACTCCAGTTTGAAAAAATTATTTTCATTGGTCTACATACACTAGTTTGAAATAGCATTTTCGTTGGTCTGTCATACTCCAGTTTGAAATAGGATTTTCTTTTGTCTATCATACTCCAGTTTGAAAAAATTATTTTCATTGGTCTACATACACTAGTTTGAAATAGCATTTTCGTTGGTCTGTCGTACTCCAGTTTGCAATAGCATTTTAGATATGTCCCTGCATCACTAAAAATACAAAATATTCATTTTATTGTTTCTAAAATGACAAATCTAAACAGTTCTTACTGAAAAGATTGCAGATAATTTAACACAGATTCATAATATCCTATCAACATATAAATCGAACGAGTGTATTCACATTGTCATCACATTTCCAGGGGATTCTGCTAGTTTCACTCGCATCATCAAACCATAAGCGCACCAGTCTAATGGTTGCCTATGTGTGGGACTGAACATTTCCATAAATATTTGTCTACATTGATTATATATTTCATACTAGCTCGCATACCTGTCCCTCTATATAGAGGATATTCAAGAGGGTCAAATCCTAAAATACTTCAAGGCAATCTTAAACATGCAGCTATAGCAATAATTTCTGTGAAAATGAAGCTGACATGGCTGAAGTTATGTGAATAATAAAGTGTTAAGGCCACTAAAGAAGTTCTTAAAATGATCCAAATTTGCTCAAGTTTAAAACTTCAATGATAATTTAGCTTTACGTACGCACTAAATCAAAGGGCAGTAATTCATCCAAACTTGACACAGTATTAACCCGTAACATGCTTTTTGTTTCAAATATGACACATTCCAACAAAGTGCCTATTTGATATAATATTCAACGAAAATGTGTCAAACTGCAACTTGTTTCACATCTGCAACGAGCCTGTTGGCAAATGTGAGTAGGCACTAGTATGATGTTGCATCAGCACATCCGCTTAATAGGTAATCAGTATCTTTGGTGTCACAAGAGCCTAAAATTTTAAATCTGGTCATTATAATGGTAAGTAAAAATTATTTTATGATTCTATAGTGTATTATGATTAGTTAGATGGAGATGGCACGGTGGCTGAATAGTTAACGACGCGGACTGAGGACCTGGGTGTGTTGGGTTCGAATCTGGTTCGTTCCACAGAAACACTTTCATCAAAACCCACACCTGACCTTGTGTCTAACCTCCTGGAGAGGAGGGAAATAAAATACTTAAGTTTGAAGAGTCGGCCATAGAATACACTACACTCGAGGTAATGTGGTAAAAAGAGCAATCGCTCATGGATTCTTCATAATTTAATTTTTTATAAAAATAGAATTATATATTATGATTATTTAGATGTATATATTATGATTATTTGGATGCATATATTGTAGTGTTTTGTTATACATGAACATTTTTTGCCATTTGTTGCACATTTGCAATATCATTTATACTACTTTATATTACCACTATGAAACTTTTTTCATTTGATAAAAGTTTTTAAACTAATATAAAAAATAAAGCATTTAAGGGATAATACTACTTTCTTTGTATAAGTAATTAAGAAGCAGACGACAACTGATTCTTTTTTTTCCAACTTAATTACAAAAGTTTTTGTTAAAAACGTTGTTAACTAAAATTTGTGGAAGAAAAATATACAAAAATGAAACTAAAAAAATATTTTAACAAAGAAAACAACCATGAAATTTCCAAAAGTCCAGCTAGTTTGTATAAATATGTCATTTACTCATGGTTGAACTCTTATTAAAATCAAAGGTAAATATTTTTAAGGAGTACTAGAAGGCTCACTCAGCATTGCTAGGCAACAGTGTATTCTTGCTCCCGGCCCTGAACCCTATATTACCATTTTTATCATGTTCTGTAATTTTCAAGTTTTTCTTTTCTTTATTTTGTCTTTTATTTATTTATGCCATTCTCTTCATCTCCTTCGCTTATTCCTCCTCTTCCCATCACTCCTCTTACTAATTTTCGATTCATTCACTTTTTCTCTCATCATCTAAAATATTCTATGTGCAAACAACCAAGCATGATTACCAGTTTTAGTATTTTACTAGATCCCCAGTGACCCGTTGGTTCAGTATTTATTAAATATTATTGAATATCACTTCATTTTCCCCTCTCTCCCTTCTCTCTTTTCTTTCTCTTTTTTATGAATATTATTTACTTACCTCCTCATAAAGGCCTGATGTTAAACCATTGCATGTATGTTCAATGGCTAAAATAGTATCTTTTTGTTAATAATTTAATTCTTTTTCTTCCCTTGCTTTCCATTTTTTGTCCTTTTTCCAAAATTAGAATGAACTATAAGGTTTCTATCATTTAAATTTGATGTCACCTTTTTCAGTGGATCATTTTTCTTAATGTTGCCATAAATTTCTTTGACACTGACAATCTTTCCAATAAAATGTTTGTTTGGGATGGGAGGTGAGTGTTAATCTACAATAATACTAAATTTTCACGTTTCATTTATTGAACAAATAAAATAAAGGGGGTAATAAATAATAATAATAATAATTTGAATTTATACCGCGTTTGAGTATTGAGTGTAATTTTTTTAACCAGCAATTTTGCCAAATAAATGTATTTTTCAATTCATTCGGTCACTGTAAGAAGAAACTGTATGAAAAAAAGCATTTTAGAATATTTTTTTAATTTAATTTACAAGAACACTGAAATTATTATTATTAATTATCCCCTTCATTTTATTTGCTCAAAAGAATAAAACATGCATTTTCCTTTAAACAGTATGTTTTAACCTCTTCAGTTTTGCTTTTAAAAGCCGGTGCCTTTTTTAAAAAAGAATGTTAAGTTTATTTTATGTCAAAAGTATTTTTTTAGTTGAAACGTTGTCAAAATATTTTTATACAAAAAAAAACACAAACAGGCAATGGCCACCACCGAAACGTTGTCAAAATATTTTTATACAAAAAAAACACAAAAAGGCAATGGCCACCACCGAAACGTTGTCAAAATATTTTTATACAAAAAAAAAAACACAAAAAGGCAATGGCCACCACCGAAACGTTGTCAAAATATTTTTATACAAAAAAAAAAACACAAAAAGGCAATGGCCACCACCGAAACGTTGTCAAAATATTTTTATACAAAAAAAAACACAAAAAGGCAATGGCCACCAGCGAAACGTTGTCAAAATATTTTTATACAAAAAAAAACACAAAAAGGCAATGGCCACCAGCGAAACGTTGTCAAAATATTTTTATACAAAAAAAAACACAAAAAGGCAATGGCCACCAGCGAAACGTTGTCAAAATATTTTTATACAAAAAAAAACACAAAAAGGCAATGGCCACCACAGAAACGTTGTCAAAATATTTTTATACAAAAAAAAACACAAAAAGGCAATGGCCACCAGCGAAACGTTGTCAAAATATTTTTATACAAAAAAAAACACAAAAAGGCAATGGCCACCACCGAAACGTTGTCAAAATATTTTTATACAAAAAAAACCACAAAAAGGCAATGGCCACCAGCGAAACGTTGTCAAAATATTTTTATACAAAAAAAAACACAAAAAGGCAATGGCCACCAGCGAAACGTTGTCAAAATATTTTTATACAAAAAAAAACACAAAAAGGCAATGGCCACCACCGAAACGTTGTCAAAATATTTTTATACAAAAAAAAAAAACACAAAAAGGCAATGGCCACCAGCGAAACGTTGTCAAAATATTTTTATACAAAAAAAACCACAAAAAGGCAATGGCCACCAGCGAAACGTTGTCAAAATATTTTTATACAAAAAAAAACACAAAAAGGCAATGGCCACCAGCGAAACGTTGTCAAAATATTTTTATACAAAAAAAAACACAAAAAGGCAATGGCCACCAGCGAAACGTTGTTAAAATATTTTTATACAAAAAAAACCACAAAAAGGCAATGGCCACCAGCGAAACGTTGTCAAAATATTTTTATACAAAAAAAAAACACAAAAAGGCAATGGCCACCAGCGAAACGTTGTCAAAATATTTTTATACAAAAAAAAACACAAAAAGGCAATGGCCACCAGCGAAACGTTGTCAAAATATTTTTATACAAAAAAAACACAAAAAGGCAATGGCCACCAGCGAAACGTTGTCAAAATATTTTTATACAAAAACAAACACAAAAAGGCAATGGCCACCAGCGAAACGTTGTCAAAATATTTTTATACAAAAAAAAACACAAAAAGGCAATGGCCACCAGCGAAACGTTGTCAAAATATTTTTATACAAAAAAAAACACAAAAAGGCAATGGCCACCAGCGAAACGTTGTCAAAATATTTTTATACAAAAAAAAACACAAAAAGGCAATGGCCACCACCGAAACGTTGTCAAAATATTTTTATACAAAAAAAAACACAAAAAGGCAATGGCCACCAGCGAAACGTTGTTAAAATATTTTTATACAAAAAAAACACAAAAAGGCAATGGCCACCAGCGAAACGTTGTCAAAATATTTTTATACAAAAAAAAACACAAAAAGGCAATGGCCACCACCGAAACGTTGTCAAAATATTTTTATACAAAAAAAAACACAAAAAGGCAATGGCCACCAGCGAAACGTTGTTAAAATATTTTTATACAAAAAAAACACAAAAAGGCAATGGCCACCAGTGAAACGTTGTCAAAATATTTTTATACAAAAAAAACACAAAAAGGCAATGGCCACCACCGAAACGTTGTCAAAATATTTTTATACAAAAAAAACACAAAAATGCAATGGCCGCCAGCGATTAAAACATTGAATTAAAGTTCGATACTCAATACTTTAAAAAGTAAATTAGAATTTTATTTTATGACAAGAAATAAATTTAAAGGCGAGTCAATTTTATCCTAATTTTTGGCAAATACCAAGCTAAATAGCGAGAAAATCCAACGCTCCCTATAGTACAATTGAGTTCTTTAAATGTTTGCAGTGTATTTTAAAGAACAATTATAAAATTATTAAACAAAATTTACTGGATTTAAATTCTGATATTAACTTTGTGATAATAAATAATATCGTTAATAAATTACATTTATTTTTATTATTATTTACTCACTAGGAGTTATCACACTGGTCATCGTCAGTGATCGTCCACTGCCAACAACCTGTGGAGTCTGAGTGACAAGTCTCCTCAGACTTTCAGTATGCTCCACCTCTTTTCGTTCATCACCGCTGATGACCTTGCGGTATCTCAACAGCCACCCACCACCGGTTTCCCGCTGATAAGGGCCATTGGTACCCTCTGGGGCCCGAGTGGCAACAAGCCTCCCCAAGGTCCCAGAGCTGTCCGCGCTCTTCCAGTGGAGGTCTGGTTTGCGCTTTCCCTCCTCGACCCTCTGTCCATAATTTTCATGGCGTCAGCCTATGCTTGCGCCTCTCCCGTGCGGTTGTATTTTCCCCGGTTCTTCTTCTTATTATTATTTACTCACTAGGAGTTATCACACTGGTCATCGTCAGTGGTCACCCACTGCCGACAACCTGTGGTATTCCCTGGAGTCCGAGTGACAACAAGTCTCCTCAGGCCTCCAGTATGCTCCACCTCTTTTCGTTCATCACCGCTGATGACCTTGCGGTAATCGCAACAGCCACCTACCAACGATTTCCCACTGATAAGGGCCATTGGTACCCTCTGGGGCCCGAGTGGCAACAAGCCTCCCCAAGGTCCCAGAGCTGTCCGCGCTCTTCCAGTGGAGGTCTGGTTTTGCGCTTTCCCTCCTCGACTCTCTGTCCATAATTTTTGTGGCGTCAGCCTATGCTTGCGCCTCTCTCGTGCGGTTGTTTTTTTCTCCGGTTCTGTTTTTTTGTGCTTCCATGTGTTTGTTCTCCATTATTATTATTATTATTATCATTATCATTATTATTATTATTATTATTATCATTATCACTATTATTATTATTATCATTATCATTATTATTATTATTATTATTATAGCAGTTTAAAAAATTACATTTCGTGTTTTGTTTTTGTTTCTTACGAAGGACAGTCAACAAATTACATTCTTAAAAAAAAACACACTGACATAAAATTCTAATTTACTTTTTTAAAGTGTTCTTTATTTCTTGGACCAAAATATTTGGAATGTTTTTAAATTTTATTACACAAAAAAAACCTTTTTGACATACAAAATAGACTTTCGGCATTCTTTTTACAAAAATAAACCAAACAAGTTTTAACAGAATTGAACGAATCAAGTTAAAACATAGAAATTTCTTTAAAAACAAAAATGCTACCATTTTCTTTTAGAAGATGTGTCAAAATTTGACATAAAAGTTCAATTTTATATACGGTATAAAATAATGTCGAAAAGTGTCGTTTAAACCAAGGATCCATTTTATCTAACATTTAGGCGAATATCAAGCAAAATCCAACAGTCATTATTCTACTATTGGACCGCTATTTGCTATTACAACATACACCTTTTTAAAACCCACGTTAGGAAGAAAACACCAATTATTTTTCTGATAAACATATACGTTATTACGAACAATTTTTTTGTGACAAATTTCTTAAATATTCAAAAATGTTTATACAATCAAAACGCCCTGAAATAATAAAAAAAAAGTGTAGGTGGAGGGAGCGTTTCATATTTAAGTTGAAAATGTAGAGCAGCTAACAAACAATAGCAAGATCGAGAAAAAAATAATAATGGTGCTACAAAGAAATAGTTATTCATTGAAGAAAACTTCCTGATGCCCATGGGTGACAGTGTGAAAGTAAAAATTCCTCCGACTTCCTGTATAGATGACTGCTCGGAGAAGCTGTCGAATCAGAAAAAAATGTGAACATATGATTGAAAGTGAACTAAAAGTACACATTTTCTGAAAGCATGCATCAAGAATTGGCCTAAATGGCTGCGGAAGCAGATTCACATATGCAACTTTTGGATAGAAAATTATACTCGTTAATGAAATAAGGGACAAATAACTTTACTTTATTATAACGATTAGTGGTCACTTATGGAGTAGTAAACTCTATTAAAGTAATTAGTACAATTGACCCAATTCGTTAGAATTTAATAGCCACTTATATATATATATATACATATATATATATATATATATATATGTATATATATATGTATATGTATATGATGGTATGTAACTTTCTTTTTAATCATGTTTTGATTATTGATAGTTACGTTTTATTAGTTTATGGGGGAAATTCACGAGAGACTGTGGATAAATCAACACGTTATCATCCGGGTGAAGTGCATCAAAATTTATAGAACAGGAGTCCTGTCAACTCTTTTCTATGGATTGTAAACATGGAAAATATATCGTAGTAAAGTAAATGTGACATCATCTCGGTGAGATTTTGAATGTAATCTGATCAGTAGTGTGCAGAGGTCTGGTGATGCTTGGAGCCAACTCCTTGATTGTATGCCTCAAAGACTCAAGTATACGTCCCAGAATTGAGAAAGGGAGATAATTTGAATCAAATTGGATGCCCTTTGCCTCCCTCCCCCTTCTGCACACCACTGAGTCTGACAGGACAAGGTCACCAATCAGGAAATACTGGAACATGCAGGCATACCATCTATGGCCGATCTCATGATACAGATTAATCTCAAATAGATAAGACACCGTAAGAAAATGGAACCTAAATGACTACTAAAGTAACTTCTAGATTGTCGACTCAGTGAAGGAAGAAATAATTAGGATCGATTCAGAGTATTGATTTACTCGTCTCCAGGAGTTAGGCACAAGGCCAGTTTTTATCTTACTCCCACAAGTAAGATGTGACCTAAGGTCTGGTCGGGAAAGTGGGGTATAAAAAATTGTCTGGGCAGCCCCGTCGGCATTCCCCGGTAGGGGCGCCTCAGGCAGTAAGCAATAAACTTACTCCTCCCCAAAGAGGGGAGGCAAAGCCTGGGAGGGTGCACCTCCTAGAACTGCACACGACCGACCCATAGACCGGCATAAATCAAGCCCCGAAGGCCAAGACAATACCAGTTTATGGGGTGTAGTATCCATCAGAACAGATACTACACTTTGATCTTAGCCAAAAGGCCAAGAACATAGAGTAAGATTAAAAAATACTGTGAAAAGAATTTTTAAATGGAAGAATTTTTTCACCAGTGATTTGCAAGATCACGCAATAGACGGAACCAACTCGAAAATTATTTTTATGGCATGATGGCCGACATGAAACCACCATCATTTGATGGACTGCATATGACAATGATTTCGAAAACTGAATGTAATAATTGTTATTGATCAACTTTTTTTTATTAATGGCATTCCAGTCTTGGAGACTGTGTCGGTCAGTGTACAAGTGGCAATCTTTATTGCAATCATAACAGATGATGGAATCTGCCAAGCACAAGTCTGACCAATCAGTGCGGAAATCCTTCCCTCTGTCTCACTGATAGGATCCCCAAAACGGTTGCGCGTGATATCTGGTATCAGTTCAGCTGCAGGAGCTGCCGGAAAGTGACATGTACGCCATCTCACTCCGATCAAAAGGCTCCACTGTAATATAAGATACACGTTCATCTGACTTGAGGGTTCATCCGTCCTTTGATGTCTTACTTTTTATCCTATTGATTGTCTAGCCATCTTTCTCACCAGTTGAATCGGGATGCTGTGGACCAGTTTAGTTGCTGATGATGCATGAGATAATACTGAGTTACATTGTTAGTAATTTATTATTCTCGTTAATTTTACAAGTTAGTAAAATTAAAACAAAATCACTAACAACAATCAAACAATATTAATTGGAATTTTTGTTTACTTGGGTGTTAGTATGATCCGATGATCCTAGGAAATGGCAGTGATGAAACGGTCACAGGCCCCAACTATGAACGCAATGTTCTGTGTTCAAGTTCTTTCAAGACTATTACATCATTTACTAATCTGGAAAAGGTATGAATCCCCCCCTCCCTGCATATCTATTCGAGAAAGCTTTGGTCGGATAACTAGTCTAAAGGAAAGTAAACTTTTAAAATAACAGTCATTTTGCGGTTATCCCAACATCGCTTCTGGTCACCTTCGATTTTTCCTTGCGACTAGACTTAAACAATACAGGAGAAGTGCAGTTAGGGATTGCACAACCCTTGCTTGTGTCACCATAAAGTTTCAGAAGATATCAATTGTCTCTCGAGATAGAAGGAAACCAGTCACTTATATTCTTTTGGGTAGGTGACTAGGATGAAGTGGATATGAGGACTCAACATGCCATGCTTGGAGTTCTCTCTGATCCATAACACTACTTTCACTTATAGATGTTGGCAACCTTCATGTGGTCCCTCCTGTGAGTATCTGAATATATCAGGGAAACCAAATGCCAATAAAAGAAACTACTCTAATTATTGGTTTATCCAGTGATTCTCAACTGCTGTGGTGTAGAACATTAGTGGGTCTGTACAATCCTCTTAAGTGTGCCACTAAATATTTTCACAACATGTGTGTACGTGTGAGGGTAGAACATCAGTGGATCTGTACAATCCTCTTAAGTGTGCCGCTAAATATTGTCACAACATATGTGTACGTGTTAGGGTAGAACATTAGTGGGTCTGTACAATCCTCTTAAGTGTGCCACTAAATATTTTCACAACATATGTGTACGTGTTAGGGTAGAACATTAGTGGGTCTGTACAATCCTCTTAAGTGTGCCGCTAAATATTGTCACAACATGTGTGTACGTGTTAGGGTAGAACATTAGTGGGTCTGTACAATCCTCTAAAGTGTGCCACTAAATATTGTCACAACATGTGTGTACGTGTTAGGGTAGAACATTAGTGGGTCTGTACGTGTTAGGGTAAAACATTAGTGGGTCTGTACGTGTTAGGGTAAAACATTAGTGGGTCTGTACAATCCTCTTAAGTGTGCCACTAAATATTGTCACAACATATGTGTACATGTTAGGGTAGAACATTAGTAGGTCTGTACAATCCTCTAAAGTGTGCCACTAAATATTGTCACAACATGTGTGTACGTGTTAGGGTAGAACATTAGTGGGTCTGTACAATCCTCTTAAGTGTGCCACTAAATATTGTCACAACATGTGTGTACATGTTAGGATAGAACATTAGTGGGTCTGTACAATCCTCTTAAGTGTGCCGCTAAATATTGTCACAACATGTGTGTACGTGTTAGGGTAGAACATTAGTGGGTCTGTACAATCCTCTAAAGTGTGCCACTAAATATTGTCACAACATGTGTGTACGTGTTAGGGTAGAACATTAGTGGGTCTGTACGTGTTAGGGTAAAACATTAGTGGGTCTGTACAATCCTCTTAAGTGTGCCACTAAATATTGTCACAACATATGTGTACATGTTAGGGTAGAACATTAGTAGGTCTGTACAATCCTCTAAAGTGTGCCACTAAATATTGTCACAACATGTGTGTACGTGTTAGGGTAAAACATTAGTGGGTCTGTACAATCCTCTTAAGTGTGCCACTAAATATTGTCACAACATGTGTGTACATGTTAGGATAGAACATTAGTGGGTCTGTACAATCCTCTTAAGTGTGCCGCTAAATATTGTCACAACATGTGTGTACGTGTTAGGGTAGAACATTAGTGGGTCTGTACAATCCTCTTAAGTGTGCCACTAAATATTATCACAACATGTGTGTACATGTTAGGATAGAACATTAGTGGGTCTGTACAATCCTCTTAAGTGTGCCGCTAAATATTGTCACAACATGTGTGTACGTGTTAGGGTAGAACATTAGTGGGTCTGTACAATCCTCTTAAGTGTGCTGCTAAATATTGTCACAACATGTGTGTACGTGTTAGGGTAGAACATTAGTGGGTCTGTACAATCCTCTTAAGTGTGCCGCTAAATATTGTCACAACATGTTTGTACGTGTTAGGGTAGAACATTAGTGGGTCTGTACAATCCTCTTAAGTGTGCCGCTAAATATTGTCACAACATATGTGTACATGTTAGGTTAGAACATTAGTAGGTCTGTACAATCCTCTTAAGTGTGCCGCTAAATATTGTCACAACATATGTGTACGTGTTAGAGTAGAACATTAGTGGGTCTGTACAATCCTCTTAAGTGTGCCGCTAAATATTGTCACAACATGTGTGTACGTGTTAGGGTAGAACATTAGTGGGTCTGTACAATCCTCTTAAGTGTGCCGCTAAATATTGTCACAACATGTGTGTACGTGTTAGGGTAGAACATTAGTGGGTCTTTACAATCCTCTTAAGTGTGCCGCTAAATATTGTCACAACATGTGTGTACGTGTTAGGGTAGAACATTAGTGGGTCTGTACAATCCTCTTAAGTGTGCCGCTAAATATTGTCACAACATATGTGTACATGTTAGGTTAGAACATTAGTGGGTCTGTACAATCCTCTTAAGTGTGCCGCTAAATATTGTCACAACATATGTGTACGTGTTAGAGTAGAACATTAGTGGGTCTGTACAATCCTCTTAAGTGTGCCGCTAAATATTGTCACAACATATGTGTACATGTTAGGTTAGAACATTAGTGGGTCTGTACAATCCTCTTAAGTGTGCCGCTAAATATTGTCACAACATATGTGTACGTGTTAGAGTAGAACATTAGTGGGTCTGCACAATCCTCTTAAGTGTGCCGCTAAATATTGTCACAACATATGTGTATGTGTGAGGGTGGGGTGGAGCTAGAGTAGTAGTAGCTAGTATTTGAATAAATTAATAAAACTCAAATTTAAAAAAATAATTCTTCTAGTGAGTGATAGCTTCAAATAAAACATTCGACGGAACCCATTGATACATTTTGAATTTTAATTTAAAAGATAAATCGCACATTAGATAAAATGATTTCATCAGTTTTATTGCCATTTTCTACTTCGTATTCATGTGATTTAGGCTTTTCAACACTAAATAACATAAAAAATAAGAAGCGAGAAAATTTACGCTGAACTGAAAAAGAAATGAGGATTTGCTTATTACACATTTGCACAACATTGAAGAAATCGTGATAAAACGTCGCCACAGGTTTCACACTAAATAAGCTACATTGATTTTAATAAAATTAATATTTTGGATTATTCTGATTACTATTCTTATCGTGATTGTCATTTTCACAGCGTTTAGTCCGATGTAACCTCTGACCTTCTTCAGATGCATCTTTTCAAACTAGGGAATCTTTCTGTCGAACTCTGGAACCTTTATGAAATTTCGAATTGAACCCTTATTTAATCCACGAGGGTAGATTGTTCTTGTTCCGTCAACCATAAAAGATTCTTAAGTTCGAAAGATGCACCTGAAGAAGCTCGGAAGTTACATCGGCTGAAACGTTGTAAAAATAACAACCAAGATGAGAATAGTAGTCTGAATAATCCTAATTATAAATCTTCATCTCAAAAATTTAGCAACACAAATTTATATTTGTGTGTATTTTTATTTTAAGAATCTATAGTTTTATCTCATAGTAATTCAATGTATACAAATCAATACTTTGACATTGAGGGCGACTATGATAATCCTATGCCAATTTGTATATTTCGCTTTTAACTAATCAACCGTGATTTATTTGACCGTTAAAACTGAGCTGTAACATACGTATAGTACAACTGTAACATATGTATAGTACAACTGTAACATACGTATAGTACAACTGTAACATACGTATAGTACAACTGTAACATACGTATAGTACAACTGTAACATACGTATAGTACAACTGTAACATATTTTATGTTTCCCGCAAATATCATATCAGTGCAAGAAGTTTTTTGAAATGCGGTTACCAGTATGCTTGAGGAATATATTTTGCAAAAGGAGAAAAAAATCACAAAAACGTGAAGTAAAGATAACTGCAGGAACATCCGTTTCATGGCGTGATCTATGTCTTATGTGAGAAAGCGCAAAAGTGCCACTGATTATTGTAGCTGTGTCTAGTCATCTTTTTCTGTTCCGAGGGATGATTATGTGCCTTGTTATAAGGTGGGGTTATAATGATGCAATATGGTGAGGCTACTATTATAAAATGCATTATAAAATACATCATTATAGTAACCCCTGTAGTGGAGCTATTATGACAATTTTTTTTCTTCACTTTTTCGAACCTGAGTCTTATTCATTCAGGGAATAGGCGCTGGGGTCGCTGGAAGCAGTCTAAAGTCATTAGTTTCGCTCTTGTGAGCAGGTACTTATGGAGGAGGCCACGAAAAGGCTGACTTTATAAGGCGGCTGTCCTTGCACTGTCAAGAAAAGCCACTATCGATGAGGACCACCTTCTCCACAAGCTCGCCACAGAGACCCCTCCACGAGCTCGCCTGAAGTCACGACGCCTGGCTAGCCTGTTTGGAGTCAAGGGGATTGAATGCTGACGGTGGGGTCTCTCTCAGGCTTGGTTTGTCTGATAACTGACAGATAATGAAGGTAGTTAAGTATCTTTGGTAGAGGGCAGTGTAAAGGACGCTGGGGTCGCCTGAAGTCACGACGCCCATTCTTGGAGCATGCCCACCAGCTCCTGCTTTCAACACCCGGTGACGTCACAAAACGAACATGGCTGAAACGTTGTTGGACAGAGGAATGGCAGGCAGCAGATAAATCAAGGTTGCACAGATTTGTGGAGGACCCGGATAACCTACCAGGCATGGACCTCTCTCGCCGGCAGTGGACAATGCTCAACCGCCTCAGGACAGGTGTCGGCCGTTTCGCCGAGACCATGAAAGGATGGGGACTCAGGGATTCAGCTGTCTGCGACTGTGGTCACTCTGAACAGACAGTAGACCACATTATCGAGTCATGCCTTAAATATCGACCACCCAACGGCGAAGCTGGCATAGCTGTGCTAGACAACAAAACATTAGCATGGCTTTTCTCAACCGAGCTGGTGATCTAACAGGAAGATGCTGTGAAGCAAACGAAAGAAGAAGAAGGGAATAGGCTTTTTTTTTGTGTAACGGAACCGACACAGTAAGAACAAATACCCCCTCCCCCGCAAAAAAAAACTATCATAGTAGCTCCTGATGACAATACCCTTTTTAATTTTTACCAAATGTTCTGTGATATTTTTCTGTCTTCCTAAGTTTGCCGTTTGTAAGAAAAAGTTCAGGAAACACTGGGTTAAATAGTCCTGCATAACGCAACTGCAAACCATTGTGAATAATTCCTCCCTTCCAAACACAATTAATAGGCCAAGCACAAAAGCATTTAAATGGTCACCGATGCTCGCAACAGGTCTGGAACTTCACCAACAATAGAACAGCATATTTTGTTCTCAGAAATATTAGATCAATGATGTCATACAAAAAAATAACCTGTTTGAATTTAATGAGATTTGGTTTTTGAACTTAGAGCATTAATATTTGTGTTTATATATATATCAATCATTTTTGTATGCTTCAAGCTGTCACAGATCCTATTAAAGATTGTGTCGTTCGGCTTGCTGACCAGTCACATATCGGGTTTGCATTAGGAAACAACTGTTTACTATCACATGTGTTTGTCTTTAGTTTTCTTTGAGGAGTACCTGTCTCCGCTTGTCTTGTCCGCCACGCCCCCCCTCTCACCCCGGTCACCAATTATGCTGTTTTATTTGAAATTGATAAACACATAAATAACTGTATCAATTTTGTTTTGTTCTCTCTCTTTTTGGTGAAATTTGAACGTCTTGCTGTCAGTATTTTTTTGTTTTTACAAAAAACAAACAAACAAAAAACAAAAAAAACCCTAACACAAAACAAAAGGAAACGCTGCTGTAACTGTTCTGCTCCCTGATGAAATATAATAACAACCAAAAATAACAACCTCTAATCAATATGTCATGCATCAGTCATTCCCTCAGAAAGAAACCTCATTTAATTCGTATAACGTCCTCCGATGTTCAGCATTGAGTTCTTGTGGTCAACACCTGCTCCCACCTGTGTTTTTTTTTTTTTAATTGTTCTAGGATCTTACACCTAGAACGATTCAACAAGGCACATATCATATTTTTCGATATTTTTTGATCCACCCTCTCTTCTTTATGACCCCTCTCCACACACTTACCGACCACGTGTTTGTCTTTTTTTTTCGCATTTTTATTTGTCATCTGTCCAGTAATTGACTCTCAAATAATCCTATTTATTGACAGTATTGAATGCTTGCAACAGATGTAATATGCTTATGTCTCTTTATATCAAGTTCAGACAAAATAAATGACCCTTTTGAAGTTCACATTTTCAAACATCATAGGTTTGCTCAAGTACAAAGTCAAACCGATTGAATAATATATGACGACATTTCCGAGATGAAGTTTTGTGATAATTGTAATAATAATAACTAACGTGACTGCTTGGAAATTCAACGGTTGATTTCTTCAATCGAATTAAATATTTTGCAAGGTTTAAATACGATGAAATGTAAGAAGCTTAAATAATAGTTTAAGTTTTAGTAAACTAGCTGTTCCTATCCGGCTTTGCCCGGGAGTCTTTTTACTTTTGTTCGGATCGAGGGTCGTGTTCCCCCGATTATAAACGTGTTCAGTAAATCAAGCAATGTTGCATGCAAAGACAGAGTAATAATTAATAAACAAAATGAAGTAGTTCAAATAACGTTTATTGAACGTGTGTGTACGTGGAATGGTGAAGTGTGTGATGTATGCATGTGTGTCGATGGAAAAACAGTTCTTGAAAAGGTATAAGAAGAAATGAATCCGGCGTAGGAAAAGTCTTTGAAAGCCGTACATAAAGAAAATGAGTTGAGAACTCTTACCGTTGTTTGACCACGTGTGTTGGTAGTTGTTATGCCGATGACTAGTTGAAGAGAAAAGCGTGAGACGAAACGCTAGTGTATTAGCGTCGTTCTGCCGAGGCCAATTGACCAGAAGAAAAAAGTGAAACGGAACGCTAGTGTCAGTGTCGTTCTGTCGAGGCCAAAAGGCGAGTGAAACGGAGCGCTGGTGCCAGCGTTGTTCTGCCGATGCTGGTCGGTGAAAAAGAGATGGATTTTCCGTTTGCAACGGTTTTTATAGTCAGAAGGGCAGATAACTCTGGTGTCGCTTTACAGTGCCACCTGTTGGTGAAAAAGCGACACCTACCGGCAAACCGGTGTAGTTATGTTTTGAAAGGAGGAGGTAACTGCTACACTTTCATTTTTTTTTTCACTCATTACCTTTTTATTTTCTATTAATTTCTTGTAAGAAAATAGTTACATTTTTTGAAAGATAATTCAATGAAAAAATACATTATTTAAAAAATCGGTTTTGCAATAAAATCGATCGCACGGCTTCTGAAGTGTTGACATTTAAATCCCATAAATATTTTTGAGTTTTTTTTTGGTTTTTTTTTTAACTATAGTATTTTTTTTGTACTAAATCAATAATATATATTTTTTTATATGGGATCTTTAAGAGTCAAAGATGCATGCCATTTTTTTCCCCCAAAATTATTTTTTCTTAAAAGGATTTTAAAACTTAAATTAAACTTAAATATATATTATAAATTATTGTATTGTTTAAATGAACTATTTGAAATAAATAATAAATTGATTGATTTTTTTATAAATCATACTTATTCGTATTTGCACATTTGATTAAATAATTTTATAAATTAAGTAAAGAAATAAAATATTTATTTTAGCTGCATTTGTACACCTTTTTCTTGTACAAATTTTGATTAATAACATTCTTAACTAACTATAATTAACTTAGAAAAGAAAAATCAGTTATCGTCTGCTTATTGTTTACATATATACAAAGAAATCTGCATTACTGCTACTGCTGCTGCATCGAATTTGGATGAATTACATCCGCTTGGGTTAGTGCATGTGTATTGGCAGCTTTACACTCATGCTGAATAAGGGAGCAACAATTATTCTATAGATTAATCTATTCTATAAAGAGTATTTGCTTCTTTGTGTGCATTTATCTGACTAAAACTCAAAACCTAGAATATTTGGTACTTATGCAGTTTACGAACCGCGTTTTCGTCGCCACATTCCGGCAACTTACATAAACCGCCGGAAGGTGCCGAACGAAAACTTTGTTGTCTTTTGTTGAAAAAGCTGGTCAATGTTAAAATGCTAGAAACAGGCATCGTATGTTAATTTCAGCGTAAAAAATTCAATGGAAAATTAGGAAAAAAAATTCAAATCAAGGAACAAAACACTCATCGTATGTGGTAAGTTTCATGAATAAATATTTATTTTTGTTTTGTGAAGAAAATATGGTGCAACAAATGATAGCAAACAGTTTGTTTCATGATTTTTTTCTTTTAGCAAACACTTTTTTATCTTCTTGCCAATTCTTTTTTTACCCTACCGACTGGGTTAGGGTTAAGTACTGTTTCATTTAAGATTAGGTTAGGGTTAAGTACTGTTTCATTTAAGGTTAGGGTTAAGGTTAAGTATTGTTTCTTTAAGCAAATTTTCTGTGGACTTAAGCACAGACAATGGAAATGTAGAAGAAGGGTTAGAGGATGTAGAAGGGAGCTGCTCGACAGGGTACACTTCAGAAATGTGCTGCTCTAATATGGAGACGAAACGAAGGGATCGTTTCTGAATTTCTGTCTCTACATAAATTCATGCAGGTAGCTGTCGATTAGATCTCTGCAATATCTTCATCGCGTTTTCACATTGTCGGCTGCTGCAAATTTCATTGGCTAAGGCTTAGCTCTTCCAATTGTTGGCTGCTGCAATTTTCGTCTACTAAGCGTTTCGGAACCTTCTGTTAGTTTACATAACCTACCGGAATCTGCCGATGAAAACGCGGTTCGTAAACTGCATAAGTACCAAATATTTAGATTACGAAAAACATATATTAAACATTTTCGTAACAAAAGTTTTATTGAAAAAATAAAATCTAAACTTTATATATATGAAGATCTTTGCACATTAAAAATATGTAATAAAAAAAAGATTAAAAATAAATCAAATAATGTGGCAAAATCGTTTCAGCATTTTAAGTTATACAGTAGACAAAACAGGAATTTTTTAACAATTTGTAAATTATTGATACTATTTTTAATGATACATGTGTGACATGTTTAATATAATAATAAATAAATAGTAAATAAATTAAATTGCAAAGATTTTACTCTAAAATAGCCATTATGGGAAGAATGGGAATTGTTTATATTTTTCCATATGCGTCGACTGCTCGAGGATTAATTTGGAGATGCCAAGAAGATGAGTCAAAGTTTTTCAAAAGACTGATTACACAGGATGAAACTTAGGTCCATCACTATGATCCAGAGAACAAAGCCCAGTCAATGCAGTGGAAGCACTTGGACTCATCACCTCCAAAGAAGGCAAGGGTGCAGCCTTCCGCTGGCAAGGTCATGCTCACAGCCTTCTGGGACCAGGACGGAGTAGTGATGACAGATTTCCTGGCAAAAGGCATCACAATT
Source organism: Sepiola atlantica (assembly GCA_963556195.1). NCBI lineage: Eukaryota > Metazoa > Mollusca > Cephalopoda > Sepiida > Sepiolidae > Sepiola > Sepiola atlantica. Next base: position 94,849,978 of record OY744530.1, read on the forward strand.
ACAGGAGTCTATTACACTTCATTTTTTATGAAATTAAGAGAAGCTATCAAAATCAAGAGGCGGGGCAAGATCAGCAAAGGTATCCTCCTCGTGCAGGACAACACTCCGGTCCACAACTTGCATGTCACCAGATCAGAAGCACGGGCATGTGGCTATGAAATCCTCCCCCATCCCCCTTACTCTCCTGACCTTGCACCCTCTGACTTTCATCTCTTCCCAGCCATGAAGTTGTTTTTGAAAGGAAAGCGTTTCCCAGATGATGCAGCCTTGATTTCTGAAGTTACGACGTGGTTGGAGGACGTACCTGGGGTCTTCTACAAAAACGGTGTCCAGAGCTGCATCAAACGATGGGAGAAATGCATAACTCTGGATGGTTCCTATGTAGAGAAAGACTAATAACTGTGCCAAGTTTCATTAATCTACTGTTATGGGAAATGGCTCAGGGGCAGTACTTATTGAACGCCCCTCGTAATTCACTAATGTTGGCAATTAGATAATTGTCTATGCATCACGGATATTATTTTCTCTATAATACATGGACAATGCCAGGTAGTCCTTAAGAGCATTCATTTCTTTGTCTGTATGTGTGTCTAGCTAATATTACAAAGTTAGAATATCTAGCCCCAAAACGTATAATATATATATATATATAAGTAAAGTAAGTTGAGATAAATAAAATTAGCACATTATCTATATCAGTTCTAAGAATTCAAACTCAATAAATATCTGGTGTACGATCGTTTCTAAAACGATTTGGAATTAATATTTTATTTGATATTTTTGATGATTCCAAAAGGTCTTCTTCAGCACTCCTCACAACATCACAGGGATGTGACGGTGGTTAAGTGGATATCGACACGGACTGAAGACCTGGGTATTCCAAGTTCGAATCCAGTCGGTTCCACAATACCACTTTCACTTAGGGATGTTGGCAACCTTCTCATGGTCCTTCCCGTAAGTACCCGATGTCTTCCCAGAAAGATTTCTAACTAGAAAAACATCGGGGAAACTAATGCCAACACCAGAATCATCTGATTCACACGAAAGAAGAAGTTAAAAAAGTAAAACATTTATATCGAGACATCGTCCTCAGCAGTCAATGACTGTAAAGGTTAATATGCCATTAATCAAAATAATACGCTAAGGCAATTTCATGTTCGTACACACGTTATAACCTTCCACACCCATTTATTTTAATGAGATCGTCCGATTTGCAAAGATGAAATGCAATGAAAAAAGTAGTTGAAAATGATGTTGCTAAGATAAATGTTCTGACTTTACCTATTTTAAAATGAATTATTCCCAAATCGAATTCTATCGTTCCGTTCAGAAATAGAAGAAAAATATAAATTTTTTTTACTTTTATCATAGGATACAAAATACCCAAGTATATAATTTTATACCACTTTATTTATAACATCAATAATGATAATAATAATAATAATAATGATAATAATGATAATAATAATAATAATAATAATGATAATAATAATAATAATAATAATATAGCATTTGGTATTTTAAATACAAAAATAAATAAAGTGAAATAAAGTACAGGTAAAAATAATAAAATATTAAAATAATTTGAAGTGAAGATAAAGAAAGTCAATAATAGTGAAAATATATAATGGATTATAGTATCATAACAAAATGAGTCAAAGAATAAAATAAGAACAGTAGTAATAACCTATCATACTAATAATCAAGATAATAATAATAGGAATTATTAATTTTATATATATATATATATATATATATATATATATATACTCTCATTCTCGGTCCACGGAAGTATTTTAAAATGGGCCGAATTCTCAAAATTACTTTCGAATAAGTGCGTTCCACCTACGATTGAACTAAACATCTTTCTATTGGATTTACCTAATTTTTGAATTTTTTCAACGCTGCCTTCACGAAAACTATCCTTTTCCATCTTTAAATCTCCTTTCACTGGACACTTTATCAACGGACATTTACCAACTGGGCAGACCCCATATCTTTTTACACGCACATTCTCACTCCCCATTACTTAATATTTTTTCAAATTTTGAATTTTGGCTTTTCCACTGCCAACTTATCTATCTATGTAATTCCTCTGATAAGATTTTAATCTTTGAAAAGCCTTGGCTTAAGGAAAGAATAAAATAAGAATAGTAGTAATAATCTATGAACATCATAATAATAATCAAGATAATAATAATAGTAATTATTAATTAAATAATTAATATTTATAAATATTATATATATTACCTACAGATATCGATGTTTCATGCTTACGCAATCTTCAGTGCAGGAAGCTGTTCTGGTTAGGTATGTGTATATGTTTATATGTTTGTTTATTGATAGGGTGGACCAAACTCGAATTACTAGTAGGGACGACTCATATCAGGAATCTATTGACCATGTTGTAATCTGCAGGTAAGCAGTTCCATGTTAATATGTTCCATAGTTTGTGGAAGTTTTGTCTGACGGTAGGCACAGAGAGTAAAAAAAGGAAAGTTTATTTTCGTTGTGGTAGCGAAACTAGTTCTTGCTGTGAATATCTTACAAGAAGGAACTAGAGATAAGAGCTCAGTTGAGCATCTTTTATGGAAATAACAGTAGAGTAGAGAGAGACTAGCAACATCTCTTTTGATATGACACGAAAATCTCATCTAAGAAATATATTATGTTGAGCTTGATAAAAAAATCCTTTAAAAATTTAAAGAAAATATCAAATTACTTTAAGTTAAAATAATTTTGATCAAATCTTATTTAAGTGACCCAAATTAGCAAGAGTAGACTGTGTTTCGGCATTAATCTAAGACAACTTATTTTTCCCAAAAAATGTGTTTGGTTTAATATTTATCACATCTGGCTATAAGTGATTCAAACTGATCCTCCAATTTATGAACATGTAATTTTTTTTCTTATGGGAAAGATTAATTGTGTTTGTTGTGTATATGAAAAATATAAAGAGTAGATGTGGTGTTGTATTTTATTATTTGAGCAAAATGCAATAATAAAATTAAAATCCAAAAACCAACATAAAAAAGGGAGTTTCTGTTTACTTGCCTCTCCGCAATGAGGGCACACTTAGACCCAAGGTTGTTTTTGTAATGTGGGGAAAAATCCAGCTTCCCCAAAAGGGGCACTTTGGATTGGGACAAAAAATAAAAATTGTCTCAGTCTAGAAGGAATTCTTTTTCACCGACTGAGGATAGAAAAGATGCAGTGTAGTATCAGAAGAGATACTACATTGCTTTTAGCTAAAAGGCCAAGGAATAAATGCAAGTCTTTCTGTTTTCTTATTGTTGTTTTTTTATGGAATGTTTTTATCAAGCAAAGAACTATTCAATAAACAAATAATACAGGATTTATGTAATCCAGTCCAATTATGGTTCACTGTCACATTTGTTTCGAAGTTGAAGCGCCATCATGGAAATCAAAGTATGGGTGACTGAAACATTGGTAATAATTTTTTTGTTTAAAAATTTCATCAGGAGATATCTTTATGTTCCACAAGCAATGTAAAAACATGAGAAACAGAAGGCAACCATGACAGTATCTTCTGGTTACTTAAAAACTGAAATACTTCATATATATCAATTTAAAAAAAAAACCCAGAAAACCTGACAATAGTACCGAATAACAGTGATCATTTTTTGGTAATACTTTTTTTTAAGAAAGAAATTTCGTTGACTGTTTTTTAATTTATACTTGAAATACGTACTGTTGTTATGAATTTTGATTTTTTTTTCCACAATTTCTTCGGCAGTTCGAAGTGTGATACACGTTAAGTGAACAGACTCACTATTAATATTCTTTTCCGGTGAATTTGTAGGAACGTATATTATTAATTTTGGGCCCCGATTTACATGAAGAGAGGAAGAGTACATAAAATGGGGAGTGAATGAAAAAAAATCACATATTGATCAGGATTCAATATGAAAATGTTAAGAATTGAACAAAAGTAGCACTCTTATTTCTAACAACATGGAGTGAATGAAAAAAAATCACATATTGATCAGGATTAAATATGAAAATGTTAAGAATTGAACAAAAGTAGCACTCTTATTTCTAACAACATGACCAATATTTGCTGTATCTGACAAACCAAATAAAACAATAAATAAATAAAAGTAGTAATATGAGATTCAGGGATGGGAGCAGGAATCTATTCGATTTCTTTTGTTTTCCTGTGCAATGCCGGAACACAAGTTCCTCTTAGTTTATTAATAAAATATTAAAGTGACCCTTTATTTCCGTCCAATATTCATGATCTATATTAAGATTGTCAGACAAGTTTACGTCTGTTTGTGCTTCCTTCTCATTTCTACATACCTTTTTTCATTTAAATTAAATTTTACTTTTAAACATTTTTATACAATTAATTTAATAAGCAAACTTTCACAAAAATCGTATTTAAATATTTTTTTGTTGTAAAAATTGACCAATATGTAAATGGTCTTATCTATTTCACTTTATTTACTAGCTGAAATACCCGGCATTGGACGTAGGAATCTGTGTCCTCCTACGCCCGCCATTCAACCACATGTTATTGTTTTGTTATTTAAATTTATCCCCCACTCAACGAAATCATATCAACTGCCACCTATGTAAAATGAAGTAGGACCTAATTTAGAGACTTGATTTTGATCTCAGCATTCTAGACAGCCACCTTAGACTTAGGATTAATATTGGGGTTAATAAGGGAGCTTTTCTGCTTCATTATTTCCATTCATTTGTATGATGTCTCTCATCCCTTATTTAGAATATTATTGTGTTATTTGAGAGAGATGAGTTGTCGCGCCATGCTCCGTTCTTTTACTGGTCCCAAAATGCGAAAGCTGTCGCAGCAAAAATGTAGAGTCGGAACAAGAAAGGTTTTTCATAGCTTACAATTTATTGTAGTAGAATGCCGACATTCTTTTGATTCACTCAGCTTTATATAAACAGTCATCTTCCCAGCCCCTGCTGGAGGGAGCAAAAGATGGAACGTCCACCCACCTCCATCTCCAACCCGACTCTCTTGTTTTACCTCGAATCTCTCTCGATCGGTGACTGCAGTCCTGAAAATTGTTCTCCTTCACAAATTCCTTAATCCATATATCTCAAAATAAATGTTTATTGTTCCATTTCTTCCCAATCTTGAAATTACCAACACAATCACACTCGCATTTCAAATGCGATGTCTATCCAAATCTCTGATCCATATCTTATTACAATCTAGATTATAATTCTTATTCACTACCCTGCTTCTGCAATCACCTTGGGTTATCTTGTTACTGAGTGTCTTGTATCAACTTATTGACATGTAAAAAAAGTAATTATTTTTCATTATTACACGTTTATTTTTTATTTTTTTAAATTACTGAATTTTTTATATAGCGGTTATAATAGTTTATTACCACTTTCCTCAAAATAAAAAATAAAAAGACATAATCCAAAGTGCTTAATATCATATTATTATTAAATGGGGAGTGGGAACAAGAAATTAGTAGTTTACCGGGACCCAATGTACTACTCAGCATTGTCCGGGATCCAAAATTGTAAGATTACAGTATTACTTTTGGTAAGGGATATATAGTGAATCTCTTTGGACTATTGAATTCATCAACATCATGTATCGTCTTAATATGTGGAAATGAAGGGGAGGCAGAAATTAGGAATTGACCAGGATTATTTGTTCTACTCGGTGTTGTCCAGGATCAATAATTGTAAGATTTCAGTATTACTTTTGGTAACTGGTATATATTAAATCTCTTCGAACCATTGTCTTTTCTAACATCATTTATCTTCATATCATTGTAAAATGGGTGAGACAAGAAATTAGGAAATGACCGGAATCGGCATTGTCCGGAATCAATAATCATTATCAACATTATTTCTCTTCATATTTTCATTTTAACTGTACTTTTGGCAGTTCTGTGAAGGCCTCTTTACTAACATTATAGTATTATATTTATTAAATGATGGGGGTTACAGAAACTTTTGTTCTACTCAGCGTTGTCTGGTAGCAAATAAATTGTGATTATCAACATCATTTCTCTTCACACTTTGATTTTTAACCATACTTTTGGCAGTACTGTGAAGGCCTCCTTACTAACATTACAGTATTATACAGTGAGGCGAGGGGGGAGGTGACAGAAACTTTTGTTCTACTCAGCGTTGTTCGGGAGAAATAAAATTGTCATTATTAACATTACTGTATTATATTTGGTAAACGAGGTGTGTGGGGGTGGGGATGTGGTTGTAACAGAACAAAAGAGTTCTATTTGGAGTTGTCCGGAAGCAATAAATGTAGATTACAGTATTACATTTAAATCTCTTTAGACGATTTTCATTATCAACATCATTTCTCTTCATATTATTATGAAAACGGGTGGGAAGGGGACGGAATTACCCGGCATCAAGAATTTCATTGTGTTTTGTTCTACTCAGCGTTGTCCAGGGGCAATAAATGTAAGATTACAGTCTTATATTTAAAAGGGATATTTTCGGTAAATGAATAAAAAAATGTTTTCAACACATTAAAACATGAAACCTTCCTAAAAAAAAAAACATAATCCAAAGTGCTTAATATCCTTTATCTTCATATTATTGTTAAATGGGGGGTGGGAACAAGAAATTAGTAGTTTACCGGGACTCAATGTTCTACTCGGCATTGTCCGGGATCCTTAAATTCCCGACAGCATAGCTTTGACCCTACCTGTTCATCCCCTACCACTACCACGATGAAGAGGGGTTGGGCTTTTGAGAATTTATATGTATGTTATGACAGTCTAACGTTCTATATATAGGGTTGGGCGGAGGAGAAAGACTGCGTTGGGGAGACAGACGGAAAAATGGGGAGAGGGAAAGAGACAGATAAAGACACGGCTAGAAAGAGAGAGAGAAGAAGAGAGATAGAGGTTGTAATGTAAAGATGTTACACATGCTATTTAACTTCTTCTATTTTGTTTTTTCTGTCCCTGGGTAACGCCGAGTAGCCCTGCTAGTCTTATATAAATAGAGATTTTGTCTGTCAGTCACAATTTTTTAAACATGATAAATACATTGTGGAATTTGTTTTATTTCGAAATATCAGAGATCTTAACTAATATTTTTAGAAATGGAGAATATTGCATCAATAGTAAATAATAAATTCCCAACAAATAAAGCGGATGCCATGACCGGAAATCGAAAAATGATACCTTGAGATCTTCAATCTGAGATTCTACCAACTGAGCTATTATAGAGCTTAAAACATTACTGTAACAAAATAATTATAAGTTTGGCATGACGTCATAGATTTATGATTTATGTCATGTTTCAAAACATGAATTCAAACACAAGCGATGATAAAAAAATATAAATGAATGGGTAAACATGATCAATAGCGTTGGAAATGATTTTAATAGTTCATAACAATTTATTTTGCTTTAACTACGTATTGTATGTAGTTCTTTCACAATTATATAATTTTCTCAGCTTAGCAAATATATGGATTTGTGTTTAACTGATCATATATAATTGATCGTTGACAATAGGTATCGTGTTTAGCATGAATTGACCCAAAACGGATTAATTGCTGTAATTTTTTTGTGTGTGAATCGAGAAAATCTTGAATAATATTTGTTTAATAAATCCATGATTCAACATTTGACAAAATGTGGTTCTTATATTTAAATTAAAAAGTTCAATTTTATAAACGTTAAAAAGTCAATGTTAACGTTTTCTTTGTTGCCGTCCTATTCTAAATAATTAGTTTCTCCTGCCAGATTTAAAAAAACAAACTTTTGTGGATATATCCGGAACATCAAGAAGTTTCATTAGATGTCTTGCTAGCCTGGCAGACTCTAAGTGTTCTCCCAAATAATGGAGAAACATTCATAGAACCAAGTCCCTTCACGATGGTCTGCAACATGGTGTGTCATTAAAAGACAAAATTATAAAATGATACCAAACCATCTACTACTTACTTGTACTTGAAACAGCATCCACTCCCTGGGATGGGTTGAGCCAGCTCCACCTATCCTAGCCACTGCATTCCTCATGAAGGCTGACCCAGCCTGATAGTTTGAAGTCAACCATTAGATCATCTCTAGCCATTCGCTGTTCCAACAGCAAACTCCGTAGATTCAAGGGCCCAGGTCGGGTTCCAGGTCAGCTTTAACCGTCATCAGTCAGGTATTTCTTTGTCCAGCAATTCGCTTTTTCCAACCCAGTATGGGAGCTCAGGCAATTGCTTCATAGATGAATTCTCTTGGTTGATGGCGAAAGGCATGATGCAGCCAGCGTAAATGTCTTGTGAGAGAGAGTTAATTTTGCAGGAGAAATATACTGTGTTGTTTGAGAGAAAGTGCTGCCATCGGACACGGAGGATGTGACGCATGCAGTGGTGATCGAAAGTTTCCAATCGCCTAACATCTTCCAGTGTTTGGTAGATCTTTATTTTGGTGCTATGCATCATCTCAGATCTTGACCAGAGCAGGAAATTGAATTAGCAGAAGGCACAACATGCAAGGACAATTTGCACTTTCATGTCATCTCCATCTTGACCCGTGGCTTTTATGGTGATGCCAAGATATTTCAAACTCTCAACCTCTTCATGAACATCACCATTGTGGACGATGTGTGTTTTGTCTGTTGGGGTGAAGCTGGCAGCGAGTATTTTTGTCTTCGAGGCATTTATTTTCATCCCAATCTGCGATGCAACATGCTGAAGCTCATTAATAACAGACTGAACATAAGCAAATGTTTCACCGAGTAGCGCGATATCATCTGCGTAATCTTAAGTCCTTGATGGCAAAGTTGCATCCAACAATGACACTGGGAAACTCTTTTAAGGCATTCGAAGTGACCCAATCAATGACGTAATTGAAAATTGTTGGCAAAAGAACACATCCTTGCCAAACGCTAGACCGTATTTTAAAGGGTCCTGAAACCTCACTGTACATTGCGTATGCGGGATCATGTTGAACAGTAGTATGCTTTAAGAAAACTGAAAAGTTTAGGCGGAATACCATCTGCTTACATAACCTTCCAGAGGATGCCGCGGTCGACAGAGTCGAATGTAGCAGCACAAATAATGAAACAGATGACTGTCCTTTGCTGAAAACACCAACGATGTTCGAAGATTCGTCTTAGGGTGAAAATTTGATCGGTGCATTCACGGCCTAGACATAAACCACTATGGTTTGGCCTCATTCTGGAGTCGCGTTCTGATTGGAATCGTTTTAAAAGAATCAAAGTGAATATTTTAGCAAACACTTTGATCAGGCTGGTACTATGATAGTTGCTGCAGCATTGCTTATCACCTTTCTTAAAGAATGGTATCAGTGTTGCATCCCTCCAGTCATGGGAGAGTAATTCAGTCTCTCAGACCCGGTTGATAATATGATAGATGGCAAGCCCGAGTATATTTGTGCTGTGTTTCAGCATTTCAGCAGGGTTAGTGTTATCTTAGCCTGCAGCTTTGTTATTTTTTAGACTTTTTATAACAGCAACAATCTCTTAAAGCATGGAGAAAGTTGTTTGGCAGTCATAAGGAGTTGGATTGGCATTATTCATAGAACCAGTTGATGCGGACTGTTGGTCGTGGTTTAGCAGATTAACGAAGTGATCTCTCCAGCAGATGAGGCATTCATTGAGATTGGTGATTGGCTCACCATTCTTGTTCAAGATAGTTTAGTTACCACCCAGCCTGTCTTTGTGCTCGAACAGGAGTCCACAACAGCTGAGGCACATTACATGTCTTGTCCAACTTTCCTCCAGAATATATTTGATTAGTGCGAGTAGAATAGGTAGCTTTGTGGCCTAGTTGTCGTAAGTTATCAAATTTGTTGCAATGGGCTTGATTTGCTTTTTCAGCAATTCCAATCTTTATCTTTTCGTTTGATTGTTCCGAGCGTCTCGGACATCATGGAGTGGAGGTTACACTTGACAGCTTGCCAAAACTCATCTGAGGTAGCGTCTTCAGATTGATGTACCTCGAGACTGTTGAACTGATTGGATAGTTCTATGCGGAATGCATCATCAGTTTGTTTACTTTTCTGTTTCCAAATGTTGTACCTGAGAAGCTTAGCATGTGACTTGATCGCCTTGAGATGAAGATGTAGTTTTACCCGTCCCAATACATGATCAGAACCAAATTCGCTACCGGTTGCTGCACCCTGGAACACTCAACAATCAAGGACACTTGACGACCAGCAGCGTTTAACAAGAAAGTGGTTGATTTAGTTAGCTGTGACACCATCATTAGAGGACCACATAAGTAGGTGTTGCCGAGGATGTTGAAAACGCATGCTGGATACGGTCATTTGATTTGCTGCAGCAAAGTTGACATATGTTTTATCATTATTACATTGGTCTCCAATTGCAAATCGTCCCAGGATATGACTGTTGGTGATGTTGCTTGTGCTTGTGCAGGTGTTCCATTCGAGGGTACGCGGTCAACAGTAGCCTGCAAGTTGGTATAGAAAGGGTCTTTATCTTGATTGTCAGCGTTAAGGGTGGAAGCATAGACGGCAATGACACTCACATTGAGAATCAAACCTTTCAAACGGATACGGGTCAGACATGGGGAGATTGGTTCCCAGGCAAAGAGGAATGCATTGGCATGATCACTAACAGTGAAGGCAACTCCATGAAGACTAGAGTTATCAGTTGGACCACTGTTGTAGAGGTGATATGAGGCGTCATGTTGAGAGACTTAGATTTTACAACAGCCCGTATCAGAAAGTCTGACTTCTGAGATGCAGGCTATGACAATGTTATATTTGAAGAGGGAGTACATTGTTAGCACTTGGGTTTCCTCATGCCTCAACGTTTTGACGTTCCAATAGGCAAAAGAATAGTCATTTCTATGTTTCATGATCATCCTAGTTTGCTGATGTGACGCTTGCGTCACTGGGGTAGCGAGCATCTTAGTTTTTGCGAATGCTATACCAGAATTCGTCATATGTTGTGAGAGGAGAATGGAGGAATGTATGGAGTTTCTTGGGAGTCGTAAATTCACTAGCGATCTCCAGCTGTAAGTATATTGTTGTTGAGAGAACGACTTGTTTGCCGCAGATTATCCACAGACGCAAGGACAAGACCGTTTGAATCTGTCAGTTGCCGGATCAGACGCGTCTTGGTTTTCACCAGAGGCCTGATTAGCCAGGTTGCGGTCCTAATACCGCTGGGGGTAAGACCAATCTGTCTTGGATGGCCCTACCAGGAACTTAAATTTCCGACAGCATAGCTCTGGCCCTACCCGTTCATCCGCTACCACCACTGCGGTGAAGAGGGGTTGGATTTTAGAGAATTTATATGCATGTTATGACAGTCTAACGTTCTATATATAGGACTGGATTATTTTCCCTGTTCCTTTAAAAGAGCGGAATTTATGCTGTTGTTGTTTTCAAAATCGTCAAGAAATTAATGTGTTTTTAGTTGGTAAAAAGACCAGGAATATTTTAGCTGGTTTCTTCTTTTAATGACAAGCAAAATCTAAAAGACGCCTTCGTTGTTTTGAAAATCGTCAAAAAATTAACGTGTTTTTGGTTGGTGAAAAGGCGAGGAATATTTTAGCTGGTTTCTTCCTTTAACGACAAACGAAATCTAAAAGACATCTTCGTTGTAGTTGATTTTTTCAAGATCGTCAAGAAATTCACGTGTTTTTCGTTGGTAAAAAGGCCTGGAATTTTAGCTGGTTTCTTTCTTTAACGACAAGCGAAATCTAAAGGACGTCTCAGTTGTTGATGTTGTTTTCAAAATCGTCAAGAAATTCACGTGTTTTGGTTAGTAAAAAAGCCACCAAACTATGTCTAAGCTTCTAAGACCCAGATGATATTTAAAGTTTTTTTACATTTAAAGTTATTTTACATTTAAAGTTTTTTTACATTTATTTATTATTATTTTATTAATTAAATTTTGGTAAGATTTAGTAAGAATAAAGTTTATCAACACAAAGAAAGACATTATGTTTCGGAATTTTTTAGATGAGGATTTATAATTTGGATTAGTTAGATTATTCAGACTACTGTTCTCATCTTGGATGTTATTTTCACAACGTTCTGGTCTATGTGACCTCCAACTTTCTTCAGATGAATTTTGTCGAACTCACGAATCTGTATGGAATTTTGAACGGTATCTTTATTCAATCCACAGGGGTAGATATCTTTCATTCCATCAGCCATCTTCTTTCGTGTGAATCAGATGACTCTGGTGTTGGCATTAGTTTCCCCGATGTTTTTCTAGTAAGAAATCTTTCTGGAAAGACATCGGGTACTTATGGGAAGGACCATGAGAAGGTGCCAACATCCCTAAGTGAAAGTGGTACTGTGCAACTGACTGGATTCGAACTTGGAACACCCAGGTCTTCAGTCCGTGTCGATATCCACTTAACAACCGTCACCTCCCATTGAGTAGAAGTCTTAAGTAATTCGTAATTGTATTCTTAGTATCGCCTGCACTGAGTACTGAACTTTCAATCTCCAAAAGTCTGTCACTTAGAATTGATTATGACTTAGCACTTGTATTCGTTGCAGTGTAAGGATCCGTAGCACAACAGGATATAAGTGCTAAGAATACATTGCTTGCAAAACAAATTAATCTACAAATCAGTCATATATAAAACATATTGTTTTGACATAAATTATTGAACGACGGTTGACTTGCTATAAAACCCAACTAAAAGGATAGAGAATGCCATTTTGCAGAAATACCTTTTTAATAATAGTGAATAACATTAAAAAGAACTGTAATTTGTGAAATCAACAAGCAAAATACAGCAAAATACAGCAAATACACGCCCCTAAAGTTTAACCTTTCCTCACCATGATAGGAGTGGTGGTAATAACATGGTGGTGTCGAAGCTACTCAGCTAACAGGGCTGTGGTGAAAATCCAGGAGAAGTCTTCTTGCTGTCTCTGCCTCTGTGTGTAAAGATGTGTCAAATCCATGGAGTGAGGATAACAATGTTGCATATACACATGTGCACCCATCATTTCTTTGTGTGTTCTGGACTAAACCTTCCTTGATTTCATATGCAACCACTGGACTTCACTGTTCTGGGTGTCGGGAATAAAAACCTCCAATATTGAAGGTCTAACAAATAGCTACAGCCAACGATGGAGGACCATGCAATTCATGAGGTATGATTTCTGTGGGGTCTGTGCAGAAGTCTGGACAGGTCTCTATAGACTACATAGGCTGAAATTTAACCGATTTTGTTTGGAAGTCATTTCCTTATTTGAGCCAAGATTTTTATCGGCCGGGTGCCTACCTAGTGAAGTGATGGGGACCAGTGCTTTTAGCGTGACATTCTCAAGAGCAAACAGCAAATGCAATTCAGACTCTGAAAACTTGTTAACAAATTGAACAAGCCGCACGTGCGTGGTCCCCCTCTGTATGTGACTCGATGTGGCGAGTGTAAAATGCAATAAATTTGGGCAATTTGAGGCATTTTTGACCCCTGGGAGCGTGAACCAGAATTTTTCTGAGGTCAAGGATGCTCATTTTATATTCAAAACAATTGCCTCTACATTTTGGCCAAGTTTCAGAAAAATTGAATGGATGGATCAAACGTTGTGGGAGAAAAGGGTCATTTTTTGCCATTTTGGGGGCTTTTGACCTCCTGGGGGCGCGAACCAGATTTTTTCCAAGGTCAGCGATACTTATTTTCTATTAGGAACAATTGCCTCCACATTTTGGCGAAGTTTCAGAGAAATTGAATGGATGGATGAAAAGTTATGGGGAAAAAAATGTCATTTTTGCCATTTCGGGGCCTTTTGAACCCCTGGGGGCTAACCAGATTTTTTTTCAAAAATTGGAGAATGTCACTTTCTAACCTGACCAAAGTTACAACTTCATGCAAAATTTCAGAGAAATTCAATGGATGGTTGCGGAGAAAAATCCGGACGGACGGACATGCCTCAAAACATAAGTCCCCCGATTTTATAAATCGGGGGACCAATTATGGGGTACCTAATTTTACATTCTTTTCATTCAGCCAATTTATATCGGATGCCTTTTGTCTATTGCATATGAGATAACTTCAAGATCTTCCCTCCGCCCTCATTTGCCCCAATCCCTCTGTGTTTGTTTGGGCTTCTTTAGGTATTCAACATTTCAGTACTGCTACAGCTTTTGAACCAGACAAAACCGACTTTTGCTGACGCCGAAATAGGTAAACAGCCGGAAAAAGACGTATCAAAACGAACTGGTGTCAAAATCAAAACGAGGCTGATTTTCAGCATGAAAAAAATAATAAAAGAACAAACTCATCGTATGTTTTTTTTTTAATGACAATTTATTTATTTTCCGACGAAGAAAATCAATTAATTTGTTAAAATATTTTACGTTAAAAGCTAAATTTGTTTTGTTTTTTCCGATAAATTGTGTTTTTTTTTATAACATAATCAATGCAACAATGCTTTTTACAGATTTTTTTTGCATTTTATTTTTGGGTACTAGCACAGCATTTGAAACTGACAAAAAACGACTAGGTTAGAGTAAGGGTTAGTTTATAGTTAGGTTTAAGAAAAAACAACTTTTTGTCCGGTTTACTTAGCAGATTTCTGCCTGCCAGAAATGTTAAGAGTTACTTAATTTACAGGTAAATTTGTCGTCTGCTTCTCGAGCGATCTGATTCGCTAAGCAATTCGGCATCTTCCGGCCAGAAGATGTTGAACAAAAAGTCGGTTTTGTCTGATTCAAAAACTGTACCAGTACCGAAATTGCTAATTTTCAAGTGACAAACAGCTTATAATAATAACCTGGTCTTAAAGGGTAGGTGTGTGATTGCCAAACAGATACAATTACAGACTATGGAATCTGCTATACTGAATTAAAATCCTATTGGATTTATTGTTGTCATATTTTTATGCTAATACCGTTAGGAAAGATAGCAACTTGTGTTCAATTAATCCTCTAAATGCTAAAGTTGTATCCATTTTGTGCACTAATAGTGAGGTCAAGCTGCTCTATTTCAAGTTAATTCAACTTTAGGCAATAGTATCACCATATCTGTTTTGATATACTGCTTATATATATGTAATCCAAGT
Organism: Sepiola atlantica; assembly: GCA_963556195.1. Lineage (NCBI taxonomy): Eukaryota > Metazoa > Mollusca > Cephalopoda > Sepiida > Sepiolidae > Sepiola > Sepiola atlantica. The sequence continues at coordinate 94,864,992 of OY744530.1, forward strand.
CATAAGGCTAATTTATACTGCTTATATATATGCAGATCCGGCGGGACAGTTATAAAAGTGGGGGGGGCTCTCCTAAAAAGTGGGGGGGGGGGGCCGGTTAAACACATGCATATATAACTTCATTATTGATGACCGTAAAGTGGGGGAGCGCCAAGTAAAAAAGTGTGTGTGTGTGGGGGGGGGGCTTTAGCCCCCCCCCCCACGGTGCCGCCGTCCATGATATGTAATCCAAGTCATAAGGCTAATTTATACTGCTTATATATATGTAATCCAAGTCATAAGGCTAATTTATACTGCTTATATATATGCAGATCCGGCGGGACAGTTATAAAAGTGGGGGGGGCTCTCCTAAAAAGTGGGGGGGGGGCCGGTTAAACACATGCATATATAACTTCATTATTGATGACCGTAAAGTGGGGGAGCGCCAAGTAAAAAAGTGTGTGTGTGTGGGGGGGGGCTTTAGCCCCCCCCCCACGGTGCCGCCGTCCATGATATGTAATCCAAGTCATAAGGCTAATTTATACTGCTTATATATATGTAATCCAAGTCATAAGGCTAATTTATACTGCTTATATATATATGTAACCCAAGTCATAAGGCTAATTTATACTGCTTATATATATATATATGTGTAATCCAAGTGATAAGGTTATAAGTATATTGCTTTGCAAAAGGACATCTATTACTAATGGAGATTTGGTATCTGTCTGAAGGCAAAACTATGCTATTTCAGACTAGTTATTTATCTAACTCCCACAGCGGTAAGATGTGATACAAGGTCAGAAAGTGGGATTTGAAAAGCCAGCGCCCGAGAATTTAAGCACTCTGGCCTACAAAAAATGCCTAGGCAGTCCCGTCGGCATTCCCCGGTAGGGGCGCCTCAGGCAGTAAGTAATAAACTTACTCCTCCCCAAAGAGGGGAGGCAAAGCCTGGGAGGGTGAACCTCCTAGAACTTCACAGGACAGACCCATAGACCGGCACAATCAAGCCCCAAAGGCCAAGACAGCACCGGTCTATCAGATGTAGTATCCATCAAAACAGATACTACACTTTGATCTTGACCAAAAGGCCGAGAGAAAGACTATGCTATTTCAGACTAATGTACTATCTTTCAATGCTCAATTCAGGGTGTAGGTAGTGTAGTATCTGTTCTGTTATAGTACCATTCTCTCAAGCAATACCTCCTCTTTTTCTTGGGAGTTGGGGTAGTGTAGTATCTAATTTGTTGTCATGAAACTGTCCTTCTAGGCATTTCTTCCTCTTTTTGAGGGCTAGTGTAGTATATGTTCATTCATCATGATATCATCCTCCCAGGCATTACCTCATCATTTTTTTGTGTGTAGTAGTATCTGTTCTGTGGTCATGAAAACATCCTTCTAGGGGTTACCTTCTCTTTTTTAGGGGCAGGGAGTAGTGTAGTATCTGTTTTGTCGGTATGATACCATCCTCCCAGGCATTATCTCTTCCTTTGGGGTGGCAATGTAGTATATGTTTGTTTGTCATATATGCTAGAAAAAATATACCACCACAGGGAACATATTTTTGCCAGTATTCGTAATTAACTCTTATTTGTTATTGTTTTTTTTTTAATTCAATGGTTGTTTTACCTTTAATATAAGAAATTATTCTGTTTGGAGATATTGTTTTATTTTGTGGACAAATGTTTAGCATTTGTGTTCAAATTTTCCTTTTCGGCCTTTTTTTTTTAGGGTACTGACTTTATTTTTATCAAGTTGCAATCCATTTATAAATTCTAAGTTAAAAACAAAACCACTTCCCACACAAACACACTATGACCATGCACATTTCTTCTTTTCCTTTTTCCGTGGTCATATTTAAAAGATAAATACATTTGCATAAAACTTACCAAAATGTTAATGTTTATCTATCTATACGAATAAATGCAAACGTTTTTGTTTCGTGTTTACAACAAAGTTATGAATGAAATGTTTATTATTTACATTCTTTTTCTTTCAAGTCTTTCAAGTAGCGAATTTTGTAAAGCCAGCTTGTATGCAATAATTCGTTTAGAATAAAAATATTGTTTCACCCATCAAATAATCCATAAACATTCATTTGTCTTGAAAGAGACACACCAAATCTAACCTGATATTCAGTTTGAACATCTTGAATCATCAGAAGAGCATTTTTTGTAAGGAACACTTGACAGCCTGTACTGAAGCTAATTAGTCTTCACCCCCCTCCTCGTACTGAACAATTAATTGTTCTTCATCCCCACCCCATCCCCGGTTGATATTGTTGTTAAATGGATTTGAACTCTTGTGTCATAATCAATAACAAACCGTGGTTATCTTTGCTTTGGTGTCCTATATCAAACACAAAAGAATGTAATAAAAAATTCAAACCACACCTGAAAGATTTGAATAGCCATTTATTTTGTTCCAATTAAATACTTACTTTCCTATATTGAATGCATTTCTATTGTTCATCATTGTTCTAACAAATAAGGAACATGTGCTAGATTTTATTTGAAACAATTATTTTCTTTTCCGCAGACTGTCTTTATTGATGATTGGTTTTGATTTTTTTGGAGACAGCTCAATGCACTTTGTAGCCGTGTTTTCTCTTCCTCAAGCTGTCACACCCATTTAAAGATCGCTCTCTAATCATGACAGCTTTCTGAAGCAGAAACACCTGCAAATTCAAAAAAACTATTAAGAAGAAGTCAATAGTTAAACATAGCGTAAAATGTCAATTCGACTAATTGGCGATGTTTCCATTTAAATTCTCTTTGTTCACTAATTGTTTGCTCCAAAATTTTTATTTCAATTTGAAAATATTCTGTATCGATTTGGTTCAATGTAAAACTTGCATTTTATTCTTTTTGCTAAATGGACAATGTAATTCCTGTTTTCGAAAAACCTGTAGGAAGAATGCAAAACCTCTGATTGTCGGAATAGTTACATGTATGGGATATTTGTCTGGTGAAGTCAGGTTAAAATAGTTATGTGAACAAATATTTTTTAATTATCTTAATTTCTTTCAACTTTCCACAAATAATCTAAACATCTTTACAAACAATGTTTGAGAATAAAGTTCTTTTAGATAGAAGTTTGTAAGATGAACCCATTTTGATATAAAGAATCCCTTTGAAGTAGAAAGCTTCTCTGAGGGATCCCTTGGAGGAATCATTTCGAGTAGAAAGGTTCTATAATGAATTCTTTGGTGTTGAAGGATTCTATGAAGAATCCATTTTGAGAAGTTAACTGAATTTTGAAATCTTCTGCCTGTCTGAGAACTGACAGATATATATTTAAGTTAAACAATGAAAAGTAAATGATACAATTCCAAGTCCATCTGTTACGTCCCCATTATTGCAATAAGTATCTCCTTTTATAGAGTTTTAGTCAGCAAAGTTGATCATTAGAACATTTAAATAGTTAGCAGAAAAAACTTATAAAACTGATGTTTATCAATTCACTTAAAATTCCGAGAATATAGATATATAAATATAGCTATCAGGGGACTTGAATTATCCCCCTTTGTCTGAAGAATTCAGATATAGACGCCATCTTGTCAAGATTCAAACACCCTGTTTTGCATGTGTGCTGTTGAGCTGAATAAAGCCTTAAATATATTTGAGCTAAATAAAGCCTTAAATATATGATGATATTTTAGTTATGACAATAGAATAACATGAAATACACTGAAAAAAAATTTCATAGCATGAAAATCAGTTTAACAAGTTTTATGATTAAATTGACTGGGGAAAAAGCTGTTTTCCATTACAAATAATAATAATATTTAGAGTCAGCTGCTGCTGATGCTTGTGTTTGTTTGCATATGTACTAAATAAATTACTTCTCTTTGTCTTAAACGAAGGAATAGCTATTTATGCGGATCAAAAGCTGAATAAGCAGAAGTTGGCACTCCTGTTTAATCAAACATGTATAAGGGAGGGAATGCTGCCCAATTATACAAATTTTAATCTATATTGAAATAGAGGAACAACATATTATATATAATATTACTCTGTTTACATGGTAGAATTGAAAACACTAAAACTGAACACAAACGGAAACGAGGTTTAAACCATAAAATCTGACAAAATCTTCTTTCCTCAGAGTTTGTTGTAGCTCGGTCAGTAGAACAGCACTCACATTTAGGCTTGCTTTGGTTGGTTAGCCTCGCAGGTTTGCGTCTTGTCAGTGATCGCCATTTTTAGTTTGATTTTTTTTCTCCGGCAGATAGATAACATATAAGTATTTATTTACAAAAACTTGCCTATTTATTATGCACTAGCTATATTTATCCAGCGTTGCCCGGGTGGACGCCGATTGCTGGTTGAAGACATATTTCCATGTGGAGGTATATTACCGGGTGGAGGGCTTAGAAAAAACAATTTGTTAACGTACGATGTACCAATGTTGTCCCAACAGGTCATATGTCATCTGGTAATATATAGCTTTGTTCAATTGATTAAAAAAATTAAAACAGAAGTTAGATAACTTCAAAAGATGAAAATGCAGAAAATAATTATTTAAAAGCGATCATTGTTTAATTATAATTCAATGTTTTTCTTTTTTATGAAGTGAATTATTTTGATTTAATAAAGTTATCAAACAAGTAAATATTTATGAAATTTTAATTTGCATATGTTTTTAAAAAATGCAGAAAATAATTATTTAAAAACGATCATTGTTTAATTATAATTCAATGTTTTTCTTTTTTATAAAGTGAATTATTTTGATTTAATAAAGTTATCAAACAAGTAAATATTTATGAAATTTTAATTTGCATATGTTTTTAAAAAATGCAGAAAATAATTATTTAAAAACGATCATTGTTTAATTATAATTCAATGTTTTTCTTTTTTATGAAGTGAATTATTTTGATTTAATAAAGTTATCAAACAAGTAAATATTTATGAAATTTTAATTTGCATAGGTTTTAAAAAAATGCAGAAAATAATTATTTAAAAACGATCATTGTTTAATTATAATTCAATGTTTTTCTTTTTTATGAAGTGAATTATTTTGATTTAATGAAGTTATCAAACAAGTAAATATTTATGAAATTTTAATTTGCATATGTTTTTAAAAAATGCAGAAAATAATTATTTAAAAACGATCATTGTTTAATTATAATTCAATGTTTTTCTTTTTTATGAAGTGAATTATTTTGATTTAATAAAGTTATCAAACAAGTAAATATTTATGAAATTTTAATTTGCATATGTTTTTAAAAAATGCAGAAAATAATTATTTAAAAACGATCATTGTTTAATTATAATTCAATGTTTTTCTTTTTTATGAAGTGAATTATTTTGATTTAATAAAGTTATCAAACAAGTAAATATTTATGAAATTTTAATTTGCATATGTTTTTAAAAAATGCAGAAAATAATTATTTAAAAACGATCATTGTTTAATTATAATTCAATGTTTTTCTTTTTTATGAAGTGAATTATTTTGATTTAATAAAGTTATCAAACAAGTAAATATTTATGAAATTTTAATTTGCATAGGTTTTAAAAAAATGCAGAAAATAATTATTTAAAAACGATCATTGTTTAATTATAATTCAATGTTTTTCTTTTTTATGAAGTGAATTATTTTGATTTAATAAAGTTATCAAACAAGTAAATATTTATGAAATTTTAATTTGCATATGTTTTTAAAAAATGCAGAAAATAATTATTTAAAAACGATCATTGTTTAATTATAATTCAATGTTTTTCTTTTTTATGAAGTGAATTATTTTGATTTAATAAAGTTATCAAACAAGTAAATATTTATGAAATTTTAATTTGCATATGTTTTTAAAAAATGCAGAAAATAATTATTTAAAAACGATCATTGTTTAATTATAATTCAATGTTTTTCTTTTTTATGAAGTGAATTATTTTGATTTAATAAAGTTATCAAACAAGTAAATATTTATGAAATTTTAATTTGCATAGGTTTTAAAAAAATGCAGAAAATAATTATTTAAAAACGATCATTGTTTAATTATAATTCAATGTTTTTCTTTTTTATGAAGTGAATTATTTTGATTTAATAAAGTTATCAAACAAGTAAATATTTATGAAATTTTAATTTGCATATGTTTTTAAAAAATGCAGAAAATAATTATTTAAAAACGATCATTGTTTAATTATAATTCAATGTTTTTCTTTTTTATGAAGTGAATTATTTTGATTTAATAAAGTTATCAAACAAGTAAATATTTATGAAATTTTAATTTGCATATGTTTTTAAAAAATGCAGAAAATAATTATTTAAAAACGATCATTGTTTAATTATAATTCAATGTTTTTCTTTTTTATGAAGTGAATTATTTTGATTTAATAAAGTTATCAAACAAGTAAATATTTATGAAATTTTAATTTGCATAGGTTTTAAAAAAATGCAGAAAATAATTATTTAAAAACGATCATTGTTTAATTATAATTCAATGTTTTTCTTTTTTATGAAGTGAATTATTTTGATTTAATAAAGTTATCAAACAAGTAAATATTTATGAAATTTTAATTTGCATATGTTTTTAAAAAATGCAGAAAATAATTATTTAAAAACGATCATTGTTTAATTATAATTCAATGTTTTTCTTTTTTATGAAGTGAATTATTTTGATTTAATAAAGTTATCAAACAAGTAAATATTTATGAAATTTTAATTTGCATATGTTTTTAAAAAATGCAGAAAATAATTATTTAAAAACGATCATTGTTTAATTATAATTCAATGTTTTTCTTTTTTATGAAGTGAATTATTTTGATTTAATAAAGTTATCAAACAAGTAAATATTTATGAAATTTTAATTTGCATATGTTTTTAAAAAATGCAGAAAATAATTATTTAAAAACGATCATTGTTTAATTATAATTCAATGTTTTTCTTTTTTATGAAGTGAATTATTTTGATTTAATAAAGTTATCAAACAAGTAAATATTTATGAAATTTTAATTTGCATAGGTTTTTAAAAAATGCAGAAAATAATTATTTAAAAACGATCATTGTTTAATTATAATTCAATGTTTTTCTTTTTTATGAAGTGAATTATTTTGATTTAATAAAGTTATCAAACAAGTAAATATTTATGAAATTTTAATTTGCATATGTTTTTAAAAAATGCAGAAAATAATTATTTAAAAACGATCATTGATTAATTATAATTCAATGTTTTTCTTTTTTATGAAGTGAATTATTTTGATTTAATAAAGTTATCAAACAAGTAAATATTTATGAAATTTTAATTTGCATATGTTTTTAAAAAATGCAGAAAATAATTATTTAAAAACGATCATTGTTTAATTATAATTCAATGTTTTTCTTTTTTATGAAGTGAATTATTTTGATTTAATAAAGTTATCAAACAAGTAAATATTTATGAAATTTTAATTTGCATAGGTTTTTAAAAAATGCAGAAAATAATTATTTAAAAACGATCATTGTTTAATTATAATTCAATGTTTTTCTTTTTTATGAAGTGAATTATTTTGATTTAATAAAGTTATCAAACAAGTAAATATTTATGAAATTTTAATTTGCATATGTTTTAAAAAAAATTATTTTTTTTCTTGCTTTTCAGTTTTTAATTTTCTTTCTCCAAGATGTCGACTGAGGAATTAATGTCTGATGTGTCGTATAAGAAACATGGCTTGGCTATTTCTGACCGATGGGAAGTTGTTTGGAAGCTGACCAACCTTGTGATGGCTATATTCTTTCTGTTGGCAGCCTTTGTCAATGTGAGTTTATTTATCTATCTTTATAATGTTAGCTATGTTTATATGTACAGGATTCACTCCTAAACTAATTAACACATCATTATGAATTTTGGCACACACCAGCTAGGTAGAAGAGTTTGTAATGTGGGCTATATTTAGTTTAATGTAGTATCATGTAAAAAACGGGTAGAATCCTTTCGTAAAACTCGAGATACTTCCGATGTGGGTTAAATTTTAGCAATATGTGTTAGATATCAATTAATAAATATTCCCCAAATTTCAGTTTCTTTGGAGAATTTTAAAAAAAGGGATAATATAGGTATAACCTCTTATTTGAAAATTCAAATATATCAGTCGTTGGTGCACCAGTCCAGATGTGGCAACAATACTCCATGCACAGGCTGATATAATAAATGGTCATAGTAATACATGTCTGTTTATATATTCATATAAATAGTGGGTAACACATGGTAGGTAATGCATTACATAACATCAGGAGCTGCTGATTCAAAGTGTTGCATACCCCTACTTAGGGCCGCGGCTTTTCTCGTTTCGTATACTCATCCCAGAAAGGACCGTGGCAGTTCACATTTAATCACTCGTCATTTTTAAAACATAAATCATATAGTTTGCATACCTTTAAATTTCCCCCTTGCCGCGTAGAGGGTGCGCCGTCTCGATGTCGTCTAGTGGTTGAATTCTTTCTTCTCTCTTCTCTGCCGTGAACCACGCCGTCCGTTGTCTGCAACAAAAGCTTCCTGACCGACTCACTAAACAACAATCTTTTTAAATTTCAATTCTTTTTATTACAAGCGTTAGTTATCAAATCAGCTGGGAGATATTTACTAACTTAGAGAGAGAGAGAGAGAGAGAGAGAGAGAGAGAGAGAGAGAGAGAGAGAGAGAAAATTACTGCTTTCGTAATTACTAAACAATTATTCCTTAACCATTTGTGAAGGGGGGAAAAAAAAGAGATCTTTCGCCCGTATTTTCTTAGGGAATCAATTCCCCTAATCTGTTGTAGACTACATGGTAACAATCACGTCTGATAGGTTCGCCTCCAAAACCCAGACTGCCAAAACTCGCTTCTCACGAAAAACGAGTAACGTCACAGATGCATCTGCTTCCCACGCAAAGGCCCGTGACGTCACAGAGCCTCTCGCAGGTGCACATTGACGCCTGATCCGAGGTCTCGTCACGCGGTGACCCTGTCACGTAAAGCTCCAACTGTGAGAACAGACCCTATTCTGCCTCGACTGCACGGGTCCACCCGCGCTAATTCGCGCAAATCAAATCAACGACTTCCAACAGATACGTCCATTCCCATAGGGCCATTATCCAACAAAAGTATTATATAACAATTGAAAATTGTTTATGTTCGCTTGATATGAATTAGCAATAAATGACCATTAGGATGAAATTAATTTTTATGAATATTATGATATAAAAATGTTACCCATTTTTTCAATGCTTTATTTATTCATTTGCAAAAATGTAACATTTCTCTGCCATTTTTGGCGATGGAACAGGTATTCTAATATGTTAATAATATTCTTGTAATGCTGGTCAAATATATTAATGGATGTCTGATGCCAAATCTTTTTACACTTTTGAAAGCTTTTGAGTGATTAAGCACTTCACACATCGCCACTAATTGTATTTGACCCCTCTATATGAATGAATTCCAATATTTTTCCGCGATTCCGATACAATTACTGATCCCGATTCCAATAAATATCCCAAAGTTATGTTCTTTGTTATTCATATTATTGAAATCGTTTGGCAGTTAAATTGTTACATTTTCCGTCCATTGACAAGACACAAGTACACTCCTTTGAGACTACATGAAAAATTTGCCAACATAAAAATGTAAGCATATATATATATATATATATATATCATATATACAGTACCATCCAAAATTAAGGAACAAAAATTAAATCTTCTGAATCTAAACAAAATTATATATTAATTTTTGTGAAAATTTCACTGAATATACACATTATGTAGTTGGACTTTTACCGAGATTTTCAGATGAATTAAGATAATATTTTTAAAGTTATCCACCATTTTACAGATTTCAAGTGGAATGGAAACGTCTACAAAAAAGTTTCTGTTTATTTTTTTTTTTTTTATAATTATTTTTCAAATATAGTCATTCATATATTATATTTTTCACGCACACATATATATATATATATATATATATATATATAATTTAGTGAAGGGACAATTCCAATATTTTTCCCTGATCACGATACAATTACTGATTCGAATTCCAATAAATATCCAAAAGTTATGTTAAAAAAATCAACTGACAATTTTTTACGTCAGTCTTTTAGTATTATATTGCACTGGAACAAAAACAAAATCAGTGGCTTAGTTGGTATCGACGCGGACTGAAAACCTGGGTGTGCCAGGTTCAAATCCAAGTCATTCCACTGAAAAACGCTTCCATCAAACCCACATGACACTTGTGTCTAATCTCCTGGAGGAGGGATAAATAGAAATCATATTAACACTTGTCCACGGATGGGCTCAGCCTTGATAAAGTGGTGGTTTCTGTTTTTCTATTTAAAAAAAAAAATTTATAAAAAACGGATATGTTCATTTTTTTTGTATCTCACTGATAAGTTATAAAACAAACAATAAACATTGGTACCTTTTTCTGGATAAAAAAAAACTTCAGTAATAAATAATTAATAATTGAATGTTTATTTTCATTTTAAACAAGGCAACATTTCTTAGTAAATTAATTTATTTAACTATTTTCAAAAAGAAGGACGAAACAAGATTATAATATTTAAATTAAAAAATATTTGTTTGAAAAGAAATACAAATTCTTTTTAGTTAACTAAACATTAAGAAAAACGTGTTTCTTTTTGTTTACGATTTTGTTTTGCAAACTTAACTATATTGTACGTATTATTTTAAAAAGAATAACAATCTTAATTATATAGAAAAAAATTACAGAGAAATCTAGAAAGAAATAAAGTCAACAAAATACAAATTTTACTTATTGGACACATTTTAGGTTTAATTATAATTGTTTAGGTTTAATTATAATTGTTTAGGTTTAATTATAATTGTTTAGGTTTAATTATAATTGTTTAATTGTATAGGTTTAATTATAATTGTTTAATTGTATAGGTTTAATTATAATTGTTTAATTGTATAATTGTATAGGTTTAATTATAATTATTTAATTGTATAATTGTTTAGGTTTAATTATAATTGTTTAATTGTATAATTGTTTAGGTTTAATTATAATTGTTTAATTGTATAATTGTTTAGGTTTAATTATAATTGTTTAATTGTATAATTGTTTAGGTTTAATTATAATTGTTTAATTGTATAATTGTTTAGGTTTAATTATAATTGTTTAATTGTATAATTGTTTAGGTTTAATTATAATTGTTTAATTGTATAATTGTTTAGGTTTAATTATAATTGTTTAATTGTATAATTGTTTAGGTTTAATTATAATTGTTTAATTGTATAATTGTTTAGGTTTAATTATAATTGTTTAATTGTATAATTGTTTAGGTTTAATTATAAATGTTTAATTGTTTAGGTTTAATTATAAATGTTTAATTGTTTAGGTTTAATTAGAAATGTTCTCAATTAACAAAACCTTTCATTTCTGTTATTGGCAAGAATTTCCTTTGTACAAAATCTAAAAAAAACATCTTTGTGCTTAATTTGTCAAAATATATGTTATATTAAAAAAAAAAAAAATTCAAAGTGTAGTATCTGTTCTGATACTAAACTTTATCTTTTCTTTGAATTTTTGTCCTAATCCAGAGTACCGCTTTTTGGAGAGCTGGACATTAAGACCATTAAAAACCGACATAGTGTCTAACTCTGCTCTCGCAGGGAGACAAGTAAATAGGATAACACTTAATTAATAACACTCTCAACTAAATCAGCCACCTCCAAAATGAGATTCTACTTTTTTTAAGCGAATGCATGTAAACCCCCTGAAAAACTTGAAGAATGAACAAAAAACAAAAAACACAATTATTTTAAAATTTACAGTGAGGGGTCAATTTCCGATATAAATTTATAAATTTAACATAAAATGATCTTCATTTCCGGACCATTATAAATTTTTAGGCTGTTCACTAATTTCTTTTTTTTTATCACTAAATCTAAGTTTGACTGGTAAGATCATAACACCATATGTAATCGCTTAAAAAAGTAGCCCTCACCCCCCAAAAACGCACATAATTTATCTCCAATAGTAATTTCTTCTTTTTTTTTTTTTTAGCTCATTTTACATTAAATTTACATAAGAAACTTTAAATTCTAAAATAATTGATCCCTCCTCCCCCATATATGGTTCAGGGTGTTCACACGTAATAGCCTAACACAGTAGTCTCGTTTTTTGGGGGGAGGGGGGGATTTAGCTGAGAGTGCTAATATACAATAATAATAATAATAATAATAATACTCATAAGTTCTTATATAGTAAAATATCTACTTAATTTCTACAAAGAAAACAATTACAACTTTCACATTACATTAAAGTATAAGTTTAAATATGAACCAAAAATTAATACAAACATGTTAGTAATTAATTTTTAATCCATAAAACACATTTTAAATTTCTTAAAAATAGTTTTAATATATATATATATATATATATATGCTTACATTTTTATGTTGGCAAATTTTTCATGTAGTCTCAAAGGAGTGTACTTGTGTCTTTTCAATGGACGGAAAATGTAACAATTTAACTGCCAAACGATTTCAATAATATAAATAACGAAGAACAATTTTATCATCCCATGCCAATCCACCGTTTATATCTTTAGACATTTTGTTTTAGAACCACACACACATAGAAACTCAAAATCAAAGAAGAACCGATGCCAAAGTGTGTTTTCGCACAGAACTGTGAAAATCTTTAAATTCACTAATTCATTTATACCTAATTCAACTCCACATTAAGCCTTTATGTTCAAAGTTTTTCTTATCACACTTTTTGGCCACCTCATGTAAGGTCGTTTGCCAATCCCGAGGAACTGGACAAAAGCCCACCATATAAAAAAAATTAGAACATCTTTTTACATTTTACTTTTAATTAAATTATCAATGATGTTTGTCAGTATTTTTCTTGACAAAAATGTTTAATTTGATTTTTAAACATTTTTCGGAACTTTGTAAATCAACTGCATTTATTTAAAGGATACAAAATGAATTTAGGTAACATTTCATTTTTTTTTACACAAGTAAAATAAATTTACATCGTATTTTTATGTTATCATGATGTATTATTTTTTTACTTTAATAATTATCATTTCATCATTAGTACTAAACATAGAAAATTAAGTTAAAAAAACAATTAATCAAATCGTTTTTGGAATCGGAAATTAGGCTAAAATTTTTCTGATACCAACACCCCCAAAAGTTCCGATTTTTTCGATTCCGATTCCTAGTCCCAACACTAATATAAAAATAACTAGCCGCGCGTGTGTGGTCCCCCTCTGTATGTGACTCGATGTGGCGAGTGTAAAATGCAATAAATTTGGGCAATTTGGGGCATTTTTGACCCCCCTTTGACCCTCTGGGGGCGCGAACCAGAATTTTTCTGAGGTTAAGGATTCTCATTTTATATCCAGAACAATTGCCTCTACATTTTGGCCAAGTTTCAGAAAAATTGAATGGATGGATCAAACGTTATGGGAGAAAAGGGTCATTTTTTGCCATTTTGGGGATATTTCCGGATTTTTCTCTGCAACCATCCATTGAATTTCTCTGAAATTTTGCATGAAGTTGTACCTTTGGTCAGGTTAGAAAGTGACATTCTCCGACTTTTGAAAAAAATCTGGTTAGCCCCCCACCCCCAGGGGGTCAAAAGGCCCCGAAATGGCAAAAAATGACATTTTTTGCCCCATAACATTTCATCCATCCATTCAATTTCTCTGAAACTTTGCCAAAATGTGGAGGCAATTGTTCCTAATAGAAAATAAGTATCGCTGACCTTGGAAAAAATCTGGTTCGCGCCCCCAGGGGGTCAAAAGCCTCCAAAATGGCAAAAAATGACCCTTTTCTCCCATAACGTTTGATCCATCCATTCAATTTTTCTGAAACTTGGCCAAAATATAGAGGCAATTGTTTTGGATATGAAATGAGCATCCTTGACCTCAGAAAAATTCTGGTTCGCGCCCCCAGGGGGTCAAAGATGCACTAAATTGCCCAAATTTATTTCATTTTACACTTGCCACATCGAGTCACATACAGAGGGGGACACGCATGCGCGGCTTGTTATTATTTATTGTTATTAAAAGCTATTAGAAAGGATTTCGAATCCTGTGTGTGTGTGTGTGTGTGTGTGTGTGTGTGTGTAATATCTGCTGTCTGATCTTGTCTCTGTTCCTATTCCAAGATGTTGATTTTTTATGTTATCTATCTATCTATATATATATATATATATATATATATATATGTATATATATATATATTTGTATAATTGGGCAGCATCTCTTCTTTTATGCATGTTTGATTAAACAGGAGTGCCAACTTCTGCTTATTCAGCTTTTGTTCCTTTTATTCTAGTCTTCGTACGTCGGATTTGATGTTATAATCCAAGGAGTGTAAAAAATCTCCGTATTTTGTGCGAACGTTTTCGACCGACATCGGTCGTTGTCAGGCGGTTGCAAAATGAAATAAATTGCTGAATATATCAAGAGGGCGCTCTTCTAAATTATTTTAACAGCACTTCAATACACCTTCACTCCCCTCATAACGGTAATGGTTTATGTTGGGTTTATTAATGCATATAAACAATGCTTCCATTATGGGGAGGCGAACACTGCAACCTGAAACCGCCAGAATGGATGTGTTATTTGTTAAAATGTTCCTAAATTCGTTCTTTGGGATGCCATGCTTTATAAGATGTTGGTATATAGACTTAGGGAAACAAACGTTGATCAACTCACATATTGCAGTAGTAGTAGTAGTAGTCGTAGTAGTAAAAAAAAAAAAAGAGTTGATCAACGTCTGTCCTCTTAAATAATCAAATTCTGCCGAGTTCCCATCCTCGGCTCCAATCCTCAGGGTGTTTGTCTCATCTGACACAAACTCATTAACCCATATTTTTCGAGTGGTCTTTAAACCTTGATAAACAGTACCTCATTAGTATATATATATATATATATATATATATATATATATATATGCAAGCGTCATTAAAAACCACTGAGTTCTCTCTCTTCACAATCTTTCTTGTCAATTTCTCGACGCGGTGAGCGAATCTTTCGGTTTTCAGGTGTTAACCGGTTAAGTATTGCACCTAGCGTTGTGTTGTGGGCCATTCCTCTAGCGCTTTCGGTCTCTTGACCGTCTTCAGGAGGCTGTGTCTTATTGTCAGAGCCGTAATTATAGTTTTATTATTAGTTATATATCTATTAATTTACATATGTATATATATATATATCTTTATTTATTTTTTAATTTTAATTTTTATTATTATTATGTATTAATTGTTAAAGACTGATAGGGCGTTAGTATCAGTGGTGAATGCTATTTTATTAATTGTGAGTTGTAAATGGCACTACGCATCACTTACATGATATTAGTGCCATCCAGCGACGCATTACCACACATAAAAAGCATAAAATCAACCGAACTAAGACAAATATTAACAACTAACACTAAGATCATACATAAAAACAACTGCACCAACAGACTAAAAATCTTCGAAGCCCTACACATAAAAAAATTACAACCCACAATTAATAAAATAGCATTCACCACTGGTACTAACGCCCTATCAGTCTTAAACAATTAATACATAATAATAATAATAATAATAATAATAATAATAATAATAAAAAAAACAAATAAATAAAGATATATATATATATCTATATATATATATATATATATGTATGTAAATTAATAGATATATAACTAATAATAAAACTATAAATACGGCTTTTAGTAACAATAAGACACAGCCTCCTGAAGATGGTCGAGAGGCCGAAAGCGCTAGAGAAATGGCCCATGACACAACGTTAGGTGCCATACTCCACCCATTAACACCCGAAAACCGAAGAATCGCTCGCCGAGTCGAGAAATTGACAAGAAAGATCATGAAGAGAGAGAACTCAAGTGGTCTTTAATGACGCTTGCACACACACACATATATAAATATATATATATATATATATATGTATATATATATATATATGAGAAGAATGTTGTAGTTTGCTTGGAGCATTGTGTATAGTGTAAGAATAATATTTTGGAGGCGATAACAATGCGTTGTTAAAGTGACACATATACGACACGTGGAATCGTAACACACTCCAACGAGTGGCTGTATTTATTTTATTTCTGAAGATGAGGGATACCCTCGAAAATTAAAAAAATAATAATGAAAAGGACACACTCCAACCTTACACCACGGTCAACGATACACTGGTAAATAAAAAATTTTTTTGAAAATTATTGACTTTTCAATATTGTCACTTTGTTTTTACAATTCCACGTGTCGTATATGTGTCACTTTAACAACGCATTGTTATCGCCTCCAAAATATTATTCTTATATATATATATATATATATATATATAGAGAGAGAGAGAGAGATTTGGATTTTTCACTTAGAAAAAAGATTATTCAGTGAAGACCGGGATTATTCCAATAAAAACAAGCTCGATACAGAGCATTTATATGTGATTTTTTGAAAGCTTACCAAAGCAAGGAGCCCAAACAACACCACAAAAGATTTTTTCATTCAAAAATTATTTATTTTAATTTGAAAAATGATAAATAATTTTTGAATGAAAAAATCTTTTGTGGTGTTGTTTGGGCTCCTGAACGGAATGCTTTGGTAAGCTTTAAAAAAATCACACACACATATATATATATATATACTAATGAGGTACTGTTTATCAAGGCTTAAAGACTACTCGCAGAATACGGGTTAATGAGTTTGTGTCAGATGAGACAAACACCCTGAGGATTGGAGCCGAGGATGGGAACTCGGCAGAATTTGATTATTTAAGAGGACATATGTTGATCAACTCTTTTTTTACTACTACTACTACAATATGTGAGTTGATCAACGTTTGTTTCCCTAAGGCTTTGTTGCCGTATACTTTAATACAAAGTACATGCTAAAATATATATTTTAGTTCTGTGATTGAGTAATGTTTTTAAAAAAACATCCGTTTTAATTGTTCTAATTAGCCGTAATTTATAATTAACTGAACAAGTCCCCAATCTCTCTCTTAACTATCTATGTATATCTCATACTCTTTTAACTCAAAGTTGATTCAACCACTCTCTAATATTTCTTAATGTTTCTGTGAGCATTTAAAGAAAGAGAGACTCTCTTTTAGTGATCGTCTTATTCTCATACATGTGTCTGTACACGCCACAAACATATATGTAAATTAGATGGCAAAATAATAAGTCTCTTTATTTCTATATGAAAATAATAAATATGTAACAATAATGATATAGAAGAAAATAGACTTATTATTTTTAGTTATGCAAGAAGATTATCTTAAAAGTTGAATGTCACAGTTCATGAATTTTCAAATGTAATCGAAGACATCTTCTCAAAATCGGAACAGAGCCGAATCAAGGCAGCAGACCTTGCAATCACAAAGGTCTCAATATCATTTTAGATAGAGCTTTATAATAATAATAATACATGTCTTATGATAACTCTTTGCTGCAGTTTCATGGAACATCCGATTGTCACAAATGCATTAATAAAATCCTTACCAGTGTTCGACTCAGTTTGAATAGAAATCCAAATTGAGTACAAAAGCGAATTCTGAAATATTTAACATTTTTTTTCAAATTTTTACGACGGTCAGTGAAGGGGCATTTATTTATGACCAGCCCATTTGGAATAATGGTAAGAGTGTTTGCTAATGGGCTAGGAGACCAGGGTTCGATCCTCGGTCGAGTCATACCAAAAATTAAAATAAATAGTACTTGATTCCCCCTCGCTAAACACTCAACATTATAAGGTGAAGGATCAAGGGTAAGTGCAGTGATTCTGGGAAAGAAGTGGCGCCCTCCCCTACATCTCAGTGTAGTAGCTAATGAAAAGGGAGCTTTTGAGTTGCCCTCAACTATGATCGACCACTTTACTTTTTTTTACATTGAAGGCTAAATTTGTACAAATAATTTATCTTTGAAATTCAGCCTTCACTGACCACTGGCTGCATTAACCAAGTGGTTAAAATAAAACCTGTCACAGATGGTTCCTCTTTCTCGACCACAAGTTTGAATCCTGTACATGTCTCAATTTTTCTCTCTTAATTCACAACCCCGTCGGCTTAAGGGTATTATCTATGCAAATCGTCTCAACAAGAATCAGCTAGATATATAATGTATTATTGGAAATAAATTTCAATGTTTGCTATATTTATTAAATTATATTAGGTCGTTACAAAAATAATGTCCGACTTTAGAAACACACATTTATTCATGAAACATTTTTCCCCTTTCCAATAATCTGTAAATGAGGTGAAACTGTTGCAGCCCTGACAGCAAGTGTCCCAGACATTTCTTTGACACTTTGACGTGAATTTTGCTCAACAAGTGCTTGCAATTGTTCATTGTCAAGATTACACGGCCGTCCTCTACCTTCTTCATCTTCAAGGCTCTCATCTCCACTACAGAATTTCTGGAACCACCTTCTTACTGTCCGATCACTTGTAGATCCATCTCTCCATGCTTTATAGGCAGAAGTTTAAGAGGTATTGTGCCCAAGTTGAACTCATGAAACATAAGAAGGCAAAGGTCATGTTTTGGCATGTTCATCATTGAGGGTCTTCTACGCTTCAAAAATACTTTCTATTTGAAAGAAACTTCCAAATTATTATTGAGAACACATCAATGTTAAAATTTACCGGAAATAAACTACAAATTCTTTGTTAAAATAACTTTTTAAAACCCAGTGCTTCAGGTGGCCATTATTTTTGTAACGACCTATATATATATATATATATATATATATATATATATATATATATATATATTAGTGTTTGTAGAGTTGTTAGTTCATAGGTGGTAATCCTGTGAATATACAGTGTTTATAAGACAGTGCTCAATAACATGTAAAGCTGTATTTTAGTATAAATTATTATTTATATCTTCGCTGTAGCCCGAGGAATCTAGAATTTATATAAGGTCCAAGCTGAAACCTGTATGCACAAATGTAGCCAAAAAATGTTTGTATAAATAAAAAATTATATATTATATATATATATATATATATATATATATATGCAGGGTGTCCATAAAGTCTAGACACATAGGATGATTGGATATTTTTATTTAATTAAATGAAATACAAAATTCAATATTTTTAACTGATTACAAATGTAAGAGATTGGTCGAATGGCAGTTTCTTTAATTGAATTGGAAGATTTAGTCATGTGGAAGAGAGCTGTAAAGGCATGCTCCAAAAGGAGTGAGGAGAGAAGAGGCCAGCAGTGGAGGAAGAGGAGAGAGCACATACGGCAGACACTATCTACATCTGTGGCAACTGTCGATCCAGGATAGGCTTGCACAGTCAAAAAAGACACTGCAACTCGGCAACAGACTAATCTAAGGCGCAAAACTCCATTATCTCCTGAGACAGATGGATGCCAACCACATTCATCAGACTGTACTACTCTTCTTAATCTTCATTAATGATCTGCTAAATGATATCCTGAGATCATTCATTGACATCTAACCAAACGATGCAATTGTCTATGGCTGCACCTCGAAGAGCACTGATGATCAAGCTCTCACTGATTTCCTCTCTTCTTACCTGAAGAATGTCGTGTTGTGGGGAAAAAGTTGCTTGTTACTTTTAACACCTTAAGGAGAGAAGCTTTATAGTTTCTCTCCTTTAACCACCAATGCTCGGGTCCCTGTTTTGCCCCAGTCGAAATGAATGGCTCTTGCCTTGAAGAAGCCCTTTGTTTGGATAAACTCTTAGGACTGACTTTAAACCCCAGATCTAAAATGGAAGACGTATATCCAGTCTGATGCTAAGG
Organism: Sepiola atlantica; assembly: GCA_963556195.1. NCBI lineage: Eukaryota > Metazoa > Mollusca > Cephalopoda > Sepiida > Sepiolidae > Sepiola > Sepiola atlantica. Next base: position 94,884,702 of record OY744530.1, read on the forward strand.
TCGATGGAAAAATGGTTGGATCATTCTACCGCTCCAGAAAGTACCTGACTCCATATGCCATCGTCTACCTATATAAGAGTCAGATACGTCCAAAGATTAACTACAACTGCCGTATCTGGGGAGGGGGGGGCTTATTGTTGTTAGTCTCTCTCTACTCTATCGTTAATTTTATGGAAGATCTCGATTGAGCTCCAGCCTTTATTTATCCCTCTTTCTCTCAAGTTCATTTTTATCTCTTCCTCCCATGTTTTCCTTGGCTTTTCCCTGTGAACTGAACCTGATCCCTCAACTGTTCTACATCTACTAACCCAAGAACTCTCATCCATTCTTTTAAAAAAAATTTTTTTTTAACATAGTTCACCCTAAACAAGGCAGGCCGTCACTGTAGACGTAAGGGGCTACTGAGAAAAAAAAGGGAGAAGGTTTGGGGGAATCAACCTAAATTGGGATCTGCGCAGTGAGATGTCTGTTTACATTAGTTTTAAATTTCTGCATGTCAGTACCGTCGGGGAAACAGGGAGCAGGGAGGGAGTTCCAGAGGCCAGCAGAACGAGGAAAGAAGCTATTTGAGTAGAATACTCTCCGGCATCTGGGGACATCCACAGTGAATGGATGGGATCTAGTTGATTGTCGAGTTGGTCTAGTGAATTTACGTCGAGGGGGTACCAGAGTAGCCAATTCATCGGCCATTCTATCGAAGTCTCCTGTTCTGCACACATCTTCCTATACTGTCCAGATTTAATTTTACCCTGAGGTCATAAGAATTAACCCTGTCTTTAAGACTCACATTACACATCCGTCATATTATTCTCATATCATTTCTCTTCATGCAACGCATGTCCTCAACCCTCACTGGCCAGGTTTAACTTCTATACATCATCACACTTCGTACACATGCCTGATAGACTCTTCCCTTGGTCGACAGTGGTAACACTCTGCTAGTTAATAAAGGTAGAAGTTCCCTGAACTTACTCCCCTGACTCAGTGGCGTCAAGACTAAGAGTCTTAAAGTAATCAAAATTTGCTTAGAACTTAAGAATATTTAATTTTGTGCAGTTTAACAATTGTTAATGTTAAATCTCATTCAAATCTAAATTAAACCTTTTTCAGCGAGAAGGTTTCAGGGATCTTTGATAAGAAACGAGAAAAATGACTTCTTTATGACAAACTACATAAATATTTAAAGAATAGTTTTGTTTTCCTTTTATTGATCCAAAACAAGGTATATTGCCACTGATGTGTAAGGGGTTACTGTGATAGGAGCCAGATTTATAAGGAGGCAACCTGGGTAGGGAGTTAGGCAGCAAGATGTTTGTTCACATTGCATTTAAATTTCTGTATCTTGTTATGGTAGGGGGAAACAGTGAGCAAGAAGGGAATTCCAAATGCAAGGGGTTTAAAGAAAGAAGCTATCAGAGTAGAAACTTTTTCGGTATCTAGTGACCTCTACAGTGAATGGGGGGGGGAATTGTGTGATCATTCTTATAAAATTTCAACTTCTGCAGGTTTAATAGGTTTAAAGTAGTTTGCTAACAGACACACATGTCTCTCGTATTAATATAGACTAGCGGGACCCCGTGGAAATTCCACAGTGTTTTCTCAATCAATCTGTCTAATTGACTGTTAATAATAATATTCTTTTTGAAATATTAAATGTTTGTTGGGATCCATACTATTAAGAAAAAAATGACTTTCTTTTTTTATAAAAATAATTGTCATTGGCATTGTCAACTAAATATTCTTTAAATAAATAAAACGAATATGTTTCTTCTGTATTTATTTAAAATTGTAGCAATTTGATTCTTTTTAAAACAATAAATATTCTGTATTCTTATCGTAAAAATAATTATCAGCTAAATATGAATAAAACGAATGTCGCTTTTTGAAATGTATTTTAAAAAAAATTGTACTGTTTTAAGTCGATGGGACGACATAATTTGAGTTAGCGACATCGGATTAATCACAATCTAATTTTGTAAATGTGTGTGAAAGGTGATAACGTACGTACGAACATGAAATGCCATAGCATATTATTATATAGATTATTTCTATTGATTGCTCTTCTTTTTGTTTTTTTTACAGCATAATGACAATGATTGGTACATCTGGATGGTGAGTAATTGGGTTCACTCTTTGCCTGCTTCATTTTTTATTGTTTCCGTTTAGTTTGGATTTTGCGAACAAAATAGATTTGCAAGTCGAACACATTATTATATTTCCAAAATATTAATAACAAGTATTTTATATGCAATGGAAAATTTGTAGGGAATTTTATTTTCCTAATTTTGTTGGTTTGGTCAAATTGAAAGAATGAATGACAGTGGTTTAGGTTAAATGCAGAACAGTTGAGGTATTAGTGTCAGTTGGCAGGGGAAGGCCAAGAAAAACATGGGAGTGTAGCAGTCACCAATAGGGACTACTTTTGAATGCGTAATCACTGTCCCTGTGAGCTGGCTTGTCCAATCAAATCACAGGGCGCAGTAATATCGTTAGTTCCCTAAGGGACTACTTTTGTTCCCTTAGGGTTCGAGGAAAAAGATCAGACGACCTCTTGGCACCAGCTTGGACGCATCGCAGAGAGCACCAGCGAGGAACGAGGAAACGCTCTCTCTCCTGCCGCCGTCGCCTCACTCAACGACTACTACCATCTTCACATGAAGAAATCCACGAGCGTCCCTAAGAACTCTTGTATTCTTCCTCTTCCTCAAACGGACACCGTCCCACTCTCTTCTACCTATACCAAACTGTATAGGTAACCTTGAGTTAATAAAACCCCTTTTTGTTATAGTTACAGAAATACTTTTCGTTGTTCCGTTTCTTTACGAGAAGATAAAAGGATAACCCCTAACAACCAACTCATCATTCCCTTTACAGGAGAAAGAGCGATAAATAAAGACCTGGTCAGAAATAGGTTAATCTTGAAGTCAATTTCTAAAAACCGTTCAATACATGCCAGTGTGTAAAACAGACTTTAAACCGAATATGAGGATGATGAAGATGATGATGAAGATGATGATAATGATGAAGATGATGATGATATATAGTTTTAGTTTTATTTGCTGATAGTTTCCATACATTTGCACACAATCATTTCACCTCCCTAACAACATGTGCACTTTCTGTATTATCATAGAAAAATTGTGACCCAAGGAAACATAGGAGGAAGTGATAAGAATGAACTTTAGAGAAAGTGGGATAAATAAAGACCTGGCCAGAGATAGGTTAGTTTGAAAGTCAATTTCTAAAATCCGTCTAACACATGCAAACATGTAAAACAGACGTTAAACCGAATATGATGATGATGATGAACTTGTTATTGAAAAAGACTCACCATTGTGGATCAAATGAGGATTGACTGCGTCACATATTTCAACATGCTTTAACTATCTCATAAACAACAACAACCCTGAGCACTTTTTTTGATCTCCATATGTATAACATACGTGGACATGTCTACTAAGTCAGAAAACAGCACCAACTCCCATAACTTTTGGAAACATTTTTTTCGCAATTAGAATTACTGAAGCATGGAACATGCTACTGATCAGTTGTTGGCTGCATCCTTTAAAACCTTTATGCTTCGGAAATTAATGAAAACGACACGTACTGCACCGTTTACATACACATGCACATCTGTGCATGCACTTTTGATGATTTGTAATGCATCTGAGCACTGTACACAATGAGTTTATCATAACAAATAACCAGCTGCCACAATAATCTTTGTATTTAGAATGCACAATGACGAGAGTTTTAGGCAAACTGGCAGACACACTATTCTTTTGTTTATAATGAGCTCAATCATGGGTGCCAAAAAGGCGTGAGTAAAGTCTTAGCTTGGTTTTTTTCTAATGCAAATTGCAATCGTTTTGGCATCTTGCAAATGTTGTCTATTCTTATTGCAGGCAACGGAACACAACAGACGAAAATACAGGTAAATAAATATGATCAGCACAAAAATACAGGTAAATAAATATGATCAGCACAAAAATACAGGTAAATAAATATGATCAGCACAAAAATACAGGTAAATAAATATGATCAGCACGAAAATACAGGTAAATAAATATGATCAGCACAAAAATACAGGTAAATAAATATGATCAGCACAAAAATACAGGTAAATAAATATGATCAGCACAAAAATACAGGTAAATAAATATGATCAGCACAAAAATACAGGTAAATAAATATGATCAGCACAAAAATACAGGTAAATAAATATGATCAGCACGAAAATACAGGTAAATAAATATGATCAGCACAAAAATACAGGTAAATAAATATGATCAGCACAAAAATACAGGTAAATAAATATGATCAGCACGAAAATACAGGTAAATAAATATGATCAGCACAAAAATACAGGTAAATAAATATGATCAGCACAAAAATACAGGTAAATAAATATGATCAGCACGAAAATACAAGTAAATAAATATGATCAGCACAAAAATACAGGTAAATAAATATGATCAGCACAAAAATACAGGTAAATAAATATGATCAGCACAAAAATACAGGTAAATAAATATGATCAGCACGAAAATACAGGTAAATAAATATGATCAGCACAAAAATACAGGTAAATAAATATGATCAGCACAAAAATACAGGTAAATAAATATGATCAGCACAAAAATACAGGTAAATAAATATGATCAGCACAAAAATACAGGTAAATAAATATGATCAGCACAAAAATACAGGTAAATAAATATGATCAGCACAAAAATACAGGTAAATAAATATGATCAGCACAAAAATACAGGTAAATAAATATGATCAGCACAAAAATACAGGTAAATAAATATGATCAGCACGAAAATACAGGTAAATAAATATGATCAGCACAAAAATACAGGTAAATAAATATGATCAGCACAAAAATACAGGTAAATAAATATGATCAGCACAAAAATACAAGTAAATAAATATGATCAGCACAAAAATACAGGTAAATAAATATGATCAGCACAAAAATACAGGTAAATAAATATGATCAGCACAAAAATACAGGTAAATAAATATGATCAACACGAAAATACAGGTAAATAAATATGATCAGCACAAACCGAAGACGACACAGAGGAAGAAATGGAATAGAAAACTAAATTAAACTAGTAATGAAGTGCTATTACCAAGCAAACCTTCACAAAAAAAACTCCTTTACACGTAAAGAACATAATCCCAAAGTTCTGCCATCGATTTTCCAAACATTCTATATGTGAGAATATCCACAAACCATTCTGCTATGATTGGATTTAGTTGAATAGATTTTATTCATGGGATTCTTAATTCTTTACCATGATTTCTATAAAGATAAATTCAAAGTACATCATTGTATGGGTTTTAGTTTTAATAGGACACAAAAATAATTTATGCAGCATCCATTGTTCACTAATGTGATGGAACTGATATAAATTTTAGTCAATGAAAAAAATAAAGAAATAACTTAATTTAGAGAACATTACTGTATTTTCCTATGAGTAATATACTTTGAGTAGTATACAACCTTGTGTTTCTGAGGTTAAAATACAGGATGAAATTATAATACAACCTATGTCATTCTTTTTATGCTAACATATACAAAATTATCTAATAAAATCTAAATATTTTATATTAATATTTCACTTAAATATAACACAAATATAAAAGTCCGGAACAATATTCTGTCGGGGTACAAATTTTCAATAAACACCGTTTATTCATAACTCCAGTTTTTCGGTTCTGCTCTGATGAGTGAAAATTACCAATGAAAAGTTTAACTGATAAAAGTCACTTGTTCCCTCCGCTGTCGTTAATATTGTCACGCCATTCACTGCCTAATTCGCTCTGCCTGCGATGCAATTTTCCTTTTTGTTTTATAGATGCTAGAAGTCAAAGATGTTCTGTTTAATGCAATCATCATGTTTTGTGCAAACTGCATTGCTTATTCAGCGAACTGTGTCAGTTTGAGGCTGAAAATCTAATCACACCGAAGCCACTCACACGTGATGCCATGTCATCACGTGAATTTTTGTAGCTGCTGGCGAGCAAGTTTTTGTTTACCTGTATCTCATTTGCCCCCATATGATCTAAAAAAAACTAAATAAACTGATAGCTTTTATTTATCTTCCTCCCACAAGGTAAGATGTGACACAAGGTCAGGAAAATGGGAAAGAACCAGCACTCGAGAATTTTAGCACTCTGACTGTTTAAAAATTGCCTGGGCAGCCCGTCAGCATTCCCCGGTAGGGGCGCCTCAGACAGTAAGCAATAAACTTACTCCTCCCCAAAGAGGGGAGGCAAAGCCTGGGAGGGTGCACCTCCTAGAACTGCACAGGACCAGTAACCCCCAATAGACCGGCGTAAATCCAGACCCAAATGCCCGGACGATACCAGTTTATTATTAATAAATAAACTGATAGCTATCCTGTGTTTTTTCTTGTTATTTTAGTTTCAGAGGTCTAGTTTTTTTTACAGTGGCTGAGAAGAATCATGTCGGATCTAATTGTGCAAGTTTTATTAGGTTGGTCTCATATTTTCTTCTAGTGAATAATGTGGTCTGAAAATAACAGTTGAAGAAGTGTAAGATAATGGAGACACATGTGAACTTAGATGTGAAGAAAGTCTATTTGGATATCAAGGCTATTGTGGTTGCTCCGAAGTTTTGTTACCTTGATGATACCATTTTATTTATTTATTGGTTGAAAAAATAAATATTTCTTTGATGAGCATACAAAGCAGAATTTTATACACAGCTTTTGCTTATATATTTTTTTTTTTTACAAGTCAAATTATTTATGAAACAATAATATGAGAGAAAGAGAAGCAAAGAGACAGATACAGACATAGGTAGATAGAGAGGGGGAGAGAAAGAAAGAAGCAAAGAGACAGATAAAGACATATGTAAATAGAGAGGGGGAGAGAAAGAGAGAGAGGGGGAGAGTGAAAGAAAGAGAATCAAAGAGACAGATACAGACATAGGTAGATAGAGAGGGGGAGAGAAAGAAAGAGAAGCAAAGCGACAGATACAGACATAGGTAGATAGAGAGGGGGGAGAGAAAGAAAGAGAAGCAAAGAGACAGATACAGACATAGGTAGATAGAGAGGGGGAGAGAAAGAAAGAGAAGCAAAGAGACAGATACAGACATAGGTAGATAGAGAGGGAGAGAGAAAGAAAGAGAAGCAAAGAGACAGATACAGACATAGGTAGATAGAGAGGGGGAGAGAAAGAAAGAGAAGCAAAGAGACAGATACAGACATAGGTAGATAGAGAGGGGGAGAGAAAGAAAGAGAAGCAAAGAGACAGATACAGACATAGGTAGATAGAGAGGGAGAGAGAAAGAAAGAGAAGCAAAGAGACAGATACAGACATAGGTAGATAGAGAGGGGGAGAGAAAGAAAGAGAAGCAAAGAGACAGATACAGACATAGGTAGATAGAGAGGGGGAGAGAAAGAAAGAGAAGCAAAGAGACAGATACAGACATAGAGAGGGGGAGAGAAAGAAAGAGTCAACAGATGACGATTAGAACGGAAGTGACACCGCCGATACCATTAGAGCACAAGAAGGAGCTGGTGTTAATGTGATTGCAAGAGTTAGGAGTGAATCCAATAAGTTCAAGGCACTCCTGCCATTACTAACCAGCAGAGCATTACCACTATCAACCAAGGGAAGATTCTATTATGTATGTGTACGCAGTGTGATGCTGTATGAAAGTGAAACCTGGTCAGAGGGTTGAGGACATGCATTGCATGGAGAGATATTATAGGATAATTATACGATGGATGTGTAATGTGAGTCTTAAAGATAAGCTGAGTTCGGATTACTTTAAAGGAAGATTCTATCTGGACAGTATAAGGAGACTTAGTTGCTATGATCACGTTGAAAGAATGAATGGGAGTTCTTGGGTCAGTAGATGTAGAACAGTTAAGGTAGCAGGGGTAGGCTAAGAAAAACATGGGAAAAAGTGATAAGAATGGATTTGAGAGAAAGAAGGATACACAAGCCGCGCGTGCGTGGTCCCCTTCTGTATGTGACTCGATGTGGCGAGTGTAAAATGCAATAAATTTGGGGCATTTTTGACCCCCTGGGGGCGCGAACCAGAATTTTCTGAGGTCAAGGATGCTCATTTTATATCCAGAACAATTGCCTCTACATTTTGGCCAAGTTTCAGAGAAATTGAATGGATGGATGAAAAGTTATGGGGCAAAAAATGTCATTTTTTGCCATTTCGAGGCCTTTTGACCCCCTGGGGACTAACCAGATTTTTTTTCAAAAATTGGAGAATGTCACTTTCTAACCTGACCAAACTTACAACTTCATGCAAAATTTCAGAGAAATTCAATGGATGGTTGCGGAGAAAAATCCGGACGGACAGACGGACATGCCTCAAAACATAGGTTCCCAATTTTATAAATCGGAGGACCAATAGACTTATTTAAAGATAGGTTGATTTGGAAGTCAATTCCCTAAAGCTGTTAAACACATGCCAACATGTATAACGGACGGACCATAAACCGAATATGATGATGATGATGATGAGTTTGGCACAGATTAATTATCCGACGTTGACCTGAATTAATTTGTCTTCTGAATATGATGTTAGTTCTACAAGTGTGTTTGCCTGCTCGAAAGCATTTTTATTTGCAAAACAGAATCGTTTATGTATTTTTTTAAACTATGAGAAAATTATTCAATAAATACACACATTTGACAAAATATAATTTAAATTTAAATGTTCATGAAAATCTTTTTCAACTACCAAATTTAAAAATCCTACTTTTGTAAATATCTACGAAATTTAGCTTTTTTTTTTTTAGGGAGATATCAACCGCATTTTGCCTATAAACACTAATTCTAGCCAGGGAGTATTTATTAAATGGCAAGTTAAAGGCTTCAAAATCACATTCCAAAGTTACATTGTGCAGCCAGTAAACAAGCACAATAGAATTGTATGACCGGAGAAAACAAAGGAAACAGAAGGCTGCAGGAATAGGGGAGGAGGTGAATTTAAAAGCTGTAATTGAAAATGATGTTAATAGCAAAAATAAAAATCGGGATGGAACAAAGATATGTTTAATGTATTTCTGTTTACGTAAAACAAAGTTGTTTTACCGCTGTTGTTTGAAATATTTCAAAATGTAAGCTATGAAAAGAAAGACGAAAATCTATGTCTGTAAAGATGTGTATTCAGAGAATGAAAGTGTTTTTTGGTATATTAATTTTAAAGGAAAACACATAAAAATGATTGTATTAATGAATGCGTGAGGCTGCTTGCATTGTGTATAAGCTAGTATGCAATATGAAAGAGCAACGGTCTGTATAATTGCATGGATACAACAATTGAAGTATGAGTTTGATTAAAGAACAACACGTCAGTTCTCTCTTTATGTTTAATTAAATTCTCTTTATGGAAAACCGTACTCGTTTTATAGAAAAAAAAATTTTACGAACGAATGCGTTAAGTAGAAAAGAACAAAATTAAGTTCCTTAAACAATCGTTTGGTTACGAATAATTAAAAGGAGCTTGCATCATGCAGAATCTATTATGCATGATAAAAGATCAACGACTTGCATCATTGCATGGATACGAAATATTAAGTAATAGTTTAATGGAAGGAAAATTAATTTATTCACTATTATCGTAGATAAGTAATTTTAATAAATAAATAGTTTGGCATGTGTTCTAAAGAAATATAGCAATGTGGAAATTTAAAAGAATAGTTTTGTAAGCGGCAAGAGGATTTTAGAGCATAAACGAAAAATGCTCTCAGTCTAACAAACTTCCTAGCCAGAATAACTATTTCTTAAAGAAACTGAAGCTAATTACATTTTTTTTTTAATGTAAAGAACATGATATGATAAGAAAGAAGAAAGCGTTAGTCAGAATCATATATCGACATGTAAGATGCATTGCTATTTAGGTCTAAGTTGTTAAATCTGACTGACTTAATTTTATATATTAGAAAAAAAAGATGTATGCTTCTTACTTGAGCACTCTTGTAAAGGAAATAAGGGTTTGCACCTAGCATAAAGCAATAATTTTCTGTAAAGAATAGATATCTCTTAAATTACTGGTAGCATGGTAAAAATATTTGAACAAGGGAAATACATAGTGAGCTATAATTTCTTCAACTGGTGTTGGTGCAGGGTATAAGACACTTGACACTTGTTTACATTGGGATGTGACCTGACGTTCAGTTTTCGAATCTCAGTGTGGATACACTTGCTATGTCAAGTCGCACTGAAGAGTTGTGATACGATGAAACAGCTGTATATGGATAATTATATCTTATATATACTAGCAAAAATATGAGACCAGAGGTTGCATATGTATGCTAATATATGACTACCCCCACTTCCCACCCAAAGGAGAAGGTTATCCCTGGGAGGATGGTATCATGACCACAGAATAGATACCCCCCCCCAAAAAAACAAAATGAGGTAATACCTGGGAGGATGGTATCTTCATGAACGAGCATATACTACCTTAAAGAAGGCGGTAATGCCTGGGAAGATGGTATCATATGGAACAGAACAGATAGTACACTACCCCCCCCCCCCCCAAAAAAAAAAGAGAAGGTAATGCATGGGAGGATGATATTATGACAACAGCACAGATACCACACTACCCCCCCCCCCTCCGGGAATTGAGTATTGGAAGATTGTACATTAGTTTGAAATAGTATAGTAAACTAAAAATCAAAAAAAAAAAACAAATAAAAAAAACAGGGAGATTGAATAACGCCATTAAACCGAAAAGGAATAAATGGACATAATAGGCAAAAAAATTTTTCTCTCCACATTACTCTTTTTCTCGTTTTTAAGCGATATTCGCCGACGTTTCCCTTGACAATGTGTCGGTTGAAAGGTACCTTGGGATTTAGTTTTGTTCTATTAATTTTAGTCGATCTTTTTATTCTTTTTAAAAGTTTCTAAAAGTTTTTAATCGACGATTAAATATATTATTTAATATTTCCTCTCCTTTTTTTTTCTTGTGATAGTGCCTCGACTCGCTATGACTCCGTTCATCATATCTAAAACCAATATATATATATATGGCCCGAACCATATTTGTAACAGGATACTGGTCTGTCTTCTATTATATTTCCAGCAATTGATTTATACACCTGGATTGAATGTTTGCTAACATTATGTGGTATTCTCAAATGATCACCCATCTAAGTACTAAGCAAGCTCAATGTTGCTTAGTACAATATCTTGTGAATTTCCAACTTACCAATACCAGTGTACACCATTCTGAAGCTATATCGTTTTGTACATGTTGTATATCGATGTCTTATTCGTTTGGCTCAAATTGTTCAAGTTTGTTTCAAACCAGATATAATTTGTCGACAACTGGAGAAATATGAAACAGCATGAGAATTATTTTTCCATTATTCAAGTGAAAACAAACTAGAAAAACAAGCCTAATTTATACAATAGTCAAGTCTAGTTGTCATATTAATGTTATCTAAACACGACAGATCTTATGTATTCTTTTTTTATGAATTTGTTTGATCAATTTTCATGAATTTTCTGCCTTTGAACATTCAATTATGTTCAAATATTGCCGACATATCAAATACCTTTTGTAAGCAATTATTAACACTTGTATACTTTTTCTTTTGTGCTAACAAAGTGTATTTGTAATTTTGCCATTTCAAGTAAGTTTTTTGAGCTTTCTAAACATTTGATAGTTTGTACGACTCCCCTTTTTTGCCTTTGATTTTCGTTTAAAAAAATTTCTTATACATAAAAAAATATAGTAGTATCAATGTGTAACAATTATATTCAGGGCCAATCTCTGAAACTACATAAGATACACTTAGAAAACTTATATATTCAGATTCGGCATGATCAGGTTGATGTAAAGAAATTATAACATAAAATTTATATTATCAAAAGACTTTTGAAATTAAAATATAAAGAGGTCTTTTTATAGTATTTCCAAAATTACTGTAAACCAAAACGGAAATATTGACTCTTTTTTTTCATTGTAGTTCAATAGCGTTTTCATAAGTATTTAATTTAATTTGTTCAAATGGAAAAGAAAATTCCATGTTTTATCAATTTGAATGAATTTAAACATTAATAAAATAAAAAAAATTATCGAAGTAAAAAATTGTTTTAGTACAATTACTGTAATGAACAATTACGAATAATTTCCCTATTCTAAATTATCTCCTCTTTGGAGAACTCTCCTGTTCGTCTTAACAATATAAATAAGCAGCACTAATATTGTACTGACAGTTTATGCCGAATAAAGCTTTCTTAAGTTACAACTGTTCTCGTTTGTCATTGCAATTACTACATAAATTGCAGTTATCAACATGAGTAACTTTTTAATCAAATATTTGTTTTTAATTTAGGTAAAATTTGTCTGATAGTTAAAAAAATTATGGTTGACCAAAACAAACATATTTAACATTCATAAATTTGAATATTGCTGATGCCAAATTTTTTCTGTAATGCACATTCTAAGTATATTTATAAAAATCAATAGTATTAAGGATATAAAAGTTTTAAAAAAATGTATCAATTTTCTTCTAATCTATCCAATTGGCTAAGATCAAAGTGTAGTATCTGTTCCGATGGATACTGCACCCCATAGACTGGTATTGTCTTGGCCTTCGGGCTTGATTTACGCCGGTCTATGGGTCTGTCCTGTGCAGTTCTAGGTCCACCTTCCCAGGTTTTGCATTCCCTCTTTGGGGAGAAGTAAGTTTATTGCTTACTGCCTGAGGCGCCCCTACCGGGAAATGCCGATGGGGCTGCCCAGGCAATTTTTAATTGCCAGAGTGCTCACCTCTCGGCACTGGCTTTTCAAACCCCACTTTCCCGACCCGACCTTGGGTCACATCTTACTTATGGGAGTAAGATAAAAACTGGCCTTGTGCCTAACTCCTGGAGAGGAGTAAATCAATATCCAATATTAACAATTAGATATTTTTAATTCATATATTTTATTATGATAATATTTATTGAATAAAAGTTTGGCATATCATACATTTAGAGATTTAAAAAATATGATATTTGCTAAACAAAGCGAAAAAAAACATCTATATTTTTATTTGTTTTAATTCAGTATTTTCTTTTATACTCACTTAATTTAATTTGTTCAAATGATAAAAAAATTAAACTTTTAATCATTTTTAACAATTTTAAGTGTATAATACTTGATGTAAAATGAAAAAAATTATTCAATAAAAATCTGTTTTGGTAGAATTACTACATAATTGTATGCCGTTGTAAGCAACCTAAATTTAGGTAAATCAGCTTTGATTTTAGCTTAGATTTTCTTTCTTTTTGCCAATTTGTGTATGAAAGAAAGAGAGAGGAAGTCAGAATGAGAGGTGTGTTGTGTTTACCAAGGACAAAGAGGGAGAGAAGGTTTTTAAAATAAATAAAATGTCCCTATTTACTTCCACGGAAGTATTTTATAATGTGGGGATAATCCAGCCTTCCCAAAAAGGGGCAATGAATGAGAACAACCTGGAACAACTACAATACTTATATAGTTCTGTTGGAACTTCCTTACTAATAAGTAGGTTCTATGCGACAGGCAAGAAAGAAAGGGGGAGGTAATACCCGATACTATTTCTATTTACTTGTCCCCCCCCCCCCACGAGAGTAAAGTTAGACCCAGTTGGTTTTTAATGTAGGGAAAATCCAGCTCCACAAATAGAGCACTCTGGATGGAAAAAAACAGTACTTGTATCATGGACGGCGGCACCATGGGGGGTGGGGCAGGTGGGGCTCAAGCCCCCCCCCCACACACTTTTTAACTTGCCCCCCCCCCACTTTACGGTCATCAATAATGAAGTTATATATGCATGTGTTTAATGCCCCCCCCCCACTTTTTAGGAGAGACCCCCCCCATCTTTTATAACTGTCCTGCCGGTCCTGACTTGTATAGTCCTACTGGCACTCCCTCATGAATAAGGGAGTCTCATGACCCAGGCAATAAACCTATCCCCACTAAAAAGTAAGGAGGTAATGTTCAATCTGGTACAATAATATTGTGGAGTCAGTGTTCATGCAGGACAAGCATAAAAATGAAGTACATCACATACTCCTCATCGGATTTTGAAGATAAACCCCCATCACCATATCGATTTTGAAACTACATTACCCAGAGTACTTGGATAAGTATGTTTCATTTTGATCAAAAAGGTGTGATGGGTCTATGTTTGTGCCAGAACATCTACAACATCTTACTTTATTTTATTGGATTTGTAACTTTAAAATTATAGAAATGAAAAAAAATAAGAATAGAAATGGTAAATATGGGGTTTAGGGCTTGGAGCAGAATTATTATAAATTAACTGAAAATTATTTCAATAAATGTCACTCTATTTACCGCCCCCCCCCTTCCTCTCCCCCAATTAGTGCTAAGCACATTTTTCGGCCTCACTCCTACAATTGCATAAAATATAAAAGAAATCAGAATAAAAAAGATAATATAGTATCATGGATTGGAATAGAAGAATATAGGGTTCTTCATTAAATCCTCAAGCTAGTTATGGGTAAAACAAAATACTCAAATATTCATTTGTTTGGGGGTTACCATAAACTAAATTGGCACTTGTGATAGGAAGGGACAGAAAAAATTACTTTATTCTTACTGATAAATGTTTGAAAACACTGAAACTAAGTCAAACAGTCGGCTGCTAATTAGCTTTTCTTTTGGTTAAAAGAAAGATTTTACAAAGATTTAAAAAAAACTTTTCTATTTTCTTATCCAGGACTCCAGGCGACACCAGATAGCCATGCTAGTTTATTATATAAAATAAAGTTGTCTTTTCTGTCTGTCCAACTAAAAAACCACTAAAGATTTACTTAGAAATTTGACATATTCTGATTTAGTATGACCTCGAGCAAATTATGGTGTGAAAATTTGCTGTAACCAGAGACCAAATTAGTTACTATGGAGTCAGAGAAAAAGTTCTTTCATTCGCAAAATTAACGGAAATAATTTTAAATACTTTAGAAGTTATTTCCCCTTAATCAATTAAAATTAAAGTTATAGAAATGAAATAATAAAAATGCTAATATCGGGGATCAGTGTAGCGTGATGGTGAAAGATAATGATTGTCTTAAAAAAAAATGGTGATGGGGAGATAACAGATGTTGAAATCTGTACTATTGTGTGTTTCTACTTGCCTTTTGTTGATTGTCCGTTGTTGATGTTCTTTTCACACAATACAAAGAAACAAACGCAAAAAATTCCTTCATTAGTTGTAAGAAACGAAAAAAGCTTTCTTGCTATTTTTCTGAAAATTCATTCCACTTGCAGTCAGCCACAACAGTAATGGAGATCCGAGTGTGTGTCTGCTTGCATTCCTGGCTATTCAGAATCTCTATCTGTCTATTGGCTATTCTGTTTTTAAAAAACATTATGTTTGCATCAGACTTACGGCATTGCATCTTTATTTTAATTTTGATACAATATATTTTTGTTAATATCATTTTGTTTATCATATTTCTGATAACTGATTTGACCTACTTTGCAGGGCTATTTAATTACCAGATTCTCATTGCTATTGTCCGTTGACTGATATCATAGTCAAAAATGTCAACACACATTCTCAAAAAACTGTTTGAGTCTTCATCAGTGATTTACTCTATCCTTCCACCCACCTAGCGTTAGTTACTTATATTTTTTATACCATTCTCCTTCGGCCCAGCATAGATGCAGCACTCTCACTTGACTTGAATGCCCAAATTCATTTATTTGGGGATTTTAATGTACGTAACCGTGACTGACTTGGATTCTCCAGCGATACATACGCAGCTGGTAAGTCCACGTATAGATTCTCTATAGTGCACTCTCTCTCACAGACTGTTACTTTCCTGACCTGCCTCCCTGATTGTGTGGACCAACAAGCTTCACTTCTCGACATTTTCTTGACCTCACTGCCTGAGGCTTGTGCGACGAATGCCCAAAGCCCGCTCGGGAATGCTGATCACCTTGATATCACCTTAAAATCTTGTCCCAAAGCTGATGAGCTGTTGCTCAAAACAACGAGATACTACAAGCGGGCAGATTGAAGATCCATCAGAGATCACATCAGAAACCCTGTATGGAGTGAAACGTTTTCTCTCTCTGCTGATCAGTGCACAAATCAGTTTACCGAATGGGTCAAAGCAGGCATGTTCCCATGCGAAAATTCTACAGCAAGTCCCACTCACCACAATGGTTCACCTCGAACTGTGCAGCTGTTATTGCACAGAGGCAGCAAGCATTCTGACAATTCAACTGCGACAAGTCAACTACAAATAGACAGAAACTTATAGTGTCAAGAAATCATTGTACAAAAGGATTATTTTCTGATTTTTAAATAGGATGTTTAAAGTTCAATTTAATTATCACGGAATTGTTTGATCATTAAATTATTAATTCAACCAAATTGTTATAACAGAAATCATTGTAAGACTGTAATAAATGAAGCAAAGAGAAGGTGTACAGAGATGACCAGAAAATGCATTGAGTCACAGAAACTAGGTACTCTCGATTTCTGGAAAATCTTCAATAGTGTGGTGAATAATGGGAAATCAACAATTCCTCCACTATCTAACCACAATGATGTCGTTTGCATGGCAACTGATAGGCTAAACTATATGCTCAGCATTTCACGTACAAACTTCAGTTTGGACTCCACAAACTACTCTCTCACAAATTTCCCATTGTGGACTGAAGCCACACTGGATGACATCACCCCATCTCATACCTGTCCTCTCCAAACTTTACAACAAATGCCAAATCTTGCTTCCCTGATAGCTGGAAAATTGCTACTGAATTCTGAAGATAGAACTGACCTTCTGAATTATCGCCCCATCAGTCTACTCCCACTCTTCGCTAAAATCTTTGAATCCTTAATCAATCTAGCGATATTCCGTCACCTCGTTAATGCTAAACTTCTTTCTGACCATCAGTATAAATTTAGGCAAGCATGGTCTACTGCGGATATCCTAGTGGTCATCTCTGAACACATATACCATACACCGGATAAGGCAGGTAAAACTAGGGCGGTAGCACTTAATATATCCAAATCCTTTGACAAGGTCTGGCATAAAAGTCTTCTCATAAAAATTAATTCATATGGTATTACTGGACGAATATTTAATATAATTAGATCCTTCCTATCTAACAGAAAGATCCATGTTGTCCTCACTGGCCGTTCATCCAAATAACATGACATAAATGCAGGTGTACCCCAGAGTACAATTCTTGGACCTTTATTGTTCCTAATTTTCATAAACGACCTCCTTGATGACATTGTGTCTGAGATGGGTAAATTTGCCGACGACACCATCCTTTACTCTCGTCATGTGGGTAAAACAGACGCACACATATCCGAGGCAATGGCTTAATCCTTAGAAAGTGACCTCCAGGCTGTAGTGGAATGGGGTCATAAATGGGTGTTAAGACAAAGCTCCTTTCCTTCAATAACTACCAGAAACCTTTTCAACCACCGATTGCCATGACAAATATATCACTCTACTTGAGAGTTCAACATTCAAACTCCTCGGCCTAACATTAACAGGTAACATGAATTGGAACAAATACTTAGAAGACATTGCCAAGACTGCTACAAAGAAAGTGGGCTCCTTCTACCGTGCTAGAAAACTTCTCATACCTGACAGTATCATATATCTCTAAAAAGCCACCATCTGCCCATGCATGGAGTATTGTTGTCACATCTGAGCTGGTGCACCATCCACTAGTCTCTCCTTCCTAGACAAGGTTAAAAAAAGAGCTGCTAATCTAATAGATCAATCACTAGTCACCAAGCTCCAGCCCTTGTCCCATCACCACAATGTTGCATCATTGTGCTTGTTTTACAAGTACTTCAATGGAATGTGCTCCGATGAACTTGATCAACCTGACAATCGGCTAAATCCCATCCATTCACTATGGAGGTCCCGAGATGCCAGAAAGCTTCTTTCCTTGAACTGCTGGCCTTTAGAACTCTCTCCTTGCTCCCTGTTTCCCCGACTGTACCCACATGCAGAAATTTAAAACTAATGTGAACAAGCATCTCGCTGCACAGCTCCCAACTTAGGGTGGCCCCCCCCCCCCTAAACTTTCACCTTAATTCTCAGTAGCCCCTTACGTCTACAGTGGCAACTTGCCTTGTTTTGGGTGAACTAAGTTAAAAAATGCAAAACGAAAAAACAAAAAAAACCTCATCTTATACATCAGGGCGAGGAGCAGGAGTACACATATGTCTTTAGTCATTCCCAGGCAATGCTGTGGGCTACAACATGGTCGTCTTCATATCCAATATCAACAAATATTTGTCATAAACCGTCCTTATATAAGTAATCAAATTTTTTTTATTTCATTCAATCCTTTCATATTATCATTCAACTGACAATCTATTCATCTTATTAAACTTCATCCTCAAATATCTTTTAGCCTTGATTAATGAGATATTCTTTGTTTAATTTTGTTTGTTTTATGAAACGAAGAAAATCTAATTTAAAAAAAAAATAATTTCGTTTTTTTACATTCTAATATATTTCAGTTATTTTATGGACTTAACCGATAATTGCTCCTAATGGCCCCAGATTGATTCAAATGACAATTTCAATGGTGTCTTTAGATTCTGTGACAAAGTTAATCCTCATTGAACTTATTTAAATGTTCTGTTGACATATTGATTTATATAACACACAAACAAACATTGACTTATATATATATACTAGCAAAACCTACCTGCTCTCCGGGCAGGAATTAATTGGGATGGGAGGCCGTTAATTAAAAAAAAAAAATTTACTCAGAGGATTCCAAAATTTGAACAACAAACTTTGGTAAATGCGTAGATTAACACACTCAGTAAAATTACCCCCCCCCCCCCGAAAAAAATGAAATTCTTCTTTTTATGGTCATTCTAAATAATAGGGCAGTTAACTAATATCTTTTTTAACACTAATCTTAAGTTTGACTGGCAAGGTTGTAAAACCACACACAATCGCCCCAAAACAATAACGTACAGAATTCATCATCAATGGCAGAAAATGGTTAACTGCCATAAAACTGTAGAATGGCTCGAAAATGGAGGATCCTTTTATGTTAAATTTATTTGCGAAACAAATCTCCCAGTCTAAATTCTAAAATATTTTTTGTTGTTTCTCTTTCTGCCATTTTTTTCTTTTTTAGGGTATTCACACGTAATCGCCTAAAAAAGTAGAATCTAGAATCGCATTTTATCGGGATATGGGTGTTCATCTACAATAATATCCAAACTTTTAATATTTTTATTTATACCATAAAAATAAAGTATTTAATTAATTAGATAATTTTAAAGATTTTTATTCAATTTTCATGGGAAGAGTACACACAACTAAAATCAATTGCTTAAAATTAAAATAAAAAAGGACGTATAGTTAAAAAAAATGTATAAGATTAAAAAAATTAAATATGGGTAAATTTGCAGATTAATATCCTATGATATACCCTCCCCCCCGAAAAAATGACATTCTGCTTTTTTTAGGCGATTGCATGTTAACACTGTGGAAAACGAAGATAAAGAAATACAAATATTTTAGAATTTAGTAGGGGATCAGTTATATATATATATAAGATGTAAGGAACTTAAAGCATAAAAACTTTCAGTAAAATGATTTGGTTCATCATTAAATAATCCTTGATTCCATGAAACGAAACAGCCAAAAAAATTGTATGAAGATTTAGTATTAAAGAAAGTCAATTATTCAGTGGTTGTTGAGCAAATGTTAAACTTAAAGATTTTTCATATTTATATATCTTATAACGTGAGATTGTTTTTATTTCCTTTTATTCATCTAAAACAAGGAAGGGGCTACTTTGAAAGGAGTCAGATGTTTTAGAGAGCAACCTTGGTGGGGAGCTGGACAGCATTGCATTTAAATTTCTGCATGTTTGTACGGTCAGGGAGCAGGGACGGAATTCTGGCATCTAGGGACCACTAAAGTGAAGGGGCGAGATTTTGCTGCTAGTTGGGTGGGTCAGATGTATTTATGTTGCGGGAGGAGTACTGGTACAGTAAGTTCATGGGAGCACATTCTGTGGAAGTACTTATATAAAACAATCACAAGGATGCAACATTGCAGCAATGCAACAGGAGCTGAAGCTTTGCAGAGAGTGCACGAACTGTTATGTTAAAAATTCTTTTTTGCACCCTGTCCAAGAGGAGAAAGGCGAGTGGTTGGCGCACCAACCCAGATGTGGCAACAATACTCCATTCACTCGCGAATGGTGGCTGTATAGAGATATAGGATTTTCTAGCCCGGTAGATGGAGTATACCTTCTTTGCAGCAGACTTGGCAACATCTTCTATGTACTTATTTAAACTCATGATGCCCGAGAATGTTGATCCAAGGTGTTTGAACGTTGGACTTTCGTGAAGGATGCTATCAGTCATGACAATTGGTAGTTGGAACGGTTTCTTGTAGTTGTTTATCTAGAGCAGGGGCGGGCAACCTCCGGCCCGCGGGCCACATCCAGCCCGCAAAGGCTTAGCGTCTGGCCTGCCACCCTGCTATGCTTTATTATTGCAATCCGGCCCGCGGACCTCCAAGTAAAACTCATACCATTTTGTGACATAAACGTAAAAGTAGGTTTCAATTAAGATTTACAGTGGGTTAAAAATGTATAAATATCAGCGAGCGATGATGCATGTATATTTCATTTTTCTTTAACTATTAATTTCAAATCCTTGGCCTGAGATAAAAATAGAAAAAGAGAAAGAGAGAGGCAAAGAGGAAACGAGAGACGAGGAAAGGGCATAAAACAGGTGTGAGGTGTGTTAAAACGAATGTTGGATCAACTTGCTACTTCCCCCGTCATTATTTTTTATGATTCCAAAATGTCTCTTCGTTGGTGCATTTTATAACATTACATACAGAAGTCTCCTGAGAAAAAAATATCAGATTTGTAGAGTGTTCAATGCAATTTTTGTACAATTTATTCATGTAACCAAAATATAGTAATTCTGAGATTTCGTTTTTCGCTCCAGCCTGCGATCTCCTTCCAAAAGTCTCATCTGGCCCTCACTCTGAAAAGGTTGTCCGCCCCTGATCTAGAGGAACATGTAAATAAGAAACATTTAACTGAATATTTAGATTCTTTTTTTCTTCTTTTTCTCTCAACATTTAATAAGAAACTTTTGTTTGTGAGTGTTTTGTATTGTTAAGTAATGCACATCAGTTCAGTGTTTATATGAGAACGGGTGGGCGGGGTTGCGGATACACGGCAAATAAAGGACACCAAAAAGACACTCTAGCTCTGTGAACCATTTGTGTATCTGACCGTGTTTAAATGGATTGGATTAGTTTGGCCTTTATATATCTATTTTTTACGGGTCAACCCACCTTTTCATGGTGATTTTTATGCTATCACCCAAGCAGGTTTATTCCCCCATTTGTAGCAGCTGTCCAGTGTGGGAAGGGGAGGGGAAGACATTCTTCTTTTTTTTTTTGTATCAGAAGAATGAAATAATATATAAAAAAATCATTTTGAATCGGTCTAACATGAATTCGATATTTGTTTTTATTCATGGTTTAATTTCCTATATTCACAACAGAAGCAAAGATTTATGCTTCCATTTTAAATAGTATGTTTTCTCGTCTCTCATTTTAATTACGTTCCAATATGCTACCATTTGTGGATTTATCCTCTTGTATGCATACCTAGTTTAAATATCTGTTTACGCCAGTTTCTCAAATCTCCTTCTTGGTGCTTCTACAGAATTTGAACCGAACCAAACCGACTTTTGTCAAACTTAACTTAAAACATAGGTTATGGTTAGGGTTAAGAAAACACAGTTTAGTTCTAAATTCTGTATCAGTAGCTACATTTCAACTCAGTTGGGATTCTGGGGTTGTCCTTAAACTACAGAGTTCCCAATCTGGAAATTTAAGGAGAGGCTGGAGTCCCACCTCCCTTTCATTGCTATTAGTCCCAGGTCCACTCAGATCCAGAGTGGTAGTACAATGAATCAGGGCTGCTTTGATATTGGGGGCTACTATGATACTCATGTCAACCTGTATTTTTCGCTTTTAACTAATCAACCATGATTTGTTTGACCCCCTAAAACTGAGCTGTATGATACAGCTGTAACACACAAAAAAAAAAAGATTCTATTTTACTTACAAATGCACAAAATATTGGTAAAAGAGTGGGTGTATATGTATTAAGTTTATTGTTGTTTTTTTAATTAATTTTATTTACTATCAAACTGAACTGTAAAGTAAATTAAAAAATTAATAATACAAATTAAGTATTTGCTATCAGATTGAATTGGATCGAGCTGGCTCAGGATAGACGACCTTGAGTCGTTCATTGAATGTTATGTAGACCAGACACTGGCCAACGATGACCTATCAAATAAATAAATAACTATTTTCATATAAAGTTTAAAAGAAAGAATTATCTCCCTTACATGAAAGAAATTGGTTTGTGTTGAAATAGATCCTTGCTCTATTTGTTATATATGCTTGCATTTCCTTCTAATCCATATTAATATTTCTGTTATTTGTTTTATTTTCTAGCCTGTATATCTACTGCCAGCCATCTTAACGATTCCTATAGCGATTGATACAACCATTACAGGTAATATTGAATACAAGATTTCCATGCACGTTGAAAGAGTCACTTTATGTCAGTATTTCTGACAGAAATGATAGACCTCTGCTCTCCTTATAGGCAGAGAAAAAGAGAATGCATCTAATTTTATGTAAAAATGTATTTTTCCTCCATGACTACACTCCTATGTACTTTAAATCTATTTGGTTTTTTTTTTGCTCCTGCACTACCTGACTTCATGTTCACACCCTGTTTGAAGTGAAATTTCACATTGTTTCCTTTTTTTCTTAAGTGCCAGTTACATAATAGCAAGAGATGTTTACAGGTGTGTTTTTCTAACTTATGCAGTTTACAAACCATGCTAGTTTTAGATAAGATTTTCAAGTTAAATTCAATTTTTATGGTATCTTTTGTTTATTAAATTGTTAGATGAAATACAGAATAGTTAACAAAGCCCCCCCACACATGTTAACAATGGGTTTCTAAATAATAACGTTATTATTTCAACACCATCCGTAAACTGCAGAAGTGCTGTGTTTTTAAGTAAATGAACTGCTATTTGAGAACATTAAAAACGTGTGGCTAAATGAGTTAGAGGGTGATAGTCACCCACCCTCACCAAATGCCACCCATGGAATCGTTAATATAAATGAGTTAGAGGAGGATACTATACTATACTTACTATAAATGAGTTAGTGCAACTATATTTCGTACAAATAAACTTCAGTCTATAACTGACTTGTCCACCAAGTTTTAGTCATGAATGTTGAACAGTCTTTGTTTTATCACCATTAAATGATTAGCCAAATTGTCAATAACTCTAACATCCTCATTTTCTTGGCATTAGTCTGATTTTAACTGTGATGGCCATTTTCTTTAGTTTAGGAATAGTCTGGGGATTGTTTTGATAAACATTATCTTTGAGATAACTCCATAGATAAATATTTGAGAGGTTAAGTTCCAGTGAATGTGAAGCCTATTCAGGATCACACCTCCTACTGATGATACGATTACCAAAGTGTCCCACCATATCATTGAATGACGATTAAACAATGACTGTTGGGTATTCACGACTCAAACTTGGTAGAGAAAGCAGGCAGAGACTGAAGTATATTTGTGCCAAATAAGGTTAGATTGCAGAAAGAATTGTGAATTTTATTACCGATTCCGTGGGTAGCATTATTTTTGCTGTGGGTTGGAGGGTCACCCTGTATATTACATTAACATATTTAAAAAAAATGCATGAGGGTTCAATCCTTAGTTTTGGCATTGAGACCTATGTTTTATATATTAATAAAAATAAAAATATATAAACAACAAATTCGAAAAGTAAAAGGAAAATGATGAATGAAATATTAAACAATTATTAAAGGTAACATTGGAATTTAATTTTATTAAAAATACATTTATAAAATAGGCTTTTTAAAAATGATAGTTTTACTCAATAAAAATAATATAAAAGATATTTTAGTTATTAATTAAAATCTTACAAGAAAATTAATCAATTAACATTGATAATAAGCATAGTTGGGTTCTCCCACCGGACTTGACTGGTGAGGAGGTTAAGCAAAACCTGACATCTCCGACAGACAATAGCAACATGCTTGGCAGTGAACGATATATACAATGGCACTCTAAATGATTTCTATGTGCCACTGTCTCCTCTCTCTGTGTTATCACCTGCTTGACTTGAAGCCGATGGTGCAGATCAGGGATTCTTTCATGAGTTACAGACCCCTTTTAGAATCTGGTGAATGTTTAGGACATCCTCCATAGCGAAACGCATATACATATAGGAATGTACTTTATTTTATTGAAAATTTATCGACTCGTCTTGGCCTTTTGGCTAAGAGCAAAGTGTAGTATATGGTTTGATACTATACTTCATCTGTTCTATCTTCGGTCAGTGAAGGAGAAATCTTTCTAGACTGAGGCAATTTTAATTTTTGTCCCAATCAAGAGTGCTTCTTTTTGCTGAGCTGAATCCCCCCCCCCCCCTCATATTAAAAACCGACCTTCTGTCAAACTCTGCCCTCGCGGGGGAGCAAGTAAATAGGGACATACAAAAAGTTTGAATGAAAAAATTCTCACAAAACTGAAATAAAATCGTTTTATGCAAATTAAACAAAACAAAAGCTTTAATTCTGCTCAGAAGTTCATTTCAATGAGGTCATTGTTGTTTCGTTGACATTTTCAATTTAAATTCAGTCTGATATAAAAATAGGTAATAAGATCAAACTCAAGTGCATGTCAAGTTTTGATAACAAAACAAAAACTTTAATTGAACGAATCTATAATAAGTCGATCGACAGAGAAATCGATTTTACTTTAGATTAATATTGAAAACAGTAATTCATGAACCTCAATGAATGTATCTATAATAGATCGATCGACAGAGAAATCGATTTTACTTTAGATTAATATTGAAAACAGTAATTCATGAACCTCAATGAACGTATCTATAATAGATCGATCGACAGAGAAATCGATTTTACTTTAGATTAATATTGAAAACAGTAATTCATGAACCTCAATGAATGTATCTATAATAGATCGATCGACAGAGAAATCGATTTTACTTTAGATTAATATTGAAAACAGTAATTCATGAACCTCAATGAATGTATCTATAATAGATCGATCGACAGAGAAATCGATTTTACTTTAGATTAATATTGAAAACAGTAATTCATGAACCTCAATGAACGTATCTATAATAGATCGATCGAAAGAGAAATCGATTTAACTTTAGATTAATATTGAAAACAGTAATTCATGAACCTCAATGAATGTATCTATAATAGATCGATCGACAGAGAAATCGATTTTACTTTAGATTAATATTGAAAACAGTAATTCATGAACCTCAATGAATGTATCTATAATAGATCGATCGACAGAGAAATCGATTTTACTTTAGATTAATATTGAAAACAGTAATTCATGAACCTCAATGAATGTATCTATAATAGATCGATCGACAGAGAAATCGATTTTACTTTAGATTAATATTGAAAACAGTAATTCATGAACCTCAATGAACGTATCTATAATAGATCGATCGAGAGAGAAATCGATTTAACTTTAGATTAATATTGAAAACAGTAATTCATGAACCTCAATGAATGTATCTATAATAGATCGATCGACAGAGAAATCGATTTTACTTTAGATTAATATTGAAAACAGTAATTCATGAACCTCAATGAATGTATCTATAATAGATCGATCGAGAGAGAAATCGATTTTACTTTAGATTAATATTGAAAACAGTAATTCATGAACCTCAATGAATGTATCTATAATAGATCGATCGAGAGAGAAATCGATTTTACTTTAGATTAATATTGAAAACAGTAATTCATGAACCTCAATGAATGTATCTATAATAGATCGATCGACAGAGAAATCGATTTTACTTTAGATTAATATTGAAAACAGTAATTCATGAACCTCAATGAACGTATCTATAATAGATCGATCGAGAGAGAAATCGATTTTACTTTAGATTAATATTGAAAACAGTAATTCATGAACCTCAATGAATGTATCTATAATAGATCGATCGACAGAGAAATCGATTTTACTTTAGATTAATATTGAAAACAGTAATTCATGAACCTCAATGAATGTATCTATAATAGATCGATCGACAGAGAAATCGATTTTACTTTAGATTAATATTGAAAACAGTAATTCATGAACCTCAATGAACGTATCTATAATAGATCGATCGAAAGAGAAATCGATTTTACTTTAGATTAATATTGAAAACAGTAATTCATGAACCTCAATGAATGTATCTATAATAGATCGATCGACAGAGAAATCGATTTTACTTTAGATTAATATTGAAAACAGTAATTCATGAACCTCAATGAATGTATCTATAATAGATCGATCGAGAGAGAAATCGATTTTACTTTAGATTAATATTGAAAACAGTAATTCATGAACCTCAATGAATGTATCTATAATAGATCGATCGAGAGAGAAATCGATTTTACTTTAGATTAATATTGAAAACAGTAATTCATGAACCTCAATGAATGTATCTATAATAGATCGATCGACAGAGAAATCGATTTTACTTTAGATTATTATTGAAAACAGTAATTCATGAACCTCAATGAATGTATCTATAATAGATCGATCGACAGAGAAATCGATTTTACTTTAGATTAATATTGAAAACAGTAATTCATGAACCTCAATGAACGTATCTATAATAGATCGATCGAAAGAGAAATCGATTTTACTTTAGATTAATATTGAAAACAGTAATTCATGAACCTCAATGAATGTATCTATAATAGATCGATCGACAGAGAAATCGAGTTTACTTTAGATTAATATTGAAAACAGTAATTCATGAACCTCAATGAATGTATCTATAATAGATCGATCGACAGAGAAATCGATTTTACTTTAGATTAATATTGAAAACAGTAATTCATGAACCTCAATGAATGTATCTATAATAGATCGATCGACAGAGAAATCGATTTTACTTTAGATTAATATTGAAAACAGTAATTCATGAACCTCAATGAATGTATCTATAATAGATCGATCGACAGAGAAATCGATTTTACTTTAGATTAATATTGAAAACAGTAATTCATGAACCTCAATGAATGTATCTATAATAGATCGATCGACAGAGAAATCGATTTTACTTTAGATTAATATTGAAAACAGTAATTCATGAACCTCAATGAATGTATCTATAATAGATCGATCGAAAGAGAAATCGATTTTACTTTAGATTAATATTGAAAACAGTAATTCATGAACCTCAATGAATGTATCTATAATAGATCGATCGACGGAGAAATCGATTTTACTTTAGATTAATATTGAAAACAGTAATTCATGAACCTCAATGAACGTATCTATAATAGATCGATCGAAAGAGAAATCGATTTTACTTTAGATTAATATTGAAAACAGTAATTCATGAACCTCAATGAACGTATCTATAATAGATCGATCGACAGAGAAATCGATTTTACTTTAGATTAATATTGAAAACAGTAACTCATGAACTCAATAAACGTATCTATAATAGATCGATCGACAGAGAAATCGATTTAACTCATGAACACAATAAACATGACAGATATATTCAACATTTACTGTATATTAAAACAAATACTTTGTAGCAGTTATATGATTACAATTTATTTTCTTTTGCGCTAGCTTATTCTCACTCGCAGAGTGATTGATACGTTGTCCGGTAAGAACACTTTTGTGTGGGAGGCACTTCTGCCAAACTTTTCTTTTTTAAACAGTCAGTGTTTACGCATCAAGATGACAAGGCGACATATTCCTATCCCCCCTCAAGCCTAGCCACGACATGGCCTAGGTGAGATGAAAGACGCAGACTAATCCACACGTTGCTAGTACATGTGCATCAACCGACTCAACGTATTTTTGTCTACGTAACTTTTTCCAGACAATACTTACTAACCACTATTAATGACGTCACCAGAAAAACTCGGCTCAGTGAACTGGCTGTGGCTCAAATCGGCCAATGTATTATTGCACGAGTTTTGAAATGCTTATTTTAGCCAACTGAACCATGTACTAATCACTACACCGGTGATTACATGTTAGTACAAAAGAAAGTAGATCTCAATTAGGTCGATCTGCTACAAAAGTGCACAAATAAAATTGATGGCACAGTGGCTTAGTTGGTATCGACGCGGACTGGGTATACCAGGTTCAAATCCAAGTCATTCCACTGAAAAACGCTTCCATCAAACCCACATGACACTTGTGTCTAATCTCCTGGAGGAGGGATAAATAGAAATCACATTAACACTTGTCCATGGGTGGCCTCGGCCTTGATAAAGTGATGGTTTCTGTTAATATATTTAAAAAAAAAAATTGATTTTAATTGTAAAATGAAGAAGTTTGTCCTTATAACCAAACTATGTTAACCCATTTTTCTACCTACCCAGCAAAGCCAGAGGGATGATATCTATGCAACAACCCTTTACTTATTCATTCCCTACAACTTGATATTGCTCCAAAATATAGTGAATATAAATGTTAGCTTTTAATTTGATCATCACAGACTTCCTGAAGCGGGTCTATGGACGTCAGGTTAAGAGCCCCTAGTGTAGATCATGAATTGGACTGTACAGCTATATGAGGACTTGCTGCTAGTTGAAACAAGACAGTCAAGAAGCAATCAGTGTTCATGCAAAACAAAAACGAAAATCTAACAGAATATTTACCCCTTTTTGGGGGAAATGCTGAAAAATTGTACCTATAATGAATGATTTATTGGAACAAAACTGCTATTTGGCACATAACTGAGGTGAGGGGTGTATGTTAGTACCTTTCCGCATAGTATTAGTGTGTAAATAAAAGCATCTAATAGAATTCGAAGGTAGCTTGCTGATTCTATATTTCATATTAGTAGCCTTTATGCGATATGCACCTCCCCCCCCTTCAAAGACGTGGTCTATGGAATCCACTATGCCGAGTTCAAATCCTATTGTGGTCATGTATACATTAATACTGCTGGGAAAGGTATAAACTTTAATTCTTTCTCCTAAATATTGGTAAAATATATCAACTTTTATTCAATTAATCGTATACAATGAATCAATTACAATAGGCATTGTGAGGAATAAAAGAAACAATATTCAGACAAAATGTAAAATAAAAATGGAATAAAGGATAAGCAAATCAACAACTAGCAAAAATTGATATGCCATAAAATGGGTGAAACGAACCAATCGATGTATGGTTTAGAATAAGTGTTGTGTTTAGGCATTAAATGAGGCAGATGTGCCGTGAAACAGAAAGAAGATCTAAATGGGAAAGTTTTACAATAAAAAAAAAAAAAAGCAAACAAACCAAAACCCTAAAATTCGCTGAAAATTGCATCACAGAAAGTGTGGATATTTCAACAGCAAATCTTCCGTTCTTTTGCAGAAAACAAATACTGGAAAAATGCTGCCCTTGTGCATTTGGCGATGTGCTGTGCTTTTTGCATCTACCAACTCGTTGTTTTGTTTGAGGTTTACTCTGACAATTTCTCGAATCCTTTACGAGAGGAAGAAGGGCGGTAAGTACAAGTGACTCGGGGTGGGTGGGTGATGCGCCATTTTCATGGTTTCGTTCAGGATTTTAAATGTAGCATCGTCTATTGTTCAATGGAATTTTCGTTTATGCATTTAAATTAACGGACAGTCATCTCAAATGTATGTTTTCAGTTATGTAAACAAATGCCATTTAATTGGCAACCCAAATAATTTGAATACATCTGTATTGGCTTTCTCACTCTCTCCCTATTCACACTTTCTTTCTCACTTGATCATCTCACACTTTCTTTCAAATTCTGTCTCACACTTTCTCTTTCTCTCTCTCTCTCTCTCTCTCTCTCTCTCTCTCTCTCTCTCTCTCTCTATATATATATATATATATATATATATATATATATATATATATATAAGATAGATGAAAGAAGAGTGATAAACATGTACGAATGTCCAGATTTATTTCAACTTCGATTGTTCAATGCAAGGTATACTCGGTAATAAAATTGTTTATTATTCTTTCCTTAAGCCAAGGATTTTCAAAGATCAAAATCTTATCATCAGAGGAATTACATAGATAGATAAGTTGGCAGTGGAAAAGTCAAAATTCAACATTTGAAAAAATATTAAGAAATGAAGAGTGAAAAAAAAGTTTGTGTAAAAAAGATATGGGGTTTGTCCAGTTGGTAATTGTCCGTTGATAAGTTGTCCAATGAAATGGGATTTAGATGGAGAAGAAGGGTTTTCGTGAAGACAGCATGGAAAAGCGTTAAAAAATGAAGTAGTTCCAATAGTGAGATTTTGAATTCAAATCGCAGGTGGAGTGTGTATGTATATATATATAAATATATATATATATATACCTTCTTTGTAATATAGCAGGAAAAATCCCAGCAGAGTGCTCGATTAATTGAGAATTAAAGTTAAAAATTAAGAGCATAATATTTTTTTATTTTGTTACAGAAAAATTAGTACACCATTCGTACCGTCGGTTTCAAGCACAGAAGGACTTAGCCATCCGGCTGATGACAACAGAAGCTGAAGAGAGCCGGATGGCTAAGTCATTCTGTGCTTGAAACCGACGGTACGAATGTTGTACTAAATTTTCTGTACCAAAATAAATATATATATATATATATAATTTGTTTCTATGTATGTGACTTCTGATTTAATTGGTAGTAAAAAAGAAAATATGTTTATTTAAGAAAGTAAACAATACATATTTCACACTAAGAAAATTATTGTTCCATCAAACTCGTTAATAAGTTATACTAAAATAAACAATAACAAATGAAAATTGGTCAGTCAGAATCAAAGTTTGATTTGTCAGCTTAAATGCTATTTAAGTCCAACTTGTAAAATCTGTCCGACATTATTTTATATATTAGATCTTTTGGCTGATGTAACTGCCAACCTTCTTCTGGTGCATTTTTTCAAACTTTCTAACCATGTTCAGATGAAACTAGATACCAAGGCTACTTGGATAATTATATTTCATTTTGATCAAAGATGGTGCAACATTATTGTGAGGTTTGTGTTTGCGCTTGACATCCATAAAAAGTAAATTCGTTTTACTTTATTTTATTTATAACACTAGCAGGACCCGTGTTCCGGCGTTGCCCAGGTAAAATATTAAATATTGATTTAATTTAAAAAAAAAAGAAGAAAAAATCATCAATAACAGTAAAAAAAAGTAATTGTAACAAAAAAATAATAGAAAATTTGTAGATGACGTTAAAAATAAAAGGGAGATAACTGCAATTGACTAAGCGAATTATCATTTAATGAAAAGAGAATTTGGGACGTTTAAAACGTATGCAAGTTATAAGACGATAATTGCCGGGTCTGTAATATTCTTTTTTCCTTACATGTTTGAAAGTTTATTACAATTTATGAACCGGTTTGTAATTTTCATTTTAATAAAAAAAAAAAGAAGATATAGAATGTTAATTAATGAATGAATACTTTAACAACGAAATGATGTTAATTAACAATTAACAAACAGAAAACTTTTTGGTAAACTTTAACAATGAAACGAAAATGCTGAAAACGTACACAACTGATTGTTTCTTTCACATATGTTTGTGTTATTCGGACTACTACTCTCATTTTTGCTGTTATATTCACAACGTTTCGGCTGTTGTAACACCCAACCTTATTTGAAGGTTACATTGACCGAAACGTTATAAATATAACAACTAAGATGAGAATAGTAGTCAAACAAGAATAATACAAATTACTAATCCTTATCTAAAAAACATCCGTATTATGTATTTTTTGTTGTTAATTTCCTTTTTTTTAGCAAATCTGAGAAATTTATTATTTTTTTTTACTAATACAGACCACTAAGTATTTGCTGTCTCTAAATAAGGTTTTTAATTGCCAAAAAATAAATATTTAAAACAAAACCTTAAAACGTGTTTATCTACTTTGTTAGTTTCCATACAATTTTGAGGGGAAGTCCTATTTCAGTCACGTAAATTATTCCGAGTGAAATGAGTTTCGCATTATTCTTGAACCACTTATTTGTACTTAAAAAAACATTTTTTACTTAAAAAAATTAAATAAACTCAGTTTTAGCAAGTTTCAAGTGTAAACATGGGTTTATTTTTTTTTATTACTAAAACATTTTTGAAACTTTTAAATAAACAAAAAAGGGCCGTTTAATTAAAAAATGAAACATTTTTTTATGTAGCCGATAAAGAAGTTGTTTTCCGAATTTAATATATAAAAACGAATTTTCTTAATTTAATTACAGGAAAACATCTCCGGAGTGCCCTGGTAATGTTATTTTGTTGTTACAAAAATCGTATGATGCTAACCGTTCAGAAATAGAAACTGAAGCGTAATCTGCTATTCTGGAATAAAATCCGAGTTCTAAAAAGTAATCTGAATTAGCTTAATTTTTTCTGGAATGTCCCAGTAATGTTAGTATTTTATTGTTACATAAATTGTATGATATTAAAAATGCAAACCGAACGTAAAAAGAAAGCAGTTTTAATAATGAAGAGAGTATATTAGAATTACAAAACTGCTATTCTTATATGCCATGACACTGGAATGTTGAAGAACAAAGGAAGCAGTCATTATTTTGATCGACAATTTATAGTAGGTAAGAGAGAAAAATAGTAGCATGAAAAATAAAACACAAGCGGTGTTCATGGCATTATTAGGCTATTAACAATTGGGCCCCGGTGTTACTGTTGGTGGTAGGAGTAGATATTATGATATTAGTGAAAATGGCTGCAAACATCTCTGTTAAAGTCTTAGTTGGGATGGGAAAAACAGCTTTCTCAAAGAAAACGCATATTTTCTAGAAACATGCATTAGGACTTGGCCTAAGTGTCTGATTGAACAGATTAGCATATGAAGTTTTAAAACTATAATAGCCAAAGAGAAAGGGAAAACATCGACTTTCCTTTATTATATTGAAGAAAATTATTGCAATTAAAAAATAAGAATAGAGATATTTATAAGGAGTTCAGAGTTTTGAGCAGAAGAGCGCATGGGTCCTCATTGATTCAGGACAAATACTTCGAGAGGGTTAAAGAATATAAATTACCGAAATTATTTTAATAAATGTCACTATTTTGGCTAAGATCAAAGTGTAGTATCTGTTCTGATGGATACTGCACCCCATAGACTGGTATTGTCTTGGCCTTTGGGGCTTGATTTATGCCTGTCTATCGGTCGGTCCTGTGCAGTTCTAGGAGGTCCACCCTCCCAGGCTTTGCCTCCCCTCTTTGGGGAGGAGTAAGTTTATTGCTTACTACCTGAAGCGCCCCTACCAGGGAATGCCGATGGGACTGCCCAGGCAATTTTTAATAGCCAGAGTGCTCACCTTCTTGGGCGCTGGCTTTTCAAATCCCACTTTCCGACCTTGTGTCACATATTCCTATTGTGGGTAGGTGTTGAATAAACACTTTACTTACCCTTTCGTCCATTTTACCCAATCGATGCTGACTAAATCCTAAATTGAAACTTATAAAATGTCAAAAATCAGAATAAAAAGGTGTTCTTAACTGGCAGCAGAAGGATAGGTTTTCTCATTCTATCCCGAGCAACACTAGTTCCTCCTGCTAGTCTTTTATAAGATTAAAATCAAAATGATGAATGATAATTCAAAGATTTTAAAATTTGAGCTTCGTATAATATCCAAATTTCTATGACTTTAATCTTTTAAACGGTAAATATTTTTTTAGTGCTTATTGGTAATCTAAAAACAAATTTTTGCTTTTATTTTTGTTTTTAAGAAAAAAAATTTCTTAGTTTTTATTTTGTCAATTATAATTTAATTTAATTATATTTAAAAAAAAATAATTAATGAACTTTAATGAAACTGTCATTATTATTTTGCCTGCAGGTTTATGTTAGTATAACTTGGTGATGTAATTTTTTTTTTTTTTTTCAGTGAAGTTGCTGGTCTTCTCATTATTGTCATCTGGTTATCTGTCTGTCGGTTTATGTCCCTGCCAAGGTAATAGTGTAGGTATCTTATCATTTCAAGTATATTTTCTCTACATGTTGTTAGTTTTCTGATATCATATTTTCTATTTTTGTTGCTGTGTCAAAAGAGATATCAGAATATAGAAAAATATTTCCTCATTACAAAACGCCTGATTATTTGGTATATTTGATGGCATAAAAAGACATCTTTTCATTTATATTTAAGACTAGCAATTATGAAGTTCAAGGGATCGGTAATTATTTAAACATAAATAAATTTATATATTACAATTAATATATATATATATATATATCAAATATAGAGTTCATATTTTTTGTAAGCATCTATTAGAAATTTAAGAATAAGAAATAGATGCTTACAAAAAAATATGAACTCTATATTTGATACCTATCCCGCGCGCATACGCGTCCTCATATTTAAAAGTGGAAAAAAACAAAACAACCGACACCGCACGTCCATACTACACCAACAAGGACGGAGTAATCCAATAAGATCAGGATTTCCAGATACACTGATAAGGCCAATTTTACTTGGCGAAATATTTGTAATTATTATAAACTAAAATAAAAGTTTATAAAAAAAGAAAAAGAATCTGTTACGATTTTTAAAAAAAATTAATATCGCATCTTAAATATGCTTTGAAGGTATTTTGCCTCTTTTCTTATTCTTTTATATATATATATATATATATATATATATATGTATATATATTTCATTTTTGATGATACCATACAAAATCAAAGTGAATAATTTAAGAGAGAATGACATAAAAATGTTTGCCCTTAAGCAGAATTGTGTATCGTGCTCAAAACCATAGGTATCACATGGCTATTCACTTTGATTTTGTATAGTATCACGAACAAATACATATCTCTTTTACATGCATAAGCTCTGTTTATTTCTCCTAAACTATTAAGCTATATATATATATATATATATGGTAGCTGTCTACTCGTTTCGAGTATGACCACTCTTTGCATATCAAAGTGATACTAGTATAAAACTTCCCGGTGCGATGCGCGAATATGACTTTTTATTTAGGCCTGCTAGACATTTACAGATAATATCACAGAGGTGGCAGGTGTTATGATAATCTGATGAAACCCCTTCTTGCCTGTGTCTGATTCTGATGCATATGCACTCGTTGGTGATTCATCAAGCCGGCACATTACATGGTTACCAAATTGCAAGCTTAGCATGTTAACTGTGGTTACAGCATCCTGAAGACTGACGGTCTGCAGAGTTTTATGATGCAGCAAGCAGCTTGCAGCAAGCTGTACACATGGTTGGTATCTGCATAAAAATCACATACTCAAAAAGTACGAGCACAGTAACAGGATTATAGTGACAAACACTTGTGCAACACGACGAACACTCTCTGAGTATCAGTAACTATGAACCCGGTAACAGACAACAAGTCTGATGACCAGTAGGAACTTCAACTGCAGGTGTTTATTAGAGTTTTCCTTCTCCTATATATAGTCATCCACATTTACGACTCATTAGTAGGGCTAGAAATAGCAAGTGTATCTACACTGAGATTCGAAACCTGACAGTGATCAACAGTCTACTGACCTTTCTGCTTCGGCAACAAACTTGCCACTGACAGTAGAAGAGCGTATAGCACTATATGTACTTATATACAGGGTGTTTCAAAAGTCTTGGGAACATTACAAATGCGTATATTTCATGAACTATTCCAGGTAGAAAAATGAAACTGGTGCCATTTTAAAGCTTGCTTAATCAAGTTTTTGGTCATACTAATGATTTTCGTGTTATCTTTCCAGGTGCAGTAATGGCGTTCTCTAAACAAGACAAGGCATTTTGCATCCTCCAATTTGCAAAGACTGAATCGTGGACATGTGTTCAGCGTGCATTTCGCAGGAAATTTAAAAAAGAAGCCCCTGAAAGGAAATCCATTGTCAGATGGCATGCTAAATTTGTGAAAGATGGGTGTTTGTGCCCAAGTAAGCGAACAGGTCGCCCTTCAACTTCAGAAGATGCAGTTGAGCAAGTTCGGACAGCCTTTCAGCGGAGCCCCCGTAAATCAGTGAGAAGAGCCAGCAGGGAACTTCAGCTTGCTCCAGCAACTGTCTGGCGTGTCTTAAGGAAACGACTGCAAATGGTACCTTACAAGCTCAAGTTGGTCCAAAAGTTGAAGGACACTGATAAGTCACTTCGCCGTGACTTTTGCATTGCAATGCAAGAGAAGTTGGAAGATAACGGCTTTGATGACCGGCTTGTTTTTAGCGATGAGGCGACCTTCCATCTGAATGGCAAAGTTAACAAGCATAACACTCGCATATGGGGTACTGAGAATCCTCATGAACTTCTTGAGCACGAGCGAGATTCACCAAAAGTGAACGTGTTTTGTGCAATTTCCAAGAAAGGTGTCTATGGACCGTTCTTCTTTGAAGAGGCAACTATCACTGGTGAATCCTATCTCAACATGCTGGAAGACTGGTTAATGGCTCAGTTGGAACAAGCAGAATCTGATGACTTCATTTTTCAACAAGATGGTGCACCACCACACTGGAGTCTTAGAGTAAGGCAGTTTCTTAACACAAGGCTGCCTGGTAGATGGATTGGGAGATCTGGGCGAGGTGATGACGTTCTCATGCCCTGGCCTCCTAGGTCTCCAGATCTTACCCCGTGTGACTTTTTCCTTTGGGGCTTTGTCAAGCAACAAGTCTATGTGCCGCCCCTTCCAAGAGATATTGACGAACTAAAGGCTCGAGTAACGGCAGTTGTGGGAACCATTGACGTCAAGATGCTGGAACGCGTTTGGCAGGAAATGGACTATCGACTAGATGTCTGCCGTGTGACGAATGGTGCTCATATTGAGCAACTTTGAAGATTCCCCACAAAACTTGAAACTTTAACCTTTCCAACGGTACCAATTTCATTTTTCAACTCCTAATAGTTTTTGAGTTATTAAAAATCGTTATGTTCCCAAGACTTTTGAAACACCCTGTATATATATATATATATATATATATATATATATATATATGTAATTATAAATTATATGTACTTATATATGTAATTATAAATTATATGTACTTATATATGTATTTATAAATTATATGTACTTATATATGTATTTATAAATTATATGTACTTATATATGTAATTATAAATTATATGTACTTATATATGTATTTATAAATTATATGTACTTATATATGTATTTATAAATTATATGTACTTATATATGTATTTATAAATTATATGTACTTATATATGTAATTATAAATTATATGTACTTATATATGTAATTATAAATTATATGTACTTATATATGTAATTATAAATTATATGTACTTATATATGTAATTATAAATTATATGTACTTATATATGTAATTATAAATTATATGTACTTATATATGTATTTATAAATTATATGTACTTATATATGTAATTATAAATGATATGTACTCATATATATAATTATAAATTATATGTACATATATATATATTATATATTATATATATAATTATAAATTATATGT
The DNA here is from genome assembly GCA_963556195.1 of Sepiola atlantica. Classification (NCBI taxonomy): domain Eukaryota; kingdom Metazoa; phylum Mollusca; class Cephalopoda; order Sepiida; family Sepiolidae; genus Sepiola; species Sepiola atlantica. Next base: position 94,922,298 of record OY744530.1, read on the forward strand.
ACATATATATATATTATATATATATATAATCATAAATTATATGTACATATATATATTATATATATATAATTATAAATTATATGTACATATATATAATCATAAATTATATGTACATATATATATATATAATCATAAATTATATGTACATATATATATATATAATCATAAATTATATGTACATACATATATTATATATATAATTATAAATTATATGTACCTATATACATAATTATAAATTATATGTACTTATATATATATTATATATATAATCATAAATTATATGTACATATATATATTATATATATAATTATAAATTATATGTACCTATATATATAATTATAAATCATATGTACTTATATATATATATATATAATTATAAATCATATGTACTTATATATATATATATATATTTATAAATTATATGTACTTATATATATATATATAATTATAAATCATATGTACTTATATATATATATATATTTATAAATCATATGTACTTATATATAATTATAAATCATATGTACTTATATATATATATATTTATAAATTATATGTACTTATATATATATAATTATAAATCATATGTACTTATATATATAATTATAAATCATATATATTTATAAATTATATGTACTTATATATGTATAATTATAAATTCACAAAGATATTACATAGGTTAGTATTATTTATCTTTTACAAATAAAAATAGAATTTTTATTTTTTAAACTCGGATTCTGCGATTACTTTTGTTTTTCTTCAGTTTAATTTGTATTCATATTTGATATTTTCTGTACTAATATGTAAAACATTTTACATTTCTATATTAAATTTCCATTTTGTGCCCCATTTAAAAAAATATCTGATGGTTCAAATAATAAACAAGTAATTTGACATCATCTGTAAATAATTCCACCAATGATCTTCCATTATCGGATAAATAATTTTTAAATGTTGTTTTCATGGACAGAAGTTACTTTTACTAAGTTTTGTTTTGTAATCTTTGATCTTTTTCAATTCTATGAAATTCATAATTGTTTTAAATATAACAAAAAAATGATTTTTTGGTTTGTTTGAATACAAACATCTATTTGCTCGCCGTATTCTCTTATTGATCATTTGTTTCTTTAAATTTAAACGTAGACTTGTTTATAAATAGCCAATAAAAGCAAAGTGTCATTTTAGTTAATTGTTTCCTAAGTTTATTTTTACAACTGACAGTTTTGGAGAAATTACCAGATGTCTGTACCAAAAAACTGAGTCTGTTTTTGTGCAAAAGCAGGCTCCAAATTAAAATATTTAATTTTTAAAATATTTTTAGATTAATGTAGAAAACGCGATTTACCAAGAATGATAAAGTAATTTCCCTGTAGCCTCTTTGTTACCTTAAAAGGCAAACTCAAAGATACCAGCACAGCTGTTAGCTGACCATCTTTGGAGGAAGGGTGCAGTCTCATAGTAATCTGATATCTCATGCAAACTTCATGCATCACTGCAAACCTACTGGTCAGCCACTTTCCCACTCTCTGACCTACTATCACCTACTTGCTGACCACATACCGTTCTATTACCAAAATTTATAATTTCTAGCCACTGTCTGGTTGTCTCAGATCACAACAAATGGCCCAGAACTGTCACATCACAGATCGCATCACAGTGAATCCCACCATTATGTTGCCAGTTGACCTAGCAGGCATTTGACTACTTAATTGTTACAGGTAAAAAATAAACTCCACTCGCTGTGATTTCAAAAAAGAAATCAACTCACATTTGTTCGAAGTTTTATATCAATAAAACCCTTGTGTTTGTTTTTTCATCCTTACAAATTAATCCTCTAGACATCAATTCGTTCTGTTTACAAAACGATAGTTGTCAGAAAATATAAATAGCCTCCAAAATGGAAAACGGTTACTGTGCATAAATATTCTTTGAATGTTTTATGAATACTGTAATGATTTCATTGAATGCATAATTTTGATGTTATGTTCAATTTCAATGAAATTCTAACGTCACTCTATGAATCATAGTCGAAAGAAAATCACCTGAAACGAGAATTTACTAAAAATAAATCACCTTTTATTAGCTAATAAACCACTCGTGATCCGTTGGGTCACAATCACTACCAGTATTTGTTCAACTTTGATTTCATTCAAAAATTCATAAACTGTGACGTCATATCTGTTAAGAATTCTTCTTGCATAACTAAAAATAATAAGTCTCGGTAGTTCTATGTAATCCTTATGGATAATATAGAAGTAAAGAGTCCTATTATTTTTCTATCTAATTTACATATGTGTTTTCGGTGTGTATGAATACACTATGTAAATTATCTGAAAAGAGAGTCACTCTTTCTCTAAATGCTCATGGAGACATTAAAAGTTATTAGAAAGTGATTGAATCAACACAGTAAGAGAGGTCGAAAGGAATAGATAGATAGCTGAGTGAGAGATGGATGACTTGTTCACTTAATTACAATTCATGGCTAAAGAACTAAAATGGAATTTTTCCAAATATAACTCTATCCCACAACTGAGGAATATTTTAGCATGTATTTTGTGTCATTAAAGTATATAGTAAAAAGTCTTAGGGAAACAAACATTGAACACGGGTTTGGTATGATAATAGATTTTCAAAGTTTTGTACTCTTCAATATTTATTTAAACTTTCTTATATTTTTTTCTTCCAGTCTTTGGCTTGAACTGAGGACCACCAAATTGTTGTTCGTGTTGACTCTCAGCTTGACCTTTGTTCCCCTATTCACATGGTCACTTTGTTATGTTGGTGACTGGCACAAGAAACTTGGACACTGTCAAGGCATGTTCTCCTGAACACACTTGAACTTGCTAATCTCGCGCTTCCTTATGAAGCGCAATTATTCACTCAAAATGTCATTTTGGTTACACAGTTAAATACAAAACTATTCTACTCTATGTGAATCGATATAAATATATATAAATCGATTAATAAAATAAAATATGAAACTAAAAGTATACTTTTAGTAGATAGAACCTATAGTGAAATGGTTTAAGCTTAATATACGAGATAGAGCAATTATAAAGATAGATGAATGAAGAGGGATACACATGTACGAATGACAAATTTATTTTAACTTCGATTGTTTAATGCAAGGCGTACTCGGTAAAAACATGTTTATTATTCTTTCCTTAAGCTATCATATGAAGCTAAAAGTATACTTTTAGTAGATAGAACCTCTAGTGAAATGGTTTAAGCTCAATATACAAGATAGAGCAATTATAAAGATAGATGAAAGAAGATGGATAAACATGTACGAATGACAAATTTATTTCAACTTCGATTGTTCAATGCAAGGTATACCCGGTAAAAACATGTTTATTTTTCTTTCCTTAAGCCAAGGCTTTTAAAAGATTAAAATCTTATTATCAGAGGAATTACATAGATAGATAAGTTGGCAGTGGAAAAGCCAAAATTCAAAATTTGAAAAAATATTAAGTAATAGAGAGTGAGAATGTGTGTGTAAAAAGATATGGGGTCTGTCCAGTAGGTAAAAACAATCGAAGTTGAAATAAATTTATCATTCGTATATGTTTATCCCTCTTCTTTCATCTATCTTTATATCGATTAATATGTATATATTAGGTTGGATTAATCAATAAGTCCATAGCTTGGCACAATTTACATTAGTGGATATTTATGTAGAATCTTCATTGGATCGGCTGACAGAAAGACTAAGTCAAAATAAATTTCTATAAATATTTATGTAGAATCTTCATTGGATCGGCTGACAGAAAGACTAAGTCAAAATAAATTTCTATAAATATTTATGTAGAATCTTCATTGGATCGGCTGACAGAAAGACTAAGTCAAAATAAATTTCTATAAATATTTATGTAGAATCTTCATTGGATCGGCTGACAGAAAGACTAAGTCAAAATAAATTTCTATAAATATTTATGTAGAATCTTCATTGGATCGGCTGACAGAAAGACTAAGTCAAAATAAATTTCTATAAATATTTATGTAGAATCTTCATTGGATCGGCTGACAAAAAGACTAAGTCAAAATAAATTTCTATAAATATTTATGTAGAATCTTCATTGTATCGGCTGACAGAAAGACTAAGTCAAAATAAATTTCTATAAATATTTATGTAGAATCTTCATTGTATCGGCTGACAAAAAGACTAAGTCAAAATAAATTTCTATAAATATTTATGTAGAATCTTCAAAGTATCGGCTGACAAAAAGACTAAGTCAAAATAAATTTCTATAAATATTTATGTAGAATCTTCATTGTATCGGCTGACAAAAAGACTAAGTCAAAATAAATTTCTATAAATATTTATGTAGAATCTTCATTGTATCGGCTGACAAAAAGACTAAGTCAAAATAAATTTCTATAAATATTTATGTAGAATCTTCATTGTATCGGCTGACAAAAAGACTAAGTCAAAATAAATTTCTATAAATATTTATGTAGAATCTTCATTGTATCGGCTGACAAAAAGACTAAGTCAAAATAAATTTCTATAAATATTTATGTAGAATCTTCATTGTATCGGCTGACAAAAAGACTAAGTCAAAATAAATTTCTATAAATATTTATGTAGAATCTTCATTGTATCGGCTGACAGAAAGACTAAGTCAAAATAAATTTCTATAAATATTTATGTAGAATCTTCATTGTATCGGCTGACAAAAAGACTAAGTCAAAATAAATTTCTATAAATATTTTAATATCGTTAAACTAAAATTAGACTGGATTTTACATTTTTATAAATTTTGTTTGAAAAATTATATCTTCCAATAATTTTCAAAAGTTTAGATATATTTCGGTAGCTAAATTATTTTTTTCCATCACCCAATGAGTCATATGTGATTTTTATGTAAAGCAGACTTCAATTTAATTATTGTTGACTTAGATTTGTAAACGATGGCTTTCACGTATCCCAGAGAAAATAATCACATCGGAAGAGATCTGGCGAATGAACTGACCATTGAATGTCATCACATAAGAAGATCAAATGTTCTGGAAACAGCTCCCTCAAAACTTTCATTAATGTTCTTGTTTTGTATGCAATGGTTCCATCCGGTTGAAATTATAAAGAATGTTAAAATGATAGTAAATTATTAGCTATATGAAGCCACCATTATAGTTTGCATGGAGCCATAGCAATGTCCATGTAAAAATTGTGAGGTTTTATTGCTGCATCCTACATAATAGGTTAGATTATGATAATAGGTTAAATTATAATATGTTAGATAATTATAATAGGTTAGATAATAATAATAGGTTTAATTATAATAGGTTAAATACATTGATGACAATAGAGAGTATAATATAAAAAAATTCTTGTATGAAATGGAGGTTTTTGTTATCAAGCTATGAACTTATATGTGCTTTTAGGGATATGATGATGAACTATTATATATATGATACTAATACCAATATATATGACGTCATCAACACTGCTAAGGTTTCGAGTTAATGGTCACTTTAGAATTCTGAAGAAACCGAAATAATCCTTAACAAAACATGAAGAGATGATTAGATTGAAACCTAGTCTGTGGAAAAGTATATATATCATTATTATAACTCCTCTACTTTTCACAGTATTGAGCACTTTTTTTATTCAATATGTACTGTTTACTAAAATTACCACGAACAACCATATAATAATATATGCTAGCACGGCTACCTGGCGGTGCCCGGGAGCATGGATACCAAAATAGAAGAGTTAAAAAAAAAAGTGTGTGCAAACTTCTCTCTCTCCCTCTACATCTCCTCAGTCATGTTATGTTTTTAACACCCCTCTCCCAACTACCTTCCTCTCCCTCTATCTCTCTTTGGCAACTGATTCAATATAATAGAAAGAAAGATAAAAGGATGGCAGAAAGAAAGCAAAAAAAAAGAAAACAATAATCAGGTTCTCTGGATGTTTGACCTAGTTTCAGTATTGTTTGGGAAACAATTACCAGTAAGAATAAAAGAGACTAAATTATTTTTCTGACTCTGCCTCCAACATACACTGATTTTGTGTCTTGTTTCCCCAAGTGTATGCATATTGCAGTATTTTCTTTTACCACAACCAAGTTGTGTTGCACTGGATCTGATGATGTATGGTTTTTAAGTGTATCTTGTGGAGTTTCTGACTTTTAACCAAACACATGCACACACAGAATTATGACGTTACTTTATATAATAAATAATAAGTTGTTTGATTAGAAAGAGTCTTTTAGTAACTTTGTCATTAATCATTTCTTTGATTGATGTTTTCTGTTTTAGCCATTATTTTCTCAAATCCATTCTAAATCATAAATGGGTGCTATCAGATAAGAACTTGAAGCATACAAACTTTTACCAAAATGACCGGATTTGGCACTAAATAACCCAAAAAGGATTGATATTCTGTAAAACAAAACAACCAAACCAAACCAAACTAAACCAAACCTAAATCATAAGAGACAAACTGTTGCCATAATTGAACTAAAAAGGAAATCTTTCAAAGCAAAATTCAACGATTTTTTAAAGTCTATGATCATTTTAGAATAATACATTTTCAGATAAAGAAAGGATGTCCATTTATTCTAAATTCAAAACTTCATAATTTTTATGCATTCAGCTAATTTCCAAGTGAGCACTTCATAAATATATATGTATCAATGAATGACTGATACCAATGTGAAGTCCAAACACAACAAATGTTTAATTCTGAATAAGTTTATTTATTTTTTTAGTTATCATAGCTTCATTTATTTTATTGTTTTTGTGAACATACAGACATAAACCCAACCTTTTGTCTAGTTCTCTGCCGGATTCAGATTGATTTTTTGGAGCAAGAGTACAATAAGGACCCCAGTTCATTAACACAACACACGGAACATGTTCCGGAAGTCACCGGTGTCTTCTGGTTCATCTTCCGGTTGACCTCGCAATACACTTTTTCTTAAAATACACAACACGAAATATAGAATGTTCTGTGTTAAAAATTTGTTTTTTTTAGTAAATAGAAGTAAAACAAAAAAAAAACGATAAATTGTTTTGTTTATTGCAAAACAAAAGATTACAAGTCAGCCGATTTTTAAAAAAGCGTATATATTTCGTTTATTTTATTTACAAGTTGTTTTGTAAATAGCGACCACGTGTATTGCGAGGTCAACCGGAAGACGAACCGGAAGATGCTGGTGACTTCCGGAATATGTTCCGCGTGTTGTGTTAATGAACTGGGGTCCTTATTGTACTCTTGATAGTTTTTTTTGTACATCTCAGGGTGATGGCCTTGCAGAAAACAACTTTAGTTTTAATAGCATGAAAATTGAATTTTAAAAATGAATTCATTTATTCAAATTGAAGATTATATCCATTCGATTTGTGGTATTTTAAGAGCACTGTAAGAAATTATAAGAAAAGCTAAACAACTTAATAATAAAACTTATAGGTGACAATTTTGAGATTTGGCTCCAGAGAACTTGGTTATGAAAGCAGGAATGAAAAGCTTACACAAAATTTCTTTCATATTATCTTCATTAGACTGTAAAGTTGAATCTAAATAGGAAAGAAAGAAAAAGATTGGTAGATTGGGGTTATGCGAGAGAGAGCTAGAGAGAGAGAGAGCAAGCAAAGGTCAACCGAAGGTTAACAAAGGGAATATGAAGCTGTAATAAAGAAGCTGATACAAATTGAATCACTTTCAAATGAGGTCAGACAAATCGGGACAAGAATATAAGGAACTTAAAATGCTTTCTTGACAAAGTTTCATAAATGGAATAAAATATTGAAAAAGAAATCTGCATGAACATGTGTTGATTCTTTTTTGTTTTATGTAGTTTATTTCCTTTCTCCATTTTTATACCTAGATTGTTTGTAATGTGTCTAGTTTGTAATAAGTGTGCCAGAGTTGGATGCAGATGGAGAGAGAGAGAAACTGGCATCCAACAAAAGAAGAGAATTGAATAGAGGAGGTTTGAAACAAGCAAATTTATTATTACAAATAGCGGTAACAAAAGAAATGGACTGCATATCTATCAGGTAAAATAATGCTCCCTATCAGGTTTGCCAAATTAAGTGTTTTTTTAAAAAATTTTATTCATATTTTTTACTTAAATGTAAAATTTTAAAAATTTAGAAACCCTTTAATTTGAGATTTAAAAAAAATAAAACCTGAAAATTTAACTTCCGGATTCATAAAATAAAAGACAAAAACTGGCATCTTTGCTTCTATCCTGATTAAATGCACCAATATGAAAAGACTTTTTTCAGATTTTTTTTTTTTTTTTTACATAAATGTATATATGGATGAAAATATTGTTTATGAATGTAATATTTTTTTATATATTGTCATGTTGTTTTTTTCTTTTTACATTAAGAAAAAGTTCTGTAACAAAAACATATTTTTCAAATATTTCCTTTTCTTGGTTCTTTATTTGTTACTGTTCCTTTTACAATAATCTCGGTTTCTTATGAAAGTTATTTTTTATAAAATTAAATGTCTTTAAAAATTTGTATTATTTTGCCATTTTTATGCTATTTTATAACTGGAAGCAAAAAAATATAGAAATTTCTATTTAATTTTCAATGTTGATTCTTTTTTTTGCCTCTAGTATCTTCAGATATGAAAACTCCTCACCTAAAAAAATCATCACAAATGATTGTTATGTCATGTGATATGTTATGTCATGTGATATGTTATGTCATGTGATATGCTATGTCATGTGATATGCTATGTCATGTGATATGCTATGTCAGACAAATTTGCACAGAGCTGATGTTGGCTTTTCAACGGAGAATACCAAAAGTTAAGAATGAATTTCTATGACAATTTCTTAATAAATACTGGGATTCTTTTTAGCCCATTTGTTGCATATATTAAAAAAAAAAAGCCAACATTTTTGTCTGTGTGCATTACGTGGAGTGAAGTTTGCACTGGATTTCTACCTCCAACATATATGGTAAAAAGGTTAGTTAGGATTAAGTCTTAAGATCTTGGTGTAGGGTATCCAAACTTATTTTTATTTTTTAAATTTTTTGGCCGTCCTGTCGGTCTTTACCCGGGGGGGCTCCATCTTGAATCTTGTTTTCACACTGCTGTTGTATACATACAGAATATGTCTGTACCAGTTCAGACAATTTTCCAACATTTTGCTCTGAAATCGGTGTAACCTTTTAACGGTGATGAATACAGACATTTTGGATGTGAAATGCATGTTTGTCGCAATCACCAATCGTCTTCTTTCAGCCTCTTTCGTTGATGGCCAGCACCTAAAACTATACAAAGCAGAAGGTCATATTATAATCTGATAGACTTTAGACTTGAGTCGATCACTGACCCAGAGGAAACCAGTGGCAATATGTCACTTCTGCCATTGATTGAAGCAGTGATTTTTGCCAAGGGTAGTGCAGTCCTTGCTAATAGTCAAACCGAGATATTTGAAACCACTTATTCTTGGAAGACCCTGACCATTGAGCTGGATATGCTCTCGCTCATCTTTATCCACCACCATCATCATCATCATAATAATATTCGGTTTAACATCCGTTTTAATTGCTGGCATCTTTACCAGCATATTAAAAAAAGGCTATTGGTAATTTAAAACTTACAAAATTGATCACCTTTGCATTATATTTTTAAATGAACATTTTCAGTCAGGTATTGTAAGTAAAAACTCCACCAATGCATATAATAGCCTACTCGTTTAGTCAAGGGTAAAACTTATTTTAACATTATTCCTACTTCCCCTTTCCTCTTCGGAAGAAATTAAACTTTGCAAATATTTGTTTTCCTTTTGAAAACTTGAAAAAAAAATATTAAAGATGTCTTATTTTTATCATGTTTTACAACTAGTTTTGTATTTATTTTCATTGTAAATATGAATTTTTGTCTGTAAACTCAATCAATTTTTATAAATGATTGTATTGTTTGTATTCAATAAAAATTGATAAATACATAATATATATATATATATATGTGTGCGTTTTAATTTTTTTTATTTATTTATATGTCAATCCTGCACTTTTAATCTGTTTGAATTTAAAATCAGATAAATATGAAGAATGTCTATTTGTGTTGAAGGTTGAGTATGTTGCATTACCCGTTCTTTCAGGGTAACCGGTAAGATCCAACAAGAATGACAAAGAACAGAACGTATATGAAAAAAATTTTGGTTTTCTTTATTTGCCATTACCGGATGGTTTACGCTGGCTACGCACACATATAAAAAAATATCTTTTGACATACTTTTGTCTCATGAAAGTCTTTTTCTTGCTGAGGTCACAGACTTGGTTTCCGCTAGAAACTCGTTCGTATATACATCAGATTGGAAAGCAATTTGATCTGCATTGTCTATCCGAGCGTGAACTGAAGCAATTGTGGTACAAGCACTTTGGTGAAGTACAGGCCAGGGGATTCCTTCATAGTATCAACTTGCTTATCAGCTGCATTTTTAGTCAGCGAATACAAAAGTCTCACAGCAAGACGGGCTTGGGTACCATAGCCAATAAAGCTTCATCGGTGCCATAAATATTGGTAAACTCTCATTCTTCCGGTACTTCGATACTCCGATCACCAAGCGTTTCGGCTCTTCGCGTTTTTGAAACCGCCGTTTTTCAAGTCTCTCTTGCACTGCGGAACCTTCTCCTTTTTAACAGTAATCAAGTCGCCTTTTTTTTTTCTTTCTCGACGTCCCACCCACAATGGACTCGTCCACGATTCATTTTTTTCCACTCTTCATTATCTTACAAGTATTTCACCTAGTTTGTAATAATTGTTTTTTTTCTTTTTGTAATATATTAAATGTCCTTGGAAACGGTTCAAAAGTAATCTTAGCAGGTGGTTGTCTTGAAAGGTCAGAAGGTCAAATTTGATAAAGCGTACAAACGGGAAATAGGAAGTGAGAAAAGCATAAATCACGTGAGGAGTGACGTCATCTAAAAAGTTAGAAAAGATTTTCTAAGAGAAAGTGATTGGGAGTAGGTTGAAAAAAACCTACGAAGATGATGTATTAAAGATAAGTAGTTAAAACAAACTGAGGTTGTCTCTCTTTCACCCCCATCATGCCAACAGATGATGTAAGAACCAGAATAAAAAGCAGAAGCTGTCAATTTGAAAATTATCTCAGAGTTTGTTTTATAAATTTGAATTAATACCAGTTGAGTTTGTTCTGTTCAGCAAGAAGACTCCTTCATTTCTTTTACTATTTCAGCGTTAAAAAATTCAACGATGCAGGACAGCCATCATCCTCATCATTTCTTCAGTCCAACTTCAACCACACACCCACTAGCTGATCGATCACAACGACAATGCTATCCAACATTTGTAACTTTAGAAATTGTAAATTTTCCATCTCTTAAATCAATCATTTTGTACTTCTCTTTTTTAAGTGCTTTCTTGTTTTTAGAAGCACTAGTTAAATACACATCCCATCAAAAGTGTTTAATAAAGATTGCATAATTTAGTTATGTTTAATTATAGTTAGATGAATTCATAAATTTAATTTATTCAAAGATTATATTTGTTGATTGAAATAATTTAGTAATGTTTAATAACAAAATTTAATTCCATTTTTTTTTTTTTTTGCTTATTTGTATAATTTAAAGAAATTTAATATTTTTATTTGAACTACGTGGAATTTTCATGTTCATCTATGTTCAAGAATAATTCTCTACAAGAAGAAATACGGATGTAAACTGTCAGGGGGAAAAAACAGTGTAGGTTCTGACCGGCGCAGGGTGGAGGTGAAGGGATCCAGCAGCAAGCATAGCGGCAAAAATGGAGCTGCCCTGCTTCGTACAGTGGAATTTACAGTTTCCATTTCATCTTCGAGACCCACTCGTGCTAGGCCTGTTAGTTTGGATCCAAAATCTGTCAATCCCTCCGTCAACTAAGGGTTGTGTGGTAAAAATAGACACAAAAATTGTTAGGGAAGGGAAGGATGCAGCTGCGCATGTTGCAGCCAAAGAAACCATCCATATACTCCGTCCACAACACTAACATCAAGAAATCTTGTAAACTTGACCTGGGCATTACTGTCAGCAGCGATTTTAGTTGGACAAAGCACATCTCTAAAATTGTCGAGAAGACCGAGGATGTCTTGGCATCAATCAGCAAGATCTTTTTTTTTTTTTTAGCATAGTTCACCCCAAACAAGGCAGGTCGCCACTGTAGACGTAAGGGGCTACTGAGAAAAAAGGGTGAAGGTTTTTTTTTGGGGGGGGGGGGTTGGGCAACCTACATTGGGAGCTGCGCAGCGAGATTTCTGTTTACATTAGTTTTAAATTTCTGCATGTCAGTACCGTCAGAAAAACAGGGAGCAGGGAGGGAGTTCCAGAGTCCAGCAGCACGAGGAAAGAAGCTTTTGGAGTAGAAAACTCTTCGGCATCTGGGGACCTCCACAGTGAATGGATGGGATTTGGCAGATTAGCGGGTTGGTCTAGTGAATTTACGTTGTGGGGGTACCAGAGCAGCAAGCTCATTGCTAACCGCTTTGGAGCTATATATCTAAAACTGCATACAGTTATGTTGCAGTCACACTCAGAATTCGCCTCATAAGTGAGGAATTCCCAATATTGCTCCGAACATTGATCGCCTCGAAACTGTTAGGAGACATGCAGCCAAGCGAATACTCTCTGTTAGACACCTGTCGTACTCTGAACGCTGGAATTAATTGAAGCTCCGAAGTTCAGGAACTGATTTCGTAAACATCTACAAAATTGTTAATTATCTTGCCAAGAACATTTCAGAACTTTTTTTTATGTCTATTTAATAGAGAAAAAAAGGCTTTGTTGGTATGAATATGTGGAACGTTCGAGTGGTGCCTTCAAGAAAGCTCGAAATTTGGAAGTCTCTGGTAGACAGAGACGACAACCTAAGTTGCTTTGGAGGAAACTGCTTCAGAGAGAGTGCATAGCGTAGAAGCTCCCTGCAGTCGATCCTCATGATAGAGTTTCTTGGAGGTGTGGAGTGAGATCTGCTATATGTGCAGCTACTTGGACGGGGGCCCACCAGTGTGGATGATGTCCCTCAACTTGCACGTTAATAAAAAAGAACCGATGGTGATGATGGGTCTAACACATAGACATGCCTACAAAGTCAGAAAACAGCACAGCTACTAACATTTTTTTCATGCTTCAAATTACTGAAGCATGGAACCAACTTCCTGTATCGGTTTTTAACTGCCAAGACACCGAATCCTTTAACTGAGGATTGAACCTTCAATGTCCAGGAGACTCACTTAGAACTGATTATTACTAGCATCTATATCCGTTACGCCACAGGTCAGTGCAGACGATACTAAGAATACAATTACAAATTATTTAAGACTTCTACCTGGACATCGCTGACGGAACGAACTCCTCACACCTGACATTATCCTGTATCTCTACAAAGCCACCATCCGCCCATGCATGGAGTATTGTTGTCACATCTGGGCTGGTGCATCATCTACTAGTCTCTCCCTCCTTGACAAGGTACAAAAAAGAGTCGCCAACCTAATAGGTCCCTCACTGTCAACCAAGCTCCAGTCCCTGTCCCATCGCCGCAATGTAGCATCCTTATGTTTGTTTTACAAATACTTCAATGGATTATGCTCTGATGAATTGGCTACTCTGGTGCCCCCTTGACGTAAATTCACTAGACAAACTCGACAATCAACTAAATCTCATTCATTCACTGTGGAGGTCCCCAGATGCCGGAGAGCCTTCTACTCAAATAGATTCTTTCCTCGTGCTGCTGGCCTCTGGAACTCCCTCCCTGCCCCCTGTTTCCCCGACAGTACTGACATGCAGAAATTTAAAACTAATGTTAACATACATCTCGCTGCGCAGATCCCAATTTAGGTTGACCCCCCCCTAATCTTCTCCCCTTTTCTTTTTTCTCAGTAGCCCCTTACGTCTACAGTGGCGGCCTGCCTTGTTTGGGGTGAACTATGTTAAAAAAAAAAGAAAAGAAAAAAGCTACCCTCAAAATTCTGTACAGATTCCAGAGTTAGACATAAAAATTTCCGAGTTCAAGAAGATTCACCTGAAGAAGGTCGGAGGTTACATCGTCCGAAACGATAACATCCAAGATGAGAGCAGTAGTCTGAATAATACAAATAATACAAATTTAAGAGTTGATCATTTCTTAGCTGATATCTATTCTGATCTATAAGGCATATTGATTGAAGAAGTCATGCAAATCTTTTTTTAGTCTGATCCTATGTTCGGTCAGATGCTATCACAGTAAATAGAGCGTCATTTCTCTACTACTCCAAGCCGCCATCTTAAATGAGAAAATCGTGAATGCAAATCTATTAGAGCAGTAACTTGTGTCGAGTCTAAATTGAATAAGTTCATTTCTCTCCTGGGTTGCAAAATATATCCTCTGATGTGGAAATAACATCTTACTGAGTGAGGTATTTGACAATGGATCTATTCTTGTAAATTTTGTTTTGTTTTGGTGGAATTGAAACTTTTCGGACATTGTTATGGTTTGTTTTCTGGGTGTATTCTGTTCTTATGAGATTTGATGTTTTAAAAAAATATGCCATTGTATGACTTAAAATACACATTGCCTTGAAACAACTGTGAACAACTTTAATACCCTTGCGTATACTTTTTATTTGAAACATTATTTGAAAATGATTTAAATCGTCAAAAATACATATACATATATATATATATATATATATAGAGAGAGAGAGAGAGAGATAGATAGATAGATAGATATATAATTGACGATGCATTTGTCTGATACTAGCGCCATAGCCCAACACTTAACTAACGTCCACTCCTGCCCCCGATCGGAATTCAGAAAACTCTTAGTAGAAAATATCAAAATCTTAGAATATAGTACTAACAAACAAAAACTCCAAATATTAGAAGCCCTATATATAAAAACCAAAAAAAAACCTAATTAATAGAATTAATTTTAATATCAGTAATAATATACTAAAATGTCTATAGTTCTAAATATAGTTTCGTACTTATTACATAATTCCCGCCAAAACCTTCTATAATACTAACGCATGGTCTGTACCTGATTAACCTCATTCCCCTGAAGATGGACCCGGATGGGTCTCAAAGTACTTGGGAGACAAATCCAAACTATGGCAAATTCATCAGCCAATTTCCCTCCGAAACTAAGATCCTGATTCGGACTATTGAAAGGATCTACCAAAGGATATCTAGACATGAGTTGTCTAGATATACTTGCCTGCAACCTATACATATAAATTAAATTATTAAATTCCCGAAACAGTTTTTCATGGTAAACAACTGATGATCCCTTAAATAATGTTAGAAGCAAACTAATAAAATAACTGTAAAAACTAAATTGACTTACATGAGTGATTTTCCACTGAACGACTTAGGACTTAAGGTTGTTTTAAAAAAAAAAAAAAAATTTGTTAATATAGTTTTAATAGTTGAGAAACTTCCAAGACTCTCTCTCTCTCTCTCTCTCTCTCTCTCTCTCTCTCTCTCTCTCTATATATATATATATATATATATATATATATATATATATATATATATATATATATATATATATATATATATATATATATATATGAAATTAAAATGGAATTAGCGGAAAACCTAAAACGCTCAACGTTTCGCCCAAATATTATATGGCCTTTGTCAAGAGCGAACAAAAAATGCAAAAAATGATAAAAGACGATTAACCTCATTCCCCGTCTTTTGTCATATTTTGCATTTTTTGTTCGCTCTTGACAAAGCCATATAACATTTGGGCGAAACGTTGAGCTTTTTAGGTCTTCCTCTTATTCCATTTTAATTTCATACCGTCGGATTATTTTATCCTTTCATCTATTCATATATATATATATATATATATATATATATATATATATATATATACTCAGCTCTATCTTACTGCAAGCTACTTGTGACACGGTGCATTGTCATGTTGAAACTGCACTTTTTCTTCATTTGTGGCCGTATTTTGACGATTTCTTTCTTGAAATGTATCAATAATGCTATATAATATTCGCTATTGATGGTTTTCCTTTTCTCAAGGTAATCGATGAACTTGTGCATCCCCAAAATCGATGACCTTGCATATGCCAAAATATGTGGCCAAAATCTTGCTTGCTAATGTTTGCGTCTTTCTTAGCTTTGGTTAGCTTTCACTTGCTGTTGTCCACTCAGCTGACTGCCGATTTGATTCTGGAGTGAAGGGGTGGATCAATGTTTCATCCACTGTCACATATTGACACAAAATGTTCTTCTTGTTGCATTGAAACAGCTGCAAACAGCAATTTGAGTCGTCGACATGTTTTCGTTTTTTGATCGATTGTGAACAAATGCGACACCCACTTTGGACACAGTGAACAAAATAGTGAGAAAACTTTCGTCTTCTGATATATTCAACTCCTCTGCCATCTCACGCAACTTCAATTTACCAAACGAGTTTGTGGGATATTTTTGATGTTTTCTGGGACAACTGCCAAATTTAGGCGAACTGAGCATACACCATCATTTGAGCTAGTACGACGGCGTTTCCATTGTTTCCGGCAGAGCAGAGTCCGAATAACACTTATCATTGTTTTGCTTGAACAGTATTTTTCCCATCAGAAAGCAATGCTTTATCAAACCACGAAATTCAAATTTTCTAACGTTTTAAAAACGTGCAACGGCAGCTTCACTTAAATAACTGTAACTTGAAAACTGAAAATCCGATTCGGCTCAAATTTTGACACGTGCCATTTAAAGGTTAGTACTTCATAAAAATTCGTACACACTTCTTATTAGTGGCGCTATTTAAATGTCAGGCTCAGAACATATTGAGTGATGTGTCAAATAACTTTATTACATATGCATAAAAGGCAAACCTTTATTGATTATAGAGTGACAAACAATGAAGGTTTATGTTAAAGTCATAACAAACGACGAACAATTATCGGCTTTTTAATCATTCTTACATAAACAAAAGAGCATAAATAAAGATAGAAATAAAAACCTTATTTAAAAAAAATAAAACAAAATAAATTTGCGCTTACACCGTCATATATGCTCACAAGTGAATCTTCCTAATACATATTGGGAAAATCTGATATATGTAGATGCACGTCGACACAACTGGTCTGTTTAGTTAAGGAAACGAACATGTAAGAGAACCTTTATTTATCGACATCCCACAGCGGTAAGATGTGATCCAAGGTCGGAAAGTGGGATTTGAAAAGCCAGCGCCCGAGAATTTGAGCACTCTGGCCTACAAAAAATGCCTGGGCAGCCCCCTCGGCATTCCCCGGTAGGGGCGCCTCAGGCACTAAGCAATAAACTTACTCCTCCCCAAAGAGGGGAGGCAAAGCCTGGGAGGGTGAACCTCCTAGAACTGCACAGGACAAACCCATAGACCGGCGTAAATCAAGCCCCGAAGGCCAAGACGATATCGGTCTATAGGGTGCAGTATCAATCGGAACAGATACTACACTTTGCTCTTAGCCAAAAGGCATGTCAGAGAACCTGTCTGCAGAAAATAGGAGCAATGAACAACGGTGTTGTCACTTCAGGGATTGAACCGAGAAGGGAAAAAGGTAGTGGTCTTTAGAGTCACGACTTACGCGTGCCCATGTGGTAAATCGACTAATAGTAGACCGCACTGTCGTCACGTGATCTCTGACTTCACGTATTAGGAAAAAGTGACCCCAAGAAATGTTCGACAGTTCACCCATCTTCCTCTTAAACCAATTGAGTATCTTCAATTAGACCCCAAACGACATCTGTTGTAATGGCATTATTTGGCGAGTTCAGATCCGATCAGATCGATAGTGTTTGTGCATTAATTGTCTTTGGAGGACCAGTTTTCCTCCGTTATAGGTAAAATAGTAACTCTTTTTTATGTGAACGTATGCAATGAACTTAATTAAATAAACTTCTAAAGGGTTGATATGCCGTAAAACAGACATGCTAAATCAAACCAATTTTATTATCTAATCAATTAGGGTTTGCTTAGTTCTTTTTTTATTTTTACATGTAATTAAGTAATTATCTTTAGCCTCATGGTGTAAGCGCTGTATTTCCGTAAAAATAAATCGAGAATGCTGCAGTTTCACAGCATCTCCGTAGGCGCCGCCATTGGTTCCATTCTAGATGTGAATTAATTGCTATAGACGTGTATTTCGCCCAGGACATTTCGAGTAGGATTATTCTGATTGACTCCATATTTTCAGAAGAATCAAACTATCCATCATTGATGTTATTTTCTTTGACGTCTTGCACTTATCAAACGGGCGAACGCTTTTAGTGAACACGTGATCAATTGAATGGAACAATTTTGAGTTGAATAGTTTGAAATGTCAATATATATCTTGCTTAATTATCGAATTATCTAGGTTAATTACCTATGTTACTTTATTTATTGGCTAATTATATATATATATATATATATATATATATATATATATATATATATATATATATATATATATATATATATATGTAAAAATAAAAATGGAATAAAGAATAAGCAATTCAACAACTAACAAAAATAAACTCAAAAACTCATCTTGTAAAGTTCCACCGAGATATTTCGGCCATAGATACGACCATTTTCGATCAGTTAATAAACTTTATTTCAAAACGGAAAAGTTTTCAAATTTATACAGAGAATGCGATTGGAAGAAAATGTCACGTGCAGAGAACAACAAAACGGGGAGAAAAAGGAATGCGAAGAATGTTATGAAAAGAGAAAGAAAAAGAAGATGAAGAAGAGGAAGAAGAAGAAAGAGATACCAATCAACCAGTGTCTTTAGAACGTCAGTTGAAGAAGACGAAACGAAGAAGAAGAGAAAGCGAGAGCAAACGTGAGAAAGGGTAAATCGACATGTTGTCGAAAACTATTGAAGAAGAGAAAAAAAAGAGAGAGAGAAAAAATCAGTGCTTAGATATCGCCTGCTGATTGAATTCGGGCTGAGAGCGTCAAAGGTCTACAGGATTAGTAGTAATTGGGGCAGTTAACGTCGAGAGACGAAACACGGGAAGAGGAGGAGGCAGGGGAGGAGGGGAAGGGTGAAGAAGAGAGACAAGGGTTAAAAGTTAGCCAGAGTCGTATTCATTTAGATTCATCTCGTATAAAATCGATCTAGCCGACTCTGGCTAACTTTTAACCCTTGTCTCTAGGTCGTTAGAGCCTATTCAAATCATCAGCGACTCACGAAATAAACACAAATCAAAGAATGGAGTTCAAAGAATGGAGTTCAAAGATCACCGTAACGTCTTCCGGTTAGTTCACTCAAACGCAATGAACTTAGCAGCCAAACTTAAAATTGACTACAGAGACAACCAATTGGCCCCCAAAGACGCCTTCCTTACCTTGAAAAACCACAAACCCCATTTTAGAAGTAGACCCACACGTAGACTCATAAATCCAACCAAAAACGAAATGGGTTTATCTAGTAAACAGGGTCTGGCAGATAAATTGGAACTAATTTAAAATGCTAATATCTTTTTTATTTTTGATCATATGATTACGGGTTTTTTTTACTAAGGACCCTTAAACACTTTATTGCAAGATAGCATAATTATATTTACTCAGATTTGTTTTAATATGGCGGAATTAGCACGAAGAATAACTATATGCGAAATGAGACGCGCCGGGAGTTCTCCTTCGGACATTGTTAAGAGCACTGGCTATGCAAAAACGACTGTCTATCGGGTTGTGGCTAATTTCGATGCCGAGTGTAAGGTTGAGAGAAGTTGGCACAGTACTCGTAGTGATCGAAAGCGCACAAAAACTTTCCTGGTGGGACTAAAAAGGTCGATAAAGGCAGACCCAAGTCTTCGATGTCGAAACTGGCAAAAAAGCGCAATGTGAGTCGCAGAACTATCAGCAGAGCAATCAACGAAGACCTTGGGATGAAGTCCTACGTTAGGAGACGCCGTAATCTCCTCACTACCTGTTCAAAAGCTATCAGAGTTGAAAGATGTCCCAAGCATATCAACCATCTGAAACACAAAGGAGGACATGTGCGCATTTTTGTTGATGAGAAAAAGTTCATCGTGGATGAGGTTCCAAATCGCCAGAATACTCGAGTTATTGCCTGTGACCATTCGGAAGTTTCTCATGTGATACAGAGCAACAGTCCTGCTTCTATGATGGTTTTTGCAGCCGTGGCAAGTGATGGAAAGGTGATGCCTCCCCATTTCATCGAAGCGGGTCTTAAAATCAACACAGCGGAGTATTTGAACATTCTTAATAATGTTTTATTTCCTTGGATCCGTAGAAACTACGACCCTACGAAAGTCATGTTCATGCAAGACTCGGCACCAGCGCATGGATCAAAGAAAGTCCAAGATTTCATGAAGGAGAATCTTCCCTTGTTTTTTCCGAAGGATATTTGGCCCAGCAGCTCTCCAGATCTAAATGTTTGCGACTATTATCTATTCGCGTCGTCAGGGGACAGACTAATGTCAATCCACACCCAAATATAAACTCATTGAAGACAGCCATTCAACGAGCATTTCGCAATCTCGATCCCAATAAAATAAAGAGGAGCTATTTATGGTTTCGTCAAAGAATCTCCAAAATAATTGATGCAAAGGGTGCTCATATTGAATAATTTTGTTCAATAGACTAATAATTAAATAAATAGTAAATGTTAAAATGATATCTTTCCATATATAATCCTTTAAATTATGAATTTTGTAAAAATAAAAACGTACTAATTCAGCTGCCCGACCCTGTATAATTAGAAAAATAAATAAACACATTAAGTGCCACACAAAAAGCGGAGTCATCCACTACGACCAGGAGAGGCTTATAATTTCCACCCAAGACCAGAGCCTGATGACAAATGCGTTTAAAAAGATGGCTGGTCTCAGTCAGGACAACAAGTGCAGGTTTTGCCACACTGAAGTGGAGAGTGTGAGTCACCTGATATCAAGTTGCAAAATCATGTTGGCAGATGACTCCTATACAGCACGACATAATGGAGTGTGCAGGTACCTCCACTGGACCATCTCTAAGAAACTGAATATCAGGTGTAGCAGCAGGCACTGGGAACATCTAACTGAGAGAACTGTGGGGAATGAGACATACACCATTATGACCATGAAATCCCCACAGCTACCTATCTGGAAAACGCAGCTGTCAAACCTGACATTGTTATATGGAACAAGAGAGAGAGAGAGAGAGAGAGAGAGAGAGAGAGAGAGAGAGAGAGTGGCAACTTTGGTTGAGGTCAGTGTCCCTAATGATGGGGGCCTAAACAGAGCTGAAAGGGAGAAAATAACAAAATATCAAGGTCTAATGTATGATATGAAAAGAAACTGGAACCTCAAAGAGATCTCTATCATTCCAGTTATCATAGGAGCCACTGGACTCATGAAGAAGAACTTGAAAAAGTATTTAGCAAGTATACCTGGT
>OY744530.1:94951134-94956134 GCA_963556195.1 Sepiola atlantica
TTCCTTTCTCATAATATTTTCCAGTAAAAAAAAGTAAAGTGGTCGACTATAGTCGATGGCGACCTGAAGGCTCCCTTTTCATTAGTTACTATACCGAGGTGTTGGGGGGGGAGAAATCCTTTCCCAAGTTTGGCCAAGATCAAAGTGTAGTATCTGTTCCGATGGATACTGCTACCCATAGACTGGTATCGTCTTGGCCTTCGGGATTGATTCCGCCGGTCTATGGGTTTGTCCTGTGCAGTTCTAGGACATCCACCCTCCCAGGTTTTGCCTCCCCTCTTTGGGGAGGAGTAAGTTTATTGCTTACTGCCTGAGGCGCCCCTACCGAGGAATGCCGACGGGGCTGCCCAGGCAATTTTTAATAGCCAGAGTGCTCACTTTCTCGGGCGCTAGCTTTTCAAGTCCCACTTTCCCGATCCGCTTTTGGGTCACATCTTATCTTGTGGGAGAAAGATAAAACTGGCCTTGTGCCTAACCTCATGGAGAGGAGGTAAATAAATACTCCACTTGATCCTCACTATTATAAAATGCTGAGTGTTCAGCAAGGGAGCATCAAGTACCATTTTTGAATTCTTTGGTATGACTCGACCGAAGATTAAACCCTAGCTAACACTCTTACCATTTTGCAAAATGGGCCGATTACATTTCTCAGTACTAGGACTTATACTTGAGTTTTTCGGGCATACAATCAAGGAGTTGGCCTCATCAGGGTATAACCAATTAGTTCAGTCGAATCAGTGAAAAAGGTCAAACTAATTGCAACACAAGGTTTTTTTACACAATGCATTTCTATGACGTGTCTATATGAACATATTAAAAGTCTAGAAAAATCTACCGATGCAAATATATATATATATATATATATATATATATATATATATATATATATATATATATATATATATATATATATATATATATATATATACATATATATATATATATATACATATATATATATATATACATATATATATACACACATATATATATACATACATATATATACACATATATATATACATATATATATACACACATATATATATATATACATATATATATATATATATATATATATATATATATATATATATTAGAGATAGATAGATAGATAGATAGATAGATAGATAGATAGATAGATAGATAGATAGATAGAAAGAGATAACTAGATAGATAGATAGAGAATATACTGTTACTATGTACAGGAGTTGAAAAGTGTTATATGTGCGTGCGTGTGCATATGAGTTATAGCTTATCGATTGATTTTAGTCAGAAATAACGGATGACTCGATGAGATGATAAGTAATGTCTGTGGCCCTAAGTGACGCTCATATTTTACGCCCGGCTTGCTATTTAAGAGCGACAAATCTGGCGTAAATACAACAGTGGTGGACTTAATCGGAATAAGACGATCCAATGGAGAGACGACGTATGCAATTAAAAGACCGCCCGGCGACCCCTCGGCCCAGGGACCTTACCTCTGGCGAGGCGAAACACCGAATGAGTTTTGATTTTTACACCGAAAGGTTATAATGGAAACTATGGCGAACAAGAGTGTCTAGGGAAATCTCGGAATGGCGACCAGCGGCGGACTGGCACAGGCGGTCGGAGCCCACAAAGGTGCCGTCGGGTTAGGGCCTTTGTTCACTCAATAATGACTCACTCAAAATACTGAGAAACGTTTATGATATTGGAATTGGCAAGTTGCCCAAATTCATTTGAAATATATCGATAGAGTCCCTATATAATTCTATTAATATATATATATATATATATATATATATATATATATATATATATATATATATATATATATATATATATATTCTCATCCACAGACCGACTGTTTTGCTATATCACAGCTCTTCAGTGTGGCTAGAAAAGCAAGTACCTCAAGTTGAGATCGAATTTTCTACTATAAAGCAGTGCTCTTCAAACAAAGAATTGAGCTTTTCTAGGAAGTCGATAGTGAAATCGTACAAAGATTGGATTACTTCGGTGCGAGGGTAAAGGTAAGAAATCCTAACTGCTAATAAAACAGTCGGGGTTCGAATCTCAGCTTGAAACACTCGACGAGTCTAGCCACACTGAACTATGCTATGGCGAAACAGCTGTATGTGGATGACTATATATATATATATATATATATATATATATATATATATATATATATATATATATATTCTTTGGATTAAATGAGAATTCTAGGGTTAGTAGATGTAGAACAGTTGAGGTAGCAGATTCAGTTCAGAAGGCAAGGTCAAGGAAAACATGAGAGGAAGTGATAAAAATGGATATGGAGGAAAGAAGGATAAATAAAGATCTGACCAGAGACTTTAGAAATCAATTTATTAGAGCATTCCAACGCATGTCAGCATGTAAAACGAATGTAATGATTATTATAACGACAAAGGTGATGATCAGTGGTTGTAGTGCTTAACTCCCCCCCCCCCCAAAAAAAACAAAAGAAGTTCTGCTCAGTTTCTGGAAAGGGAATCCGGTGCAATTCATTTTTTAGTGTATGTGTAGTGCATTTATAAACTTCTGAAAGATTTTATACTTGTCAATACAAATTGAAATTTATATGTGAAGCAATTTATCAATGCACCTTTGGCGATTGGATGGTTTAATAAACTGCAAACCCCTGTTAAGATAAGCCACATTTATTATCATCAGCTGTTTCGCCGTATTATGGCTCTTCAGACATGGTGAGTTCTCAAGGTTAATATTTTAAACCTGACTGCTTCGCCATCAGGTCAGCAATCTTACCACTGTGAAGATAAGGGGAATTATGTCTTTAAATTTGTTTACATTACCGCTTCCCTAGAGAGCTCTATTCAACTTACCAAGAGCAATGCTTTGGACTAAGTTAAAACCGTTATTTCCCCTACTTTTTCTTGTGCAAAATTACTTGACGGAGGTTATGTTTTCGATCAAGTTGTTCGTTTGTCACTATGTTTGTTTGGTTGTGTGCAGCCCAGCGTTCATATCGCTTGACCCATCGTCAAAAAACTTGTTCCAATTATTGGTCATGGTCTAACATAGAATTGATTTAATTTGGGGATATCTAAGTCAAAGATAAAGGTGAAGGTCACGGATAAAGTGAAAGTTACACTTGGTGATGAATTCGATTCTGTTCATTGTAGAGACTCGCTTCTTCTTCTTCTTTCGTGTGAATCAGATGATTCTAGTGTTGGCATTAGTTTCCCCAATGTTTTTCTAGTTAGAAATCTTTCTGGAAAGACATTGGGTACTTACGGGAAGGACCACGAGAAGGTTGCCGACACCCCTAAGTGAAAGTAGTACTGTGGAACCGACTGGATTCGAACTTGGAACCCCCAGGTTTTCAATCTGTGTCGTTATCCACTTAACCACCGTCACCGCCCACCGCTACTGGGACCGTTGTAGGCGATGAAGTCCTGTATTTTATATGATCTTGACTATTGACCTTGACCGTTAAAAGTTCGTTCATTGTCGAAATTTTTACGGAATTTCAATTTCAGATTTTTTTTTGATTTGATGTATAGATCTGCCGCACTTTGATAACAATAACCACCATGCACACTTTCAGCATGATCAGATAATAATTGTTTCAGTTATCAATGTTTCCATGGACTAACTTCGGAATACTTCATACAATATAGAGAGGCAAGTCTCATATAAGAGTTTGGCCCATCCTTACGTTGCCAATCAGATGTATGCAGTCTCATACTGTTCATATTGGGATAAAATCAGAGAAAAAAAAACATATCCCGGGTAAGGTTCGAACTCATAAACTTGGTTTGTAAGTACAGCGCGCGAACAAATTGATCCGTGGGGAGGAGGCAAATAAGAAATCGGGTCGTTATTAACTACATTAATTAGACTGTCTTTTTTCTTTTCTTCCTTCCTCCGCTTTCTATTTAGGGAGAAATGTCAGTCAGCCAAACGCAACGAACGAAAGCAGATAAAATAGAAAGCGGAAAGAAAAAAATAAAGATCTCCTTTTCCTCCTTTTCCCCGGTAATTATCGACATAATAATAATTAAATTAGTACCGAGTGATTTTTGTGGCAGTATTAGACCTTCTGACTGTTAGCGTAAGAACTCATCCACCTTTCCTTTATTCATGACTAATAAAAAATAAAATATTGATACGGATTAAATATTAAAATCGATGAAATCAATTAAAAATAAAACGTTTGTTTTTAACAACACGGACCAATATTTGCCCTAAATCACCGACGAAACATATTTTTGTATGGAGCTTGTAGTAAAAAAAGATATTAATAACAAAACTACGGAAGAAAATTGACATTATTATATATATATAGTAAATACATTCATGCCAATTAAGCTACACGGAGACTTCCGTGTTTAACCCTCACAGACAATCGTCAGGCTAAGTGCCTGACTATTCTCTATGCAGTTTTATTGCCATGAATATGTTTTCATACTACTAAGCTCTACTCACATATTAATCACCGTTGAAGTAAATAATAAAAATCTATACACAATATATTATATCACCTTATAATATTATAGGTGTATATATGAAATATTATATATATATATATATATATATATATATATATATATATATATATATATATATGAGTTCGTGCGTATACGTATGCGTATGTATGTGCGCGTATATCGCACTCATGAACATACAGATGTCGAGGCATCATAAAAATGTAAGCCTATCTCCGTGTGGTTTTTAAGTATAGAAAACACACGGGTTTAATCGCCACTGATACAGAATCTATAAAAACTGGAGAGAAAAAACAGCGAAAGCCTAGAAGAGAAGTGGGGACCAAATCGATAAATGAAGCCACCGAAAAATGAAACGGAGAAAGAGAAAAATCAATAAGCAATAAATTACTTATCGAAGGTTAAAGAGAATTTAAAAGTTGAACTCAAGGGAAATGAAGGAAAGCCGACAAATATGACGGTGATAAAACTCACATCATCGGAAAGAAACGATCGATTTAAGCAAAATAGGAATGCAACCTGAAA
>OY744530.1:94958634-94991134 GCA_963556195.1 Sepiola atlantica
CATACAAAGGACAGTAATGATCAACACAGCTACAATCCTGAGAAATGTCCTCGAATGCGGAAACCAACCCACATAAGCAACGAATGGAGAACAAACACATGGAAGCACAAGAAAACAGAACCGAGGAAAATACAACCGCACGAGAGAGGCGCAAGCATAGGCTGACACCACGAAAATTATGGACAGAGGGTCGAGGAGGGAGAGTGCAAACCAGACCTCCACTGGAAGAGCGGGGACAGCTCTGGGACCTTGGGGAGGCTTGTTGCCACCCGGGCCCCAGAGAGGACCAATGCCCCTTATCACCGTGAAATCGGTGGTAGGTGGCTGTTGCGATACCGCAAGGTCCTCAGCGGTGATGAACGAAAAGAGGTGGAACATACTGGAAGTCTGAGGAGACTTGTTGTCACTCAGACTCCAGGGAATACCACAGGTTGTTGGCAGTGGGCGATCACTGACGATGACCAGTGTGATAACTCCTAGTGAGCAAATAATAATAATAATAATAATAATAATAATAATAATAATAATAATAATAATAATAATAATAATAATAATAATAATAATAATAATAATAATAATAATAATAATGAAAAATTTAAGTTTTGAAAGGTCTTTACGAACACGAAAAAAAACTCAGTTTGTTAAATTATCAAAACTAGCTGATGTGGCAGTTTACCCAAATCCTGTTGATCAACAAAAAGTTTCCTATCCTTAAAAAAAATGTTGTTATCAAACTGTAGCAGCAATTAAATGCCATCCTTTATTGAATAATAAGGATACTGCAGAAAAGGTTTTGACATTTTGGAAAAGTCTCAGTGTCAAAGAAATTTATGGCAAGATCCAGTGAAAAAAATGATATCAGATTTAAATGATGAAAACCTTATATTTCATTCTAATTTTACAAAAATGATACAAAACAATTGGAAATGAAGAAAGGAAATGATACTAGTTCATCCATTGAATGAACATGTAACGGTTTAACTGATGTTTGTAAAGATATGCCGGTTCATTTACCACAGAAACTGAATTAGTAAAATTAAGACTATGTATTATCGTATCACGAAGAAATAAGTATTTTTTCATCTCCTGTCAAATAAATTGTTCTTGTAAAAACATCACAATTATTTTGTATAATTTGGATTATTTGTCCGAATTGCTGCAATGACGGATTCTTCCAGATTGTGTTTCTGTGGTATCAGTCTTGACAGTCCATCCGCATGGCAAATCTTTTTTGATGCTAGATGTTGTAGCTGGAAATCGTAATTAAGTAAGATTGTACCCCAGCGCAGCAATCTATTTGCGGTGTATACCGGCAATCCTTTTGTTGATCCATAGATCGTGACTAACGGTTTATGGTCGGTTTCAAGTAAGAATTGTCTACCATATAAATATCGGTGAAATTTAGTCACGGAAAAGATTATGCTCAATGCTTTTTTTTCGATTTGTGAATATACCCTCTCGGCTGGTATCAGCGTTCTCGAAGCGTGCGCTATTGGTTTTCTAGACCCATCCGGCATAATATGTTGACTGCATGCTCCTAAGCCGTAGGAACTAGCGTCACTAGCGACGACTATTTTTAATTTTGTGTCAAAATGCGTTAAGAATAATTCGGATGTTAGTGCGCTCTTTATTTTGTCAAAAGCGGTTTGACATTCTTGCGTCCAGTTCCAAGGTGTATCCTTTTTAAGCAGATTATTTAAGGGGGCTCGCAAGTTATGCATTCCTTCAATAAAAGATTGATAATAATTTGCGAGTCCTAAGAAACTCTGCAAGGTTGTTACGTTATCAGGTGCTGGCATATTTTTTATTGCCGCTGATCTGTCTGGGTCTGGACGTCGTCCATGTTTGTTTATTATGTGTCCAAGATACTTAATCTCGCTCATACAAAAGTCACATTTACTTGCTTTTATTTTAAAGCCGAATTCTTGTATTCGAGTAAATACTTGTTTCAAATGTTCCTTATGTTCTTGTAGGGATTTGCTCCTGACAACAATGTCGTCCAGGTATGCACATGCGCACTCAATACCACTTAGCATGGTGTCCATCGCTTGCTGAAAAATGGCAGGCGCTACTTTGATGCCAAAGGGCAATCGGTTGTATTTGAACAATCCCTTATGCGTATTTATGCATAGTATTTTTGAGCAATTTTCCTCGACCGGTATTTGCAAATATGCGTCGCTCAAGTCTATCTTAGAGAAGATATTACCACCATTTAACTTCGTGAATATTTCCTCTGGGCTTGGTAGAGGGTAATGGTGATCTTTTAATAGGGAGTTGACCCCGGTCGAAAAATCTGCGCACACTCTAACTTCGTCATTCTTTTTCTTTACATATACGGTGGGGGCTGCCCACTCGCTGTGTTCTATTTTTGATAGAATTCCTGTCTGTTCCAATCTATCTAATTCTTTATTAATCTTTTCCAACCCAGCGAGCGGAACGTTTCGCTTTTTTCTAAAAATTGGGCTGGCGTTTTCTTTAAGTTCAAACGAGGCCTTAAATTTATTACAGCGACCTAAGTTAGTCGTGAATGCTTCAGGAAATAATTCTTTTAAATCGTCTTTTATATTTACTGTTGTTGGAGAAGAACATTCTATTTTTTTACAGAATGTATTGATTGGCTTATCCCATAGTCCAAATTTCTCAATTAAATCTATTCCAAACAGATTTTCACTATTTTTCAGTACGAATATTTTTAATTTCTTCGTAATCCCTTTTAATTTTATCGGAAGGACAACTTCTCCTTCAAATTTTATACCACCACCAGTTACCGTCCTGGCTGATTTACTCGTTTTCATCATGGTTGGTTTTTTACCCAACTTTTTCCATGTATTCAGGTTTATAATAGAAATATCGGAGCCGGAGTCGAGTTGTAACTTTATTGGTGTTTTAAATATTTCCACTTTTACGTATTTTCGCCGATCTTTGTCTAATTTTGTATTTGATTTTGTTTGCTGTACTCTCTTTCTGGTGTAATCTTTATATCTGCAGCAATCGCTTTTGTGTCCCACCTTCTTACAAATGTAGCATTTTTTCTTCTTATGAGGACAATCTGATTCCCAATGCTTTTCTGCACATCTCTTACAGTTATATCTAGGAAGAGGCTTGTTATATTCTGTCCTATATTTATGGTTATTAGGATTGTAATATCCCGTTCCATTTCGATTGCTTTTCTTTGTAAAGTTCTTGGTTGGTGTGTATGGTTTTCTAACTTTTCTTACATATGCCACTCCGGATTCTTCTATATTTTTTTAATCCTTTTTTAGTGTAATGGCCCTTTCACAGTCCTCTGCTATTTTCTGGAGGGTTAAATCTTGCTCAGATTCCAGCTTAGACAACACTCGTCTGCGTATTTCTGCATTTTTCGTGGAAACTAACCCTTGTGCGAAGATTAGACATTTAAAATCTTCTACCGTTAGTTCCGCAAGCTTAAAATTATCGCAGTTTTTATTGACAACTGATGCGTATGTCAAATAATCTTGGTTGTCCATCTTTCTTAGATTCATGCACAGCCATCTTTTATGAAAAAGAGATACATTTGGATTAAATAATTCTTTTAGTAATTTCACAGCTTCCATGAACTCTAATTCCGCAGTTTTTTTAGGTAATATGTAATCTATGAATTTGCTGTGTTCTGATGTACCCAATTTCCTGAGTAAGAGGCTCACTTTCAGGCTATTTGGCCAATTTTTGCAGTCCAGTTGAAAGACATCCTCGTATCTTGTATAGTATGCTTCAAAAGTCTTTCCTTCCTCCGGCACGTAATTAAATGTGTCCATACTATTAAAGATAGTTGTATGGGAGAAATTAACACTGTCGACATTTTCTCGATTACTCTTTAGTAGTTCCAGTGTTTTAGCAAAACGTTCATTTTGTCTTTCCTCGCGGTCAGCTTGTGCCTGATTTTGTCTTTCCTCGCGGTCAACTTGTGCCTGATATTGTCTTTCCTCGCGGTCAGCTTGTGCCTGTTTTTGTCTTTCCTCGCGGTCAGCTTGTGCCTGTAAAAATTGCATGAACATTTTTGATAAGTCTTCCATTTTTTTAATTTTTATGTGACGTTTTACTGTATTATCCGTTATCCAGTGACAACTTTAAAAAAAAAATCCTTTCCTTGAGCTTTAATTTCTAGCTATGGTATTTCCTTTTAGTACCGCCGCCAAACAAATTATTAATTTAAAGATTCCTTTAGTTGTTGTTTTGCTAACGGGAGCAGTAATTAGAATTCACTGGTGAATTTTTTTTTTCGTAGGTTACTTCCTTGCTTTTCGTAATACGAGTCTGACCTGTCGTTTTTGCGACAGAACAAAATCCGCTTTTCGTTTGCAAGTTGGTCCTTTAGTAATACAAAACAGATTTGTCGTTTAGCGACAAAACAAAAATTCACTTTTACATTCGTTTGCAAGTCGGATTCCCAGAAAACGGCGTAAATTGTCGCTTTTGCCACGTTCGAGTTTTTTTTTTTTTTTTTCACTTAAGTTGAAAACTTTTCTTTAGCGTAAAATCCGTTTGCTCGTCAACACTTTGCATTGTACTTTTTTTAAAAATAGTTCTTCGTCAAACTGTTATATTTGACGCTTCATATCTCGTCGTCAACTGTTGTGGTTGCAAGGTTGAACAATAATTAGTGAGGAATACAATGAAGACGCAAACAACAAGGAGAATGCAATAATAAGTGTATTAAAGAAAAGGTATAGTTACAGTATGTACAAATGAAGGTGTCGAGTCAGAGAGTGTTGGTGGGAGGACATGTACGCTCTTCGGCGTCACTTCCGGTGGCATTTAGGTAACACACACTAAGGCCAACCTAGGCTTGCCATTTATAGTGTAACGTTATTCGTATATGCAAATGAGTGGTTGCCACCACAACAATAACATACTTCACTGCTTGATGATACTTTTTTATTTTTACAATTTTTCTAATGATCTTTTTTGTGTCAAAATCAAAAAAATTAATGTATCTTCCATATGTATCCATAACATTTTCTATTCTTCGTCGAATCATCTTCAGATGACAAAAACAAATGAACAAAAAAGCTGCAGAAAAAGATGATTTAATAAGGTAAATAATATATATATATATATATATATATATATACTATTAATAAAGAGACTTTCAAGATTCAGCTCATTTAGCTAAAAAAAGCATGAATAAAGAAATGATTACTTTCTACTGTCATTTATATATTACATATAAATACATATATAGTAGTTTTATTTATACAAAAATTTGGCTACACATCATTCTACGTTTCAGTCGGAGCTCTTATATACCCGGTATCTTCAGTCCGAGAGAAAGAATAAATGTCCGAGTTTTAAATATTCATATATAAGAATGGGGTAGAGCTTCAATTAAATGCGGAAGAACCAACAAATCTATATTTAAGGAAACGAAAAACGTAGGACGAAGTAGAAGTACAGTTCAACATTAAACAAGTTAATTTTCTAGATGTAACTTTTAACTTAGATAAGAATGTTTTAAACAATCAAAAGAAAATGATAACCTAATTTACGTAAACCTACTCTCAAACCACCTAAGGACAGTTATCAAACATATACCTAAATCAATAGAAAGAAAAGAATTAATAACAACTCATCAAACGAGGAAATTTTTAACGAACATACATTTCTTTATGACAAAGAACTAAGAGACAACGGCTATAAAAGAACCCAAATTAAATATATTAAACCAGTAGTACCAACCATGAATCTCACAGAAAAAAGAAATAGGAAAATTATGTGGTTTACATCCCCATACAATCAATGGTCAAAACCAAACTAGGTCAGAAATTCTTAAATTTAATCAATCTTCATTTCTCACCCAATAGCCTTTTACATAGTGTTTAAAAATAAAAAATACCCTCATATTTAAACTATAGTTGCAGCGATAACTTAGAAAAATTATAAAAACATAACAATAAAATACTAAGAAGTAATGTTAACATTATGCCAATCATAATTCAAATGATACAATGATGACAAACAATGTTTTTAATTGTAATAATAAAATGAATTGTTCATCTTCTATAGTCATTATCATTACAATTAGAAAAGATACAAAGGAAAATGTTGTTGCCGGTAATATCTTCAAAGAAATATTCAACAATCATAAATGTTCCTTTAATAATAATGAATACAACAAAAATACCTCACTTGCACAACATTTCTGACACTTAACTACAAATAATAACACACCAATAGTAAAGTTGAATATTATTAAAACAACTACTACAAGTAAATCCCTAAATACACTTTGTTATCTCTGCCTAAATGAGAAACTTAAAATTATAAGGTTTATTTACAAGGGCAAACTTTTTAACAAAAAATCGGAAACCTTGACCAACTGTAGGCATAAAAAGTCTCATACTCTTAGTAACTTGCATATAACTATCTATATGACTACCTTTAAAATTAAATTAAATTAATATCATTATTAATCACAATAATCTTCAATTTACTGATCTAAAATTTCTATCCTATTTACAAACATAGATGTTGTCCTCAGCCATATCACCTGTTTTTCTACATGCTATATTTTCTCTTGATTTGGGCTGAACTTTTCATAGGCTTGCGTTTCTATATTTGCATATTTTTGTATGTGCATTATTGCAAAATCATCCTAATGCTTTATTTTATTAATTCATTTAATTTATTTTTTTAAAAGCTAAATTGTATAGTTTGTTGACTATTGGTATGCCCAATGAATGTGGTCTTTATGGCCTTCGTATTTTCCTACCTCTTTAGTTTAAACCCAAATTTGTGACTTATTATCTCATCGAATGCACCTTATGAGGCTGTATAATGTGTATTTAAATAATCTTATATCTGTGTATTCTGATAGCCTAGTAAGCACGATTGTACCATTCTAGATTTTAAAATTAGTAAACAACGCGATACTCTTCTAAAATGACTAGTTTATATTCTACTTTATATTTATGGTCCCCCGATTTATCAAATCGGGGGACTTATGTTTTGAGGCATGTTTGTCCGTCCGTCCGTCCGTTCGGATTTTTCTCCGCAACCATCCATTCTCCATTTCTCTGAAATCTTGCATGAAGTTGTAACTTTGGTAAGGTTAGAATGTGACATTCTCCGATTTTTGAAAAAAAATCTGGTTAGCCTCCCAAGGGGTCAAAAGGCCCCGAAATGGAAAAAAATGACATTTTTTGCCCCATAACTTTTCATCCACCCATTCAATTTCTCTGAAACTTGGCCAAAATGTGGAGGCAATTGTTCCTAATAGAAAATAAGTATCGTTGACGTTGGAAAAAATCTGGTTCGCGCACCAGGGGGTCAAAAGCCCCCAAAATGGCAAAAAATGATCCTTTTCTCCCATAACGTTTGATCCATCCATTCAATTTTTCTGAAACTTGGCCAAAATGTAGAAGCAATAGTTCTGGATATAAAATGAGTATCTTTGACCTCAGAAAAATTCTGGTTTGCGCCCCGAGGGGGTCAAAAATGCCCCAAATTGCCCAAATTTATTGCATTTTACACTCGCCACATCGAGTCACATACAGAGGGGGACCACGCACGCGCGGCTTGTTATTATTATTATTATTATTATTATTATTATTATTATTATTATTATTATTATTATTATTATTATTATTATTATTATTAATAATAATAATAATAATAATAATAATAATAATAATTTATTATTATAATCCTTATTAACTATAATTTTAATAATCTTATTATTCAAATTTTTATTATACAACCAGCTATACCAGTGAGAAACCATTATTCGTATATTATAAAATAAACTCTACTCTTCCCAACGTATTAATGTTGGATGTGTGTATATCAATATTATGTTGATGCACATATAATGAGAAAATGATGTGTCGGTTTCATGTTCATTTCAATTGGCCAGACAAAATCATATTTATAATGGTATCTGAATTTACAAGAGAGGCTTCTATCAATTCTTTGCCTTGTTTGCATAAAACTAAATAAAACTAAGTATAGTCCATATTGCGACCCCGTACGCCTAGAACTTGTTTTCAAAAATTCATAATTATCGGTTAATAAGATTAGGAGTGAATCCTATACATACAAATATACAAACATATGCACATACTGAACTTAACACACACACACACACACACACACACATATATATACATGTATTGAATAAGTTTGGTAGATGTTAATCCGTTGAAACTCTGTGAAGAGTACAACCGAAACATGTCACTTCCTCGTTTTTTGGGGGGGTTTGAAGAGGTTGACTCTGTGAAGAGTACAACCGAAACCTGTATGTACATATGTAACTAATAATGTTTGTATATATATATATATATATATATATATATATATATATATATATATATATATATATATATATATATATATTAGAAAACTGGCCAATTTCATTCGGAATAAATATTTGAATCAAGAATATGCGAGTTTACAAAGCCAGTTAAAGATAAAAAACATAAAAAGTCAAAATCTGAAATACTATTTTTCTCATCGCTATATGACCTGAAAGAAAAGATTGGAAAAGAATACTCGAGAAGAACAAAGAACACTAAATCGGCTGCTTCTTTTCTGATTTTTTTCCGACCTCACAAATGAGTAAGTAAACCCAAATAAACTGTTTGGGACCAATTTCCAAGCTGTATTACCTTTGAAATAATTTAAGGTAAATTTGAAATTAGTCCAAAACAATTATTTGGGTTTACTTACTCATTTGTGAGTTCGAAAAACATCAGAAAAAAATAGCCGATTCATTGTCCGCCATTTTGGCTGTGAAACGACTAAATCGCCTGATTTTGATATTCTTAAAAAATTGTGAAAAACTGTTTTGTTTGGGGAATAAATTTTGCCAGTTCTGGGACAGGTATTCTTCAAGTAGAGATATAATATCAAGCGAATTGGGTGTTAGGCATCTCGCTATCTAAATAAACGTGTAGAGGGTTATAATGTTCGAGCAGCTAACTATATAAAACGCTCTGCGCTGTTGTGAGCTCACCTAAAAATAATTACGCATAATCTTTGTCCTCTTCCTTCATTTAGTGTCATTAGTTTTGTTTTCCTTTTTTAGTTCATCTGCCTTTATCCTTCTGACTCTCTTAAAAAAAACAAGCATGTTCTAATGACTATATTCAGTTGAACACATCCACATAATAGCTTTTCGTCTGGCTCTACTTAGTTTCCTTTGCGGAGAATAAAAAAACCCAGATGAATATTTAATGACCACCAATTCAACACAGCGCAGCGTTAGGTCCCCTTTTTTCTATTTTCTTTTGTTTTACTCGTTGAGAATATTATGGAAAGCAAGTTACGTACCACTAATCACCCTCTTGCTTTCAAGCGGTTTAGCTTTTGAGAGCGACGGTATCAACAGGCAAGGATTCACACCTTTTGAGTTTTTCACAGTAATGAGAGAACGTAACGATGTTATTAGTGAACATTATCTTAATATAATGGTGATTTTGTGTCAGTGTTATATATTCCTTGACATGACGCAGCTTTCGGGCGCAGACTTTAGGCTCGGCGTGCTGGGTTCTTCTGCTCCAAAGGTCACTGCACCGCTTTCATTAATATCCTTGGGAAAAAAGTGTGAATTCATATATCTATATCAATAGGTTCAACATCTTTAGATCCTTTAACATATGAGGATTTGCTTAGAATTTTAAAGCCAGTTTAAATGAGCTTTAATAGGCCAGCTTAAATTCTTTCAAACCCCTTTCTAATTTCGAAGGGGCTCAAAGTAATTAATTATTTTTAGAACAAAAAGCGTTTATCAAGGAAACTGAAATGCATCATGGGTGATTTGATTTCGAAATTAATTTAAAAAAAAAAGAATTTAAAATTTTTTTTTTCATTTCTCGCTATTGCATTTTTTATTTCAATAAATAATTGATTAATAGTAAATAAAAAAATAATGTGTAAGTCACGTGGAGGTGAGAAACACACGCACGAATACACACGAGAAGTGGTCAAACAATTTGAGTAATATAGAGATTTGCATACGAGCGGGTGATGTATACATCTGTGACCCAGAAGCAGGGTAAATATTTTCTGGTAGAAATAATGATAACGTGCACGGCCAATGAAAAAATGGCGGGTACTACTACTACTACTACTACTACTACTACTACTATTACCACTATTGTTACGAGGGCTTCATATATATATATATATATATATATATATATATATATATATATATATATATATATATATATATATATGTATATATATAATATATATATATAATATATATATATATATAATATATATATATATATTTATTTATTTTGGTACAAAAAAATTAGTACAACAGTCTTCAGCTGAAGAGAGCCGAGTGGCTAAGTCCTTCTGTGCTTGAAACCGACGGTACGAATATTGTACTAATTTTTCTGTACCAAAATAAATAAATATTACGCTCTTAATTTTTAATTTTTAACTTTAATTTTCAATTAATCGAGCACTCTGCTAGGATTTTTCCTGCTATATTACAAAGAAGTTATATATATATATATATATATATATATATATATATATATATATATATATATATATTTATAAAGGTATTATCTATAAATTCAGAAAGGTTTTCTTTCACGAAAGTTACTAATAATTAAGGAAAAAGAAATAGAACGTTTTAGAAAAATCTAGAAGGTTCTAGACTATTCAAGAAAGATCGAGAGGTTCTAAGGTATTACTGGTTGGTGCTTCCTATATAAGAGATTTTCGCGCTAACTCTAACGAGTTATCTTGTGGAAAATGAGTTTAATTACAACTCCAGCATGATTCACAGATTATAAATCAGTCGAAATAATCTATTAAAGAACCTAGAATCTACAGAAATCGAAAGAAAATCATACAAAAGAATCCCCTGGTACAAAAAGATAACTACTTTTTAAAATTTTCTCCGATCAAAGTTATCACATATTTAATATTTGAAATTTCCTTTGTGAATTAGAAAATTTAAAGTTAGCATTCTCATTTCTCATAAGTGTACTTACTCTGACCTCCTCTTTTCCCTCTTTACTATCATCGGATTTTTCTTTTTCGTTTGCATTAAATATTTTTGTGTAATGAATTAAATGTTATATTTAAAATGATCTCCCTATTGTTCTCTTTAAATTTCTTGTTTTTGTTAGGTTTTTTTTTTTTTGAAAACGTAACACTACTTTCTTCTGGCATTTTTAACAAGAGTTAACAAAACAAAAAAAAGAGGTTAAAAAATGTAACAAATGAATGTTACAAAAGCAAGATAAGTTACTCTTCTACCTACCTGGATGAGTTTATTTGTCTTTTAACATATTTTAAAGAGCTTTTTTTTGTTCAAAATAAACCGTGTGTCGAGTCTGTTAAGTTAGAATGAAAACAAATTTGGTCGCCCAGAAGCCGTGCTTGAAAGGCCTTGAAATTTGCTCAAAAATCGAAAATTAAACAAAATACTGGTAGAAACAAATCCAATAAATGTCACCATAGTACGAAAATGTAATGTTCTACCAGTATTTTGTTTAATTTTCAAGCTTGAAGCAAATTTCAAGGCCCTTCGAGCAGGACTTCTGGGCGACTATTTTGTTTTTTGTCCTAACTGAATAGACTCAACACTCGGTTTAATTTGAACAAAAAGATGCTTTAAAATAAGTTAAAAGACAAATAAACTTATTCAGGTAGGTAGAAGAGTAAATTATCTTGCTTTTAGTAACATTTATTGGTGCTTGTGCATATCAACCCTGACATTGAAATATTTAAAGAATGTATAAACTTTATTATGTACTTACGTGTTAGCTGAAAATAAGATTGTGCAGAAAAAATTACGCAAATTCATCCAGTAGTTATTAAATTATAAGAAAAAAAAAATGATTTTACGTACATTTTGACATTTTTGTAAACAATGGAGACCCCAAACCCCGAAATCGTGAAAATATGAGTTATCGTCCTTGACCACTGGAAAATCTAAGATACAAAATGGTGGAAATATCTACCGAGTAATAAAATCGTTTTTTTATTTATAATTAAATAAATACTGGATGAATTTGCATAATTTTTGGTGTACAGTCTTTTTTTCATCTACCACGTAAGTACATAACACATTTTATACATTTCTTTTGCTATTTTATTTTTAAGAGCGGTCTAACATGTCAGAGTTGATATGCACAAGCACCCACTTATATATATTTTCGCCCCTGTTTTGTTTTGTGTACTCTTGTTAAAAATGCCCCTTTCTTCTTCTTCTTCTTCTTCTTCTTCTTCTTCTTCTTCTTCTTCTTCTTCTTGACCCGGAAAAGACCCTCTTTTACTAGAAGGTCATTATTTTTATTTTGCGTACTTTTTAAATAATACGAGAACACTGAATGATTATTTGTTTGTCAGTACTATGGAAAAGTACATTTATTCTTTAGTATTCAGACAAGGGTATTTTTAGTTGTAGGTCAAAGTAGTTATTTTGTTTTTACTAGTTTATACCCGCTGCTTGAGCGGTGTTGGTACAGTACTTGGTTATGGCAATTTCCATATTTATCTACTTTCTTTCGCTTTATAACTGGTATGAAAACACGTATTTGTGGAAAAAAATCCGCTACTTAGTATTTGCACGAGAGAGTAAGAAACTACGATGAATGTATTTAGGTATGTTTTATTGCCAAAAAATATTAGAAATTATGTTTTAAGCAAAAATAATTCGCATTAAACTAATGTCGAATACATTTATGTCTACTTTTGTGCGGATTATAAAAAAAAAGAAAAGGGTCACTTAGTTAAAACAAAGTTACCCATTTCTTTTTTTAAATAAACATATTAATTTAATTTTTAAATAAACATATTAATTTATGATTTTTATGTAATGTTAATTTCTTTAAATTTATAAAACACGTATCCAGTTAAAATAATATCCTTTAGCCGCACATGAGATTCGAACTCGAGTACTGATATCGTAAAAAACTACTGTCTTAGTAATGTGTACTCTTGTTGACGAAACAGAAATAAAAAAAATCACGTGTTTCTATCTGCGTATGAACACGCAAACACCACAACTTTTTATTAGTATAGCGATAGATTTAAGTTTGTTTCATCTAAATTTTGCGCTTTTATTTTGGTGCTTCTGCAGTTTTACGGAGGGGGCAATTTTTTAAATAGCCTTTTCAAGTTAAATTTAATTTTTATGGTATATTTTGCTTATTAGATTATTAGATGACAGTACAGAATAATTAATAAAGCCCCCTCCCCATGTTAAGAATGGCTTTCTAAATAACCTTATTATTTCAGCCCGGTCCGTAAACTGCATAAGTACCTTTTTTTGTGACAATCAGAATCGTTAATTGTTTATGCTCTAACTTAGCCTCATAGTTTATTTGAATTTGTTCTGTTTTTTTTCCATTAATAACGATTTCTGCTTCAACAGATAATTTACATATTAATACGTCATGCATCTACTTAGTGTCGATATATTTTACGTTTCTTTTCTATTGAGTATTTGTAATAACCTTAATCGAAATGTCATATGACGCCCTCGGCAGGGTGCAGGTAAATCAAAACTGCGTCCTGTTGCGAACCCCCAATTTTGGTAGCTTTGGAGAGTGTCGAGTCACCACTTAGTTGTTATTACACCCAGGCCCACTCTAAGCCGGAATGAAAGTACATCTAAGTGTCCAATCTATGGGTGAAAGAAAGGTCTTTCGAGTGATGGTAGAAAGCCAAGTTTTTGCTGTGAATGTCTTACAAGGAGTGACCAGAGCTCGGTCGAGCACCTTCCATGGAAATAAAAAGAGAGTAGAAAAAGACTAGCAAGGTTTTTTTTAGAGAGAAGCTGGAGAGAACAGAAGAGATCGCCCCACTAGATTGCGAAGTCGATTTAGAATGCCAAGGCCAGAAAGAGTGCTCTGAGAGGCACTTTCCTAGACGTGGCAGCAATACTCCGTCTTAGGGCATATCTGACTTTTCTATAAGTAGAAGATTGTATCAGGAATCCGGTACTTTGCTAGATGTGGCAGCAATACTCTATCTAAGGGCATATCTAACTTTTCTATAGATAGAAGATTGTATCAGGAATCCGGTACTTTGCTAGATGTGGCAGCAATACTCCATCTTAGGGCATATATGACTTTTCTATAAGTAGAAGATTGTATCAGGAATCCGGTACTTTGCTAGATGTGGAAGCAATACTCTAACTTAGGGCATATCTGACTTTTCTATAAGTAGAAGATTGTATCAGGAATCCGGTACTTTGCTAGATGTGGCAGCAATACTCCATCTTAGGGCATATCTGACTTTTCTATAAGTAGAAGATTGTATCAGGAATCCGGTACTTTGCTAGATGTGGCAGCAATACTCTATCTTAGGGCATATCTGACTTTTCTATAAGTAGAAGATTGTATCAGGAATCCGGTACTTTGCTAGATGTGACAGCAATACTCCATCTTAGGGCATATCTGACTTTTCCATAAGTAGAAGATTGTATCAGGAATCCGGTACTTTGCTAGATGTGGCAGCAATACTCCATCTTAGGGCATATCTGACTTTTCTATAAGTAGAAGATTGTATCAGGAATCCGGTACTTTGCTAGA
This sequence comes from Sepiola atlantica, assembly GCA_963556195.1. Classification (NCBI taxonomy): domain Eukaryota; kingdom Metazoa; phylum Mollusca; class Cephalopoda; order Sepiida; family Sepiolidae; genus Sepiola; species Sepiola atlantica. The sequence goes on from OY744530.1 coordinate 94,973,160, forward strand.
TGTGGCAGCAATACTCCATCTTAGGGCATATCTGACTTTTCTATAAGTAGAAGATTGTATCAGGAATCCGGTACTTTGCTAGATGTGGCAGCAATACTCCATCTTAGGGCATATCTGACTTTTCTATAAGTAGAAGATTGTATCAGGAATCCGGTACTTTGCTAGATGTGGCAGCAATACTCCATCTTAGGGCATATCTGACTTTTCTATAGATGGAAGATTGTATCAGGAATCCGGTACTTTGCTAGATGTGGCAGCAATACTCCATCTTAGGGCATATCTGACTTTTCTATAAGTAGAAGATTGTATCAGAGAACCGGTACTTTGCTAGATGTGGCAGCAATACTCTATCTTAGGGCATATCTGACTTTTCTATAAGAAGAAGATTGTATCAGGAATCCGGTATTTTGCTGGATGTGGCAGCAATACTCCATCTTAGAGCATATCTGACTTTTCTATAAGTAGAAGATTGTATCAGGAATCCGGTACTTTGCTAGATGTGGCAGCAATACTCCATCTAAGGGCATATCTGACTTTTCTATAGGTAGAAGATTGTATCAGGAATCCGGAACTTTCCTAGATGTGGCAGCAATACTCGAGCTTAGGGCATATCTGACTTTTCTATAAGTAGAAGATTGTATCAGGAATCCGGTACTTTGCCAGATGTGGCAGCAATACTCCATCTTAGGGCATATCTGACTTTTCTATAAGTAGAAGATTGTATCAGGAATCCGGTACTTTGCTAGATGTGGCAGCAATACTCCATCTTAGGGCATATCTGACTTTTCTATAAGTAGAAGATTGTATCAGGAATCCGGTACTTTGCTAGATGTGGCAGCAATACTCCATCTTAGGGCATATCTGACTTTTCTAGAAGTAGAAGATTGTATCAGGAATCCGGTACTTTGCTAGATGTGGCAGCAATACTCCATCTTAGGGCATATCTGACTTTTCTATAAGTAGAAGATTGTATCAGGAATCCGGTATTTTGCTAGATGTTGCAGCAATACTCCATCTTAGAGCATATCTGACTTTTCTATAAGTAGAAGATTGTATCAGGAATCCGGTACTTTGCTAGATGTGGCAGCAATACTCCATCTGAGGGCATATCTGACTTTTCTATAAGTAGAAGATGGTATCAGGAATTTGTTACTTTGCTAGATGTGGCAGCAATACTCTATCTTAGGGCATATCTGACTTTTCTAGAAGTAGAAGATTGTATCAGGAATCCGGTACTTTGCTAGATGTGGCAGCAATACTCCATCTTAGGGCATATCTGACTTTTTTATAGGTAGAATATTGTATCAGGAATCCGGTACTTTCCTAGATGTGGCAGCAATACTCTATCTTAGAGCATATCTGACTTTTCTATAAGTAGAAGATTGTATCAGGAATCCGGTACTTTGCTAGATGTGGCAGCAATACTCCATCTTACGGCATATCTGACGTTTCTATAAGTAGAAGATTGTATCAGGAATCCGGTACTTTGCTAGATGTGGCAGCAACACTCCATCTTAGGGCATATCTGACTTTTCTATAGGTAGAAGATTGTATCAGGAATCCGGTACTTTGCTAGATGTGGCAGCAATACTCGAGCTTAGGGCATATCTGACTTTTCTATAGGTAGAAGATTGTATCAGGAATCCGGTACTTTGCCAGATGTGGCAACAATACTCCATCTTAGGGCATATCTGACTTTCTATAAGTAGAAGATTGTATCAGGAATCCGGTACTGTCCTATATGTGACAGCAAAACTCTATCTTAGGGCATATCTGACTTTTCTATAGGTAGAAGATTGTATCAGGAATCCGGTACTTTGCGAGGTGTGACAGCAATACTCTATCTTAGGGCATATCTGACTTTTCTATAAGTAGAAGATTGTATCAGGAATCCGGTACTTTACTAGATGTGGCAGCAATACTCCATCTTAGGGCATATCTGACTTTTCTATAAGTAGAAGATTGTATCAGGAATCCGGTACTTTTCTAGATGTGGCAGCAATACTCTATCTTAGGGCATATCTGACTTTTCTATAGGAAGTAGATTCTATCAGGAATCCGGTACTTTGCTAGATGTGGCAGCAATACTTCATCTTAGGGCATATCTGACTTTTCTATAAGTAGAAGATTGTATCAGGAATCCGGTACTTTGCTAGATGTGGCAGCAATACTCCATCTTAGGGCATATCTTACTTTTCTATAAGTAGAAGATTGTATCAGGAATCCGGTACTTTGCTAGATGTGGCAGCAATACTCCATCTTAGGGCATATCTGACTTTTCTATAGGTAGTAGATTGTATCAGGAATCCGGTACTTTGCTAGATGTGGCAGCAATACTCTATCTTAGGGCATATCTGACTTTTCTATAAGTAGAAGATTGTATCAGGAATCCGGTACTTTGCTAGATGTGGCAGCAATACTCCATCTTAGGGCATATCTGACTTTTCTATAAGTAGAAGATTGTATCAGGAATCCGGTACTTTGCTAGATGTGGCAGCAATACTCCATCTTAGGGCATATCTGACTTTTCTATAGATGGAAGATTGTATCAGGAATCCGGTACTTTGCTAGATGTGGCAGCAATACTCCATCTTAGGGCATATCTGACTTTTCTATAAGTAGAAGATTGTATCAGAGAACCGGTACTTTGCTAGATGTGGCAGCAATACTCTATCTTAGGGCATATCTGACTTTTCTATAAGAAGAAGATTGTATCAGGAATCCGGTATTTTGCTGGATGTGGCAGCAATACTCCATCTAAGGGCATATCTGACTTTTCTATAGGTAGAAGATTGTATCAGGAATCCGGAACTTTCCTAGATGTGGCAGCAATACTCGAGCTTAGGGCATATCTGACTTTTCTATAAGTAGAAGATTGTATCAGGAATCCGGTACTTTGCCAGATGTGGCAGCAATACTCCATCTTAGGGCATATCTGACTTTTCTATAAGTAGAAGATTGTATCAGGAATCCGGTACTTTGCTAGATGTGGCAGCAATACTCTATCTTAGGGCATATCTGACTTTTCTATAAGTAGAAGATTGTATCAGGAATCCGGTACTTTGCTAGATGTGGCAGCAATACTCCATCTTAGGGCATATCTGACTTTTCTATAAGTAGAAGATTGTATCAGGAATCCGGTACTTTGCTAGATGTGGCAGCAATACTCCATCTTAGGGCATATCTGACTTTTCTATAAGTAGAAGATTGTATCAGGAATCCGGTATTTTGCTAGATGTTGCAGCAATACTCCATCTTAGAGCATATCTGACTTTTCTATAGGTAGAAGATTGTATCAGGAATCCGGTACTTTGCTAGATGTGGCAGCAATACTCCATCTGAGGGCATATCTGACTTTTCTATAAGTAGAAGATTGTATCAGGAATCCGTTACTTTGCTAGATGTGGCAGCAATACTCTATCTTAGGGCATATCTGACTTTTCTAGAAGTAGAAGATTGTATCAGGAATCCGGTACTTTGTTAAATGTGGCAGCAATACTCCATCTAAGGGCATATCTGACTTTTTTATAGGTAGAATATTGTATCAGGAATCCGGTACTTTCCTAGATGTGGCAGCAATACTCTATTGTAGAGCATATCTGACTTTTCTATAAGTAGAAGATTGTATCAGGAATCCGGTACTTTGCTAGATGTGGCAGCAATACTCCATCTTACGGCATATCTGACGTTTCTATAAGTAGAAGATTGTATCAGGAATCCGGTACTTTGCTAGATGTGGCAGCAACACTCCATCTTAGGGCATATCTGACTTTTCTATAGGTAGAAGATTGTATCAAGAATCCGGTAATTTGCTAGATGTGGCAGCAATACTCGAGCTTAGGGCATATCTGACTTTTCTATAGGTAGAAGATTGTATCAGGAATCCGGTACTTTGCCAGATGTGGCAGCAATACTCTATCTTAGGGCATATCTGACTTTTCTATAAGTAGAAGATTGTATCAGGAATCTGGTACTGTCCTATACGTGACAGCAAAACTCTATCTTAGGGCATATCTGACTTTTCTATAGGTAGAAGATTGTATCAGGAATCCGGTACTTTGCTAGGTGTGACAGCAATACTCTATCTTAGGGCATATCTGACTTTTCTATAAGTAGAAGATTGTATCAGGAATCCGGTACTTTACTAGATGTGGCAGCAATACTCCATCTTAGGGCATATCTGACTTTTCTATAAGTAGAAGATTGTATCAGGAATCCGGTACTTTTCTTAGATGTGGCAGCAATACTCCATCTTAGGGCATATCTGACTTTTCTATAGGTAGTAGATTCTATCAGGAATCCGGTACTTTGCTAGATTTGGCAGCAATACTTCATCTTAGGGCATATCTGACTTTTCTATAAGTAGAAGATTGTATCAGGAATCCGGTACTTTGCTAGATGTGGCAGCAATACTCCATCTTAGGGCATATCTGACTTTTCTATAAGTAGAAGATTGTATCAGGAATCCGGTACTTTGCTAGATGTGGCAGCAATACTCCATCTTAGGGCATATCTGACTTTTCTATAGGTAGTAGATTGTATCAGGAATCCGGTACTTTGCTAGATGTGGCAGCAATACTCTATCTTAGGGCATATCTGACTTTTCTATAAGTAGAAGATTGTATCAGGAATCCGGTACTTTGCTAGATGTGGCAGCAATACTCCATCTTAGGGCATATCTGACTTTTCTATAAGTAGAAGATTGTATCAGGAATCCGGTACTTTGCTAGATGTGGCAGCAATACTCCATCTTAGAGCATATCTGACTTTTCTATAAGTAGAAGATTGTATCAGGAATCCGGTACTTTGCTAGATGTGGCAGCAATTCTCTATCTTAGGGCATATCTGACTTTTCTATAAGTAGAAGATTGTATTAGGAATCCGGTACTTTGCTAGATGTGACAGCAATACTCTATCTTAGGGCATATCTGACTTTTCTATAAGTAGAAGATTGTATCAGGAATCCGGTACTTTGCTAGATGTGGCAGCAATACTCCATCTTAGGGCATATCTGACTTTTCTATAGGTAGAAGATTGTATCAGGAATCCGGTACTTTCTTGAGCGATAGGGTAGTCCAAAAGAGCCACTCATTTCGACTGGAACAAAATCAGAATCTGAATGTTGGTTGTGAGAGATGTTTGGTTCTAGAGGTGTTAAAAGTACCAAGCCACTTTTGCAGCATTGCACTACATGCTTCAGATTTACCAATATCTTGATTATCAATGTTCTTCTAAGTGCAGCCATAGACAGTTGTTTCGTCTGCATGGAACACAATCGGTGCTGAGCTTCTTATTTGCCATAACTACCAGGTTTATCATGACTCAGAGTTGTAGCATTTGTCAGATTCACGTTCATGGATTAATTAGAATCTATCAATTACAAACCGTTTATTGGTCTACAAAACAAATTAATATTCGCAAATAGTTATAGATTAAGTACTTGAAGCTTAAACCTGTTATCATCACAATGACTCAATTCGGAATCAAATGACTTTATAAGAGTTGATATCTCATAAGCAAACCAACCAATCTTTTCCTTCTCTTTTTCGTCTATTTGTTCCTCGTTTCTCTTGCCTTTCTTTCTTTCTTTCTTTCTATTTTTTCCTTTTCTTTATTTCTTATTCCTTTTTATACCCTTTCCTTTCAACCTTTCCTCTTCTTTTTTAATTTATATCTTTTTCTTGATTTTTTTGTTTCTTATTTAAATATTACTTTTCCTTCTATTTTCTTTTTATTACTTATTTTTTCTTTTCTCTTCATTTCACATTTTCCTTTTTCTTTTCCTTTCCGTTTTCTTTTACTTTCTTTCCAATTGTTCTTTCTTTTACTTATTTCTCATTCGTTTCTCATCCGTCTTTATTTTCCCCTTCTTTCCTATCCTTCTAACTTTCTCTTACTTTCTTTCTCTTTTTCTCAACCCCAAAACATGAATTGCCAATATCTAATATTTCTCCATTCTTTCCGCGTTCTTATCCTATTTTTCCTTTTTTTCTCTGTCGGCAGATGGAGCCACCACGGTTGCTTTCAATTGCCAGGGTTACACAACACATCCAGCTGGACAAGTCTTGGTTTCACTTCTATAGAAACCTAATGACGCGTGAAGCTCCGAATTGGATCTGTTTTTACCACAGCAGGATAAAAAAGGCCACAGAGAACAACAAACGCAATAGTAAATTGATATAATATACATAAGGCGTTTCATAAATTTTTATGTCATTTTTTAAGAACTTATACATCCGAAATAACAAATGGTAGAAGGTGACACTTGTACTACTTTCAAGCTAATCTTTTTTATTATTTGAATAATTTAATACAATTTACTATTATAGTGAATCCATAGAGTTTCTTCCTTTACGCTAGACGAATAATTCATAATAGAATAACATGCAATAATCTGGATATCAAAAAATGTTTGCTAATGACACTATGTATAACAGTAAAAAGAATTATAAAGTAAGATTAAAACTGAAACTAACGTGTTCAGGAAATGACGTCATCGAAAGGAAGTCCCAAGTGACACGTAAAGAATAAGCATGTAAAATCTGTATTTTGTTTTTGAACTGCCAAAAAGAGCGATTGTTTCGGGGCAGCTGCTTTCCCCTCCTATAAAGTGGTTGGCTGAGGTTTTACGTAATTATAGGGGATTGATTGAGGTATTATGTAATACCAATGTATACTGTAAATAAAAATATACAAAAAACAAAAGAATTATTAAACCCAGTCATTTTCCCATCATTTTTTATGAGTGTGATTTGCTATCTGTGATTTAAATCGTAAAACTATTTGAATATGTGTGTGTTTAACACTGAGTTTTTCACGCATAGGTAGATTAAGTAGAAATCGGAAGATTCCGCTAAAAAACAATGATTAGAATGTAAATTGACGTGTTTGGGAGATGACGTCATAGACAGGAAGTCTTGACTAAAATGTAGCGGATAAGCCTGTAAAATGTATTCTCTGGCTTTTGAACATAATTGCCGAATTTTCGTACTTTGCCAAAATTGCCGAATTTTCCTTTGGCGAATTTTCCGTAGGCCACGATAACGTAAACTGAAACGGTTAATACACTGGGTGTTATATAGGTCGCCTCGGTTAATCTGTTTCTTCCCTGCGTGTTGATTTGATGCTGAAATGATGTGTTTAATCAGAAACCAACCAGAAATGGAAGTGAAAGTTAAACCTTTGTTCAACAAGGTGACGATCACAAGTCTGTTAAACGAAGTTTGTTACAAAAAGAAGTGGCGACCCTCGAGCAGGCCACGACAAAATAAGTATATTTTCTCTGCAAGATTCATGCCCCCCCCCAAAAAAAAAGAAAAGTGTTAGAAGTAAAAATTCAACATATTAACTTTAATGATATGTTTCGTAAAAGTAAAGTTTGCAATTTAATTAGGTTAGAAACATTTGAAAGTTTATGTAATTTTTTTTTTTGAAATTAAAACAAAATTCAAACTTGTTCTTTTGGAAATGAAATGGAATAAACAATCCTTTTGAAATTAAAGAAATTTATAAAATCACTTTGAAATACATTTTTCATTCATTTTTACCTCTTATAATGAAATAATATTTAGAAAGATCATATATATATATATATATATATATATATATATACTAATGATAATAGAATTAACGATAAGTGAAGTATCGTAAAGTGATCTATCTCGATAAAGTAAAGCTCAATACGTTGAGTAGAGCAATCAATTTTAAAGAAAGAAAGATGAAGATAAAAATGCATAAAATTACATAAAATTAAGACAAATTTTATTACATCGAAAGTTCAGATGCAAGGAGTTACATTAATCCTTAAACCATGGTTTTTCAAATATAAAACTCTTCTCGTCAGAGAATAAAATTTGGTAATGTTGTATTTATAATAAATAAATATTACCTAGTTCCATTTAACTTTGAAAAATTGAAGGATAAAACTAGAAAGGTTGGGGATAAAGAAATAAATGGCATGGAATGAGAAATTAACAGTGTTGAGTAGCCATTTTCGAAGATAAAAGGGGAGGGGGCGCTATGATGCAGACAGCAAAATAGCAAAATAGCAAAATAGCAAAAGTTTGTAGAATTGGAGAAAGTTTTTAACAATTTTTACAGGGTTTCAAGTAAAAGGTGGAGGGTTCAAAACTGAACTTTCGATGTAATAACATTTGTATTAATTTTATGTATTTTTTTAATCTTTATTTCTTTAAAATATATATATATATATATATATATATATATATATTATACATACGCAGACTCCACCTTTCTTCAAACTAAAACGTATTTATCTAAGTCCTCTGGTTGATGTAGCTTCAGAATATATCTGGTTATAAGGGTCTATCGTGAAAACCCTTGGAGTGTGACATATTTCTATTCTATGGACATCCAGCGCGAACGCAGACCCCACGATATTATTGTACTATCTTTGGACAGAACAAATACTACGCTTTGATCCTATCTTAAAGGCCAAGAAAGTGTATTTTAGTTGGAGATTCACGTTCGACAGAACAGTGTCATCAGATGAAATACTTATTTGCATTGCGTCTTCAGCAGGAAGGCGATTCCATCTTTTAAATAGGCGTGGAGCGTGATAACGTACGTACGGGCATGAAATTGCTTTAGCGTATTATTATGCCGACTAGCGGGACCCTGTGGACATTCCACAGTGCTTTCTACATCAATCTGTATAATTTACTTTTCATAATAATATTCCTTTTGAAATAATAAATGTTTGTCAGTCAATACTATTAAGAAAAAAAAATTTAACTGACAATGACAATTATATTTACGGAATAAGATTCCGTAAATATAATTGTCATTGTCAGTTAAATATTATTTAAATAAATGAAACGAAATTTCTCGTTTTTCTTTATGTAAAATTGTAATAGAAAAACAAATAACCCATTAACAAGAAAGATATAAAATAGGTCGTAATAATCACTAACACCAAGGAATTAGTCTTTTGTTGGGTACCCAGTCATTTTAGTGTACATGGAAATCACGAAGTCGACTAGGCAGCAAAACAAGCACTAGAATTGCAACATAAAAGGGACAAAATTCTCACCGCAGATTTGAAACCAACATTTGATAAATATCAAATAAATAAGTGGCAGGAAATATGGAACTCTTACATCAACAATAAATTACATACAATAAAAGTACAAATTGAATAATTATCCTTCTCAAATAAACAGAAAAGAACACGTGATATCACGATCCGTAAAGGACGCATGTATATCACTATTTCTTAGCTCCATGGGAGAGAAGCAGCTCTAATTTGCATACTATGCCAAGAGGCCTATCGAATACGTCATGTATTGACGAATTGTTTGAGCCTAGAACAGACTCTGCAAAAATATTACAAAGAAACTTTGTTAACGCTTATCCTCGAGTGACGTTTGGGCCTTGATAAGCAGTGACTTGTTATTTAAATTTAAAAAAAAACCTAAGGGAGGTACTTCTCCAGGCAAAATATTTGAATATTTAAAAGAAGGTGGTGTTCACAAGATAATCTACCAGAAAGTGTAATTTCTAAAAACTTTCAAGGTTTGGTAGGGCACAAAATAAAACAAAGAAAACATGAATAGATATTTGAAGAAGTTAAGAACTTGAAGCACAACATTTTGTATTTTTTTACCAAAATGACTGGATTCATTATTAAATGACCCGAAACGGGTTGATATGCTAAAAAAAACAAAACAAACAAATAAATAAAATTATAGCAATTTAATTATTTTTAAAACAATACGTCTTCTCTGTCTTATTACCGTAAAATAATTGTTCGATAACTATTCTTCAAATTAATGAAACGAATGTCACTTTTTGAAATGCATTAATTTAAAATTGTAGTTTTAGTCGACTTGGCTACATAATTTGATTTTTGGGACAATTTTTAAAATGGTAAAGTCGCACTTTTAACTTTAGCGACATCAGATTAATTACCAATAAACATCTTTATTGGTCGGGTGATCTCATATTTTTTATATGTGTGTGAAAGGTGATAACGTACGTACGAACATGCCATGCTTTGACGTATTATTATATAGATATAATCTGAAATAGTGTCGGTGAGAAAAATCCGGTTGGAATTGTATTTTAATAGCAATACAGTTTGATTGACCTCAGGATAAAAATTCATGACAAGGGATTGTAATTAAGTGATATGTCAACTTGATAGCTGAAAGGAAATGTCGAGGAAAGTATAAAGACAAAGTGTATCATCTGTTTTCATTTGTTTCATAGTTATACTTATACTTTTTCTACCGTTCTCCCTCGACCCAGGACTGTACCCTCCTCAACTATGACTCTGATAGTATTGGCGCAGCACTCTCTTTAGATCCGAATGCCCAAAATATATGTATTTGAGGATTTTAATGCCCACCACAGAGATTGGCTTCGATTCTCCAGCTATACTGACACAGCTGGCAACATCACTCATATTGTATCTATTTCTAAGATTGTCATTTTCCCGATCCGTCTCCCAGATCGTGAGGATAAGCAAGTCTAACTTCTCGACCTATTCTTAACGACACTGCCCGGGGCTTGTGTGATAAATTCCCATATCCCACTTGGGAATGCTGATCACCCTGTGATAATGGTCAATATAACCCTAGACTTTCGACCACAAGCTGATGATCCGCTCCTCAAAACGGCTCGAAACTACAAACAGGCTGATTGGGAATCAATCAAAGATCACATCAGAATACAATCTTTACTCCCTCTGTCGGACAGTGTGCAAATGAGACAACCGAGTGGGTCAGGATAGGCATTGAAATCTTTTAGCAAGCCACACTCTCCACAATGGTTCACTTCAACATGTGCAGCTGCTATTACACATAGGCAGAAAGCATTCCGCCAATATAACCGTGATAAGTCTGATGCACATAAGAAAAAAATTCATAGCATCAAGAAATCATTGCAAGAGTAAAATAGCTGCAGCCAAGAGAAGGTATACTTGGATGACCAGAAAACACATTAAGTCGCAGAAATTAGTAACTCGCGATTTCTGGAAAATCTATAATAGTGTGGTGAATAATAGGCAATCAACAATTTCCCCCGCTATCAACCACCATGATGTCGCCTGAACGGCATCTGATAAGGTTGAACTGCTTACTCAACGGTTCACCTTGAACTCTACCTTGGACTCCACAAATCACACTCTCTCAAACTTTCCACTACTGACTGAAGCTTCATTTGATGATCTGGTCATCACCTTTTCTCAAGTCCAAGATATCATAAAAAGGCTTGACACCTCTAAAGCGTGTGTGCCTGATCTGATCTCTGCTATAGTCTTAATGAAATGCTCCGTTTAGCTGGCCCCTATCCTCTCTGAACTCTACAACAAATGCCTTATCGAATCTTGCTTCCTTGACAGTTGGACATTTGCCTCCGTAGTACCAGTGTTCAAGAATTCTGGTGAAAAAACTGCCCGCAAAATTATCGCCTCATCAGTCTCCTCCCGCTCTTTGCTAAAGTCTTTGAATCCCTAATCAATAGTCCACCCCCTCATTAAAGCTAAACTTCTTTCTGGCCAACAATATCGATTTAGGCGAGCCCGTTCTACTGCTGATATCCGAACAGTCATCTCGTAACGCATATATTATACATTAGATAAAGCTTGTGAAGCTAAGGTGGTAGCTTTTGATATATCCAAAGCGTTTGTCGTGGTTTGGGATGATGGTCTTCTCATTAAAATTAAGTCATACGGTATTACTAGACAGATATTTAGTATAACCAGATCCTTTTTAGCCGAAAGAAAGATCCAGGTTGTCCTTGATGGTCGCACATCTAAATAAAATGACATTAATGCGAGTGTGCCCCAGGGATCGATCCTGGGACCGTTATTATTACTGATCTTTATAAACGACCTCCCTGATGAAATTGTGTCGGAGATTGATATATTTGCTGATGACACCACGCTCTATACCCGACATGTAAAAAAACAAAAACGAACACACGCATATCAAAGGCAATTGCCGAATCCTTAGAAAATGAAATCCAGTCTGTTGTGGAATTGGAATATGTGGATTATAACATTTAATGCTACTAAGACAAAACTCCTGTTTTTCAACAATATTAAGAAACCTTTTCAATCACCGATTACCACGACTAATAGCACGGAACTTGAGAGTTCGTCATTCAAACTACTAGAGCTAACATTCGCAGATAACATGTCTTGGAACAAATACACAGAAGACATTGCCAAGGCTGCTGCAAAGAAGGTGGACTCCCTCTACCGAGCTAGAAAACTTCTCACATCTGACAGTATCCTATATCTCTACAAAGCCACCACTTGCCTAATGCATGGGGTATCGTTGTCACATCTGGGCTATTGCATCAAACGCTAGCCCCTTCCTCTTCGGCAGGGTCCAAAAAGGGTCTCTACTCTAATAGGCCCCTCACTATCAAGCATGCTCCAACCTCTGCCCCATCACCGCAATGTTGCATCCATGTGCTTGTTTTACAAGTACTTTAATTGAATGTGCTCCAACGAATGTACTGCACTGATGCGCCATCTACGTAAATACCCCCGATCAACCCATCAGTCAGCAAGATCCCATGCCTTCACTGTTGATGTCCCCGAATGCCGGAGAGCTTTCTACTCTAATAGCTTATTTCCTCGCACTGTTAGCTTTTGGAATTCGCTTCCTACTTTCTGCTTCTCTGAAGTTTGGGGTGAACTTAAGTAAAAAAAAATATTACTAGTTTGGGGTGAACTTAAGTAAAATGAAAAGCATTTTATGTTTTATATAACATATCTTTGTTAATAACTAGCTAAAGTACCCGTCTATGCCGAGTTTCTTAGCATTACTTGCATTTTATAGCCGAGATTAAAAGTTAAGAACATCTATTAAGCATTTTATATGAAAAAAAAACCCACTATTATCCAAGTTTATGATGATGATTGCTATCGACCAGGATATAACCAGAACGCTATAGGACCCCCCCCCCCAAAAAAAAACAATTGTCCCGTGTTAGATTCGGACTCACGATGGCATAAAATATTAAAACGAAAGGCCAACACTTTATCTATATGGCCACCGATCAAACGAACACGTTTTGTCTTTAACCTACTTAAATAAGTTCAGCGTAGGGATACAAAAGTAAAATTATGTTTTACCTCTCCGCACAGATCTAAAATAGTTCTGTTGTCTTAAATAAATAAATAAATAAATATAAATATGAAAATATCAGCGAACATGTATAAAATTTTTTTTGTTTTTTTACTAATGTTTAATAAAAAAGATTAATGTTTTCTCTTCAAAGTAAATCTTCCGTCAAATACGTACGGTTATTTGACGTGAAAAGTATAAACGATTATTATAGGTATATTGTTCTGTCGACTATATAGAAAATATAATAGAAAATATTACTGGGAAGAGAACATTAAAATGTCGGAACATTTGTTTATGATGTAATTTTTATGTACTTTTAATTTTGAATAATGAGTTCAACGACTTCTAATATCGATATAGACATCGGATCAAAGATGGTGATTCCAAATCTGTCGTTAGTGTTGCTCTTAGAGCAACCATTTAACTGTAATGCCGCGACGCACATACATGCACACATACAGACTACTTTGTTTTATACACACGTACACACACGCACACGCACGCACACACACACACACACACATATATATATATATTGTGTGACCATATCTAGTGTGTCTGTGTATGTATATGTGTGTTTCTCACCTCTACAAACCAAGTGTATACAAACACATATATACGGCTTTGAAATAAAATGACCCAACGGCGGTTGACACGCCGAAAAACTAAAGAACCAACCAACCCGATAGAACTGCAACGGGCCGAATCTCCCATACTGATGCGAAGACGTCTCTATCCATTTTTAAATAGACTAATGATAACTCCCTGACCCGACGTAGACGTGTGCTTCAGCTAGTTAACATTATCACATTATCACCAGTATAAATCGACTCTGCGTTTTTAAGCAGCCAGTTGATGTTCGTAATTCTCCAAGCATTGATTGATTAAATCGAGACAGTTTTTGTTTGTTTTCCGGCTCGGACATCGTCCTCAGATAACAATGAATGCAGCGATAATTGACTTAAAATGGCCGACAATCCGTCAAACTTTATCGCCAGTTTGACATTTACGATGCTGTCATCTTTTCGTCTCTTCATCGTTCACACGTATGTCAGCGCTCTTCGTCGTTGGCTTGGAAGGCAAATTAATTACAGTTTCTCACTAATGTGTATCACTTGTCAACTGCGAAGTAACGAATAAGAGACGGTCGTTCTTAACGTTGCTGAGTCGGCTTGAATTGCTGAAGACGACAAATAAATTCAATGTTACCTGTTTCATCGTGATATACGGCTTCCTTCGGTGGTAAACGAATAGCAACCAACATTTTATTTATACAAATTGAATATAGTTCGACTTTTTCTTTATATATATATATATATATATATATATATATATATATATATATATATATATATATATATAGGGATAAAATTACATAAAATTGATACAAATTAATTGATTGCTCTACTCAACGTATTGAGCTTGGCTAAGATCAAAGTGTAGTATCTGTTTCGATGGATACTACACCCCATAGACTGGTATTGTCTTGGCCTTCTGGGCTTGATTTACGCTAGTCTATGAGTCTGTTCTGTGCAGTTCTAGGAGGTCCACCCTCCCAGGCTTCGCCTCCCCTTTTTGGGGAGGAGTAAGTTTATTGCTTACTGCCTGAGGCGCCCTACCGGGGAATGCTGACGGGGTTGCCCAGGTAATTTTTAAATCCCACTTTCCCGACCTTGTGTCACATCTTAACTGTGGGAGTAAGATAAAAACTGGCCTTGTGCCTAACTCCTGGAGAGGAGTAAATCAATACTCAACGTATTGAGCTTTACTTTATCACGATAGATAACTTTACGATACTTCACTATCGTTAATTCTTTTATATATATATATATATATGATAATAATAATAATAATAATAATAATAATAATAATAATAATAATAATAATAATAATAATAATAATAATAATAATAATAATAATAATTCAGATAAAACATCCACAGGGTAGTTGTCCAAAGAATTTCAACCGAGTTTATAAAAAAGTGCTCAATATCAAATAGAGCTTTTATATATGATTATTTTTATTTACACAGACATGTACAAAATCTGCGACACTGGCATGTCGATGTTATCGATCAACAGTTATTATAAACTGAGATCTCATCAGGCAGTGTTAGAATCTGATCATCACCTTAGATCATATTTGGAAAAATGAAATGGAGAAAAAAGAAGAAGGAAAAGAAATTTCAAATTTCAAAGTCACGTGGTTGTGACCGTTAAGAATCAGAATGTTAAAGTCAAAATCATATATATATATATATATATATATATATATATATATATATATATATATATATATATATATATATATATATATATTCGTTAACACAAAGGTTTACGTCGTAGCTCAACATTGTACGACTAGAGCCCTTAATTTAACATCATGTAAACTCTTTGTTATTCAGGGAACAACATTCCATATATTCTTCAAAAACGCTTTTATGTTTCTGCCCATCTCAAGAACATACTTTGTCATGAGAGGTTTATGTAGTTTGGTTGAAGCATTATTTATTAGTATATAGAAATGTGATATTTAGAAGGCAATACAATGCAGAGGTGTGACGGATAGACACAAATTGGAGCAAATAAGACATATAATTGTGGAACAAATTAAATAGTTTCACCCTTAATACAATGTATACATATATATATATATATATATTTATATATTTATTTATCATTATTATTAATAAATAAATATATATATGTGTATGTTTACATTGTATTAAGGGTGAAACTATTTAATTTGTTCCACCATTATATGTCTTCTTTGCTCCAACTTGTGTCTATCCGTCACACCCCTGCATTGTATTGCCTTCTAAGTATCACATTTATATACACTTTGTCATGATATACAAAGTATCATCACTTTTATGAGTAAGCTTCCTCGGTGCATAAACACTCTCCAGTGAGGCCGAAAAATTGAAATGCATCCAATATTCATTTAGTCTTTACATATTCTTTTTTTTCTTACACTTTTTCTCCCCAAAGAAAATACTTTTTTAACCCTATTTGCAATTCGAAATCCGACACTTACTTCCATTAGGTACGGTTTCAAATAAAAAGTGTTAAAAAATAACAATATATATATATATATATATATATATATATATATATATATATATATATATATATATATATATATATACTAGCAGTGTTTATTCAACCCCTACCCACAATAGGAGTATGTGACACAAGGTCGGAAAGTGGGATTTGAAAAGCCAGCGCCCGAGAAGGTGAGCACTCTGGCCATTAAAAATTGTCTGGGCAGCCCCGTCGGCATTCCCCGGTAGCGGCACCTTAGGCAGTAAGCAAAGAGGGGATGCAAAGCCTGGGAGGGTGGACCTCCTAGAACTGCACAGGACAGACCCATAGACATGCGTAAATCAAGCCCCGAAGACCAAGACAACACCAGTCTATGGGGTGCAGTATCCATCGGAACAGATACTACACTTTGATCCCGACTAAAGTCCGAGAAAGTTTTATTTACTCCTCCCCAGGAGTTAGGCACAAGGCCAGTTTTATCTTACTCCCACAAGTAAGATGTGACCCAAGATCGGGTCGAGAAAGTGGGGTTTGAAAAGCCAGCGCTCGAGAGGTGAGCACTCTGGCCATTTAAAAATTGCCTGGGCAGCCCCGTCGGCATTTCCCGGTAGGGGCGCCTCAGACAGTAAGCAATAAACTTACTCCTCCCCAAAGAGGGGAGGTTAAGCCTGGGAGGGTGGACCTCCTAAAACTGCACAGGACAGGCGTGCAGTATCCATCGGAAAAGATACTACACTTTGATCTTAGCCAAAAGGCCAAGAAGCCCAATTAAGTGTGTTGCCCAGATTAGAGTGTGGGATAGCATCATATGCAACATCATGGTAGGGAGAGTTTACTTTAACAGCAACCTTGATGCTGTCAGCTAGATATCTTACTCACCGAGCTATACAGATATATGTTAATACTCTTAAACTAACGTTAATAAACATATTAATTTCATTGTGTAAGATGTTTTAAAATTATCATTAGCTTCTTTAAGGGGTAGCCAGAGACGCGAAAATACTTCCATTATGTTCACATGCTAATTGTGCATGTGGATACAATTATATTGAAAGTACACTTCCTAGTATGTCTTCGTTTTTAGGGACAGCCATGCGCAAACAGAGAGGTGTTTTCCTTGATTAGGAATCAAAGGGAAAACAGTTTTCAGTAGAGGAGTGGTTCCCCCGGGGACCATCTTAATATTATCAAAATTTGCTGAAATTTTGGGAATATACATCATTTTTGGTCATTTACCTATGGTTTAAATTTCATTTGAATCAAAGGGGAAAACAATTTTTAATGTGTGTGTGGGGTGGGTGGGTGGGTTGGGGGGGGGTGTCCTCTCCGAGGACCCACAGCGTTGAAGTGATATATTTTTTATATAGCCTGTGACCTTCACTGAGAAGTCAGTATTCCACATGCCAATTTTCAAGCTATTCTATCCAGCGGTTTGGGTGAACATAAGACACAAAGATCAGCTGGACACATACACACACACACAGAGTTACTATTTTATATGTATAGATATATATTTTACATAAATATTTCTTCACACAAAAACACTCACGCACACACACATTTTTATATATAGTAGAAAATTGGGACCCGTTGGGTTACCCATTGAGCTCGGGTTAAATTGTTTGAATCAGGAAAAAGTGAATTTGCAAAACCAGTTTAATATAAAAACATAAACAGACAGTCTTTTTCTGTTCGTTATAACTCCTTTGTTCTCCCATTTTCTCTTTCTGTTTCTGTCTTTCTTTCTTTCTTTCTTTCTTTACCTTTACAACTACAGGATAAATAGTATTACTACCTACGATGCTATACCCCTTTGTTTATAATAGAC
>OY744530.1:94996134-95073634 GCA_963556195.1 Sepiola atlantica
CAGACAGCGGCTGGTTATGTTAGTATGTTACAAAAGGCATGGTTGATGACGGATGGCCATCGTCTCTGTCGGAGTGGATGGTTATTCTTACAGGATAATGCTGCAATCCACGACAGACAGACCTGCAGATCTTGACCTTTCTACAAGAAAATGGGGACCATCTCTTGCGATATCCTGCATGCTCACCGGACTTGAACCCAATTGAAAATGTTTGGGGATTGATGACAAGAGATGTTTATCGAAATGGCAAACTGAATGAACTTCGTGAAGCCATCTTCAAAAGCTGGAGCAACATCCCCCGCACCTTAATAGAAACGCTTATTTCTAGCATGCCCCAAAATAATTTTTTGAAGTCATCAAAACCAGTAGAGGTAGAACCCATTATTAAATTTGGCTGTTGAATTTTTCATACACTTTTCGTACAATTTTGTAGAATTTTGTTCTCTGTCTTATAATTTTGATCAAGTGTAAAATGCCTTATTTTATAAAAATCTAAATTTCTGAATAAAATGTTTGGAATAACATTTTTTTAAAAACATAGGTCACCCCAAACAAGGAAGGCCGCCACTATAGACGTAAGGGGCTACTGAGAAAAAGGGCGAGAGTTTTTTTTGGGGGGAGGGGGGGAGGGATGTCAGCCTAAATTGGGAGCTGTGCAACGAGATGCTTGTTTACATTAGTTTTGAATTTCTGCATGTCAGTACCGTCAGGAAAACAGGGAGCAAGCAGGGAGTTCCATAGTCCAGCAGCACGAGGAAAGAAGCTCTTAGAGTAGAAAACTCTTCAGTATCTGGGGACCTCCACAGTGAATGGATGGGATTTAGCAGATTGTCGTGGTTGGTCTAGCGAGTTTACGTCGTTCCGGCACCAGAGCAGCAAGTTCATCAGAGCACAATCCATTGACTTACTTGTAAAACAAGCACACAAATACAACATTGCGGCGATGGGACAGGGGCTGGAGCTTGGTGGTCAGTGAGGGACCTATCAAATTGGCTACTCTTTTTTGGACCTTGTCTAAGAGTGAGAGACTAGTAGATGACGCACCAGCCCAGATGTGGCAACAATACTCCATGCATGGGCGGATGGTGACTTTGTAGAGATATTGGATAATGTCAGGTGTGGGAAGTTTACTAACACGGTAGAGGGGCCCACTTTCTTTGTAGCAGCCGTGGCAATGTCTTCAATGTATTTGTTTCAATTCATGTTATCTGTGAAAGTTAGGCCGAGGAGTTTGAATGATGTACTCTCAGGTAGGGTGTTATTTGCAATGACAATCGGTGGTTGAAGAGGTTTCTTGTAGTTATTGAAGGAAAGAAGCTTTGTCTTTGCGACATTAAAAGTTACCAACCATTTATGACCCCAATCCACTACAGACTGGAGGTCATTTTCTAAAGATTAAACCATTGCCTCAGATATGTGCACGTCGATTTGGCTCACATGACGAGAGTAGAGCGCAGTGTCGTCAGCAAATGTTCCTATCTCAGTCTCAATGACATCAGGGAGATCATTTATGAAAATCAAGAACAGTAGCAGTCCAAGGATGGATCCCGGGGGTACACCAGCATTTATGTCATGTTGCTTAGATGAACGGCCATCGGGGACAATCTGGATCTTTATTTTTGTTAGGAAGGATTTAATTATATTAAATATTTGTCCCGTAATACCGTATGAGTGGAGTTTTAGGAAAAGCCTTTAATTCCAGACCTTGTCAAAGGTCTTGGATATATCAAGCGCTACCGCCCTAGATCACCTGCCTTGTCCAGTGTATGATATATGCGTTCAGCGATGACCGTTAGTATATCTGCGGTAGATCGTGCTTGTCTGAATCAGTATTGATGATCAAAAAGAAGTTTAGCATTTACTAGGTGCCGGACTATAATTAGATTGATTAATGATTCAAAGATTTTAGCAAAGATCGGGAGTAGACTGATTGGGTGGCAGTTTTGAGGATCGGTTCTATCTCCAGAATTTTTGAGGACTAGTACCACAGAGGCAAGTTTTCAACTATCACGGAAACAGGATTCAGCAAGACATTTGTTGTATAGTTTGGAGAGGACAGGGGCCAGCTCAGCAGAGCATTTCTTTATTACTATTACTGGTATAAGATCAGGCCCACAGGCTTTGGAGGTGTCAAGGTTTTTTATGATGACTTTGACCTGAGATGGAATGATGACCAGGTTCTCAAGTGTTGCTTCAGTCCGTAATGGGAATTTAGGTAGGGGGTGGTTTGCTGAGTCCAAAGTGCAAACATCGTTATAATTTGATAGCGGGGGAATTGTCCATTGTCCATCACACTATTGTAGATTTTCCAGAAAACACGAGTACCTAGTTTCTGTGACTGAATGCGTTTTTTGGTTATCTCTGTATACCTTCTCTTTGCTTCATCTGTCACTACTTTGCAATCATTTTTTGCCTCTATAAATTTCTGTCTATTCGTAGTTGACTTATGGCTTAGAAAAATTACAGTCTATGAGAGGTCGTGAACCGAGGAAGAAATTAAACGTAGAATTCCCAGCTGCATAAGTAACGCTGGAAAATCTTAACCAGTCACGGTGATGTGCATTAAAATCCACAAATACATGGGCATTTGAATCAAGTGAGAGTGCTCTATCTAAGCTTTCAGGGACAGAGTCAAGCAGTCCTGGGTCGAAAAAGAACGGTATAGTAAATATAAGTAACTAATTATGTTATTTAAGGTCAATCTAAAGCACATGTCATCTAATTCTAACCTATGTTCTCTAGTCAAAGGGGGGGTATTTCAAAGATAAACTTCTAGCCCATGCATATGTTTGTCAGAGTTCTTACGGTAGAGTGGAAGGTAATCAGTCATGTTAAAGTGGTGAGAGGAAATTGAGTATTGAAGCTTCGTTTCACTTAGAGCTAGGATATCCGGGGAGTTTGCCAGGAGAAAAGTTTCTACGTCGTTAATGTTGGTTCTTAGTCCCCGGATATTTGTGAATGCGAGCCTCAAGAGCGGAGACGAAATATGTTTTTTGTTGGGTGTCTGATTTAGGTTTAAAAAATTTATTTTGTAAATTCATGTTTGTTTTGAGTTAGAGTGGGTGCTTGTTTGGTGCCAATGAGCTCACACAACCAGTCTATTAGTCGTGACTTTGTCCATGGGGGTTGTGGCTTCGGGCAAGCCCACCGGGGATAACTGTAGGGTTCTTTTCCATGCGCGACATGGCACATACAGTTACCTACGATATTATGCAACTGTTGACAGAGCAGCCGTTCTTAGCGCTACCTAAGAGTTAGGGCTCCGAACGGTCAGTCGGAAACAGCAGTCAGTCAAGCAGTCTAACCTGTACCCTCAACCTGTCGGAACAAGAGCGACCCAGACAAGTCATGTAGGACTTAGTAACAATAAACTTTCCCCAAGTTGCCCAGATAGAGAGAAAGAGAGACGGCGTTTATTGCCCTAGTCAGGAAACAAGGCCAAGCACTAGGTGTCTTTAGAGGCGTCTTAGTGCTTGTACCTTACACCTGGCTAATAGACAGAGAAGGGGTGCGAAACCCGGGCGATAGGCATAGCCCATAGCATTTTGCTTCCATAAGCCTTTAGATTGTAGTATTCGTAATATTAAGTGGGAGGAGTTTAAAATCTATCCTTAAAAAAGAGGTTTCTTTTCAAAGATTTTCAAGTGGTCCTTAATTTTTGATCAGGGGTGTATATATATATATATATATATATATATATATATATATATATATATATATATATATATATATATTCGCACCAAGGAAACTTAAAAAACTTTTCTTTTTTTAAATAAGTAGAAACCCCACAGGCATATATGTGTTATTAATAACTTTTAAAACTGTTTTTAGAATATAAGGCTGCTTTAACCTCCCTCACTCTTTCTGGAAAAGCAGATCCGCAGAAAAAAAAACAATTGATTTTTGGGGAATGGTGCGTCGTGTATATTGCGACGTCTATATAAATTAAAAAATATTACATTTATAAAAAATAAGTTACGATGAATAGATTAAAAATTGTTTACAAATAGTTTGAATAATTTAAAAATAATTGTCTTTTTAAATAAGGCAAACTAGACACGCACACACAGACGTGTTATGAGTAACTGGTTTTATTTTCTGTGTAAATAAGCAATTAAAAAGTAGTAATATATATATATATATATATATATATAGATAGATATATATATATAATTTAGTGTCTGTCTGTATCTGTGTGTTTATGTGATGTTTGTGTGTTCCCTATAGAAAGAAAGGTTAGAGAATCTACATAAAATCTAAAAGTGTATTCTTATGTAAAATTTAACAGGGAAGACAATGGACGTAGTCCTGAATCTCTAAGTACACCCCTAAGGGAGCTATCGAGATCGAACTTATTTTAAAAGTACAACTGTATCCTATTTTTATGAAATTTATATCATATGTAAAAAATTCTCCGTAGAAGGCAATGGAAGTCGTCCAGCATCTACGTTGCCTTCAATGTGCCGAATATCTACACGCCAATAACTCTAAGTGACCAATTGGGACTTAAAACTTCAAATAAGTATATCCGTTTTTAATGAAATTTAAACCATATCTATTAGACACTAATTCAGAGAGTTTTCCAACATTTCAATTTCTTCCAACTATAGTAGGGGGTGAAACGAGAGGAGAGGGGCAGTAACAACAAAGAAAGTAATATGGTGTTATGAGCAAAGTGAAATGATACATAATAGTGATCCGCATTCTATCCCGAGCAACGTAGAGTCCTCCTGCTTGTATATCATAATTTTAATTTGAGAAATAATCAGTGTTTACGAAATGCTTACGTAATATTTTAGTGAAACATTTCTAGTAATTCATGATGTTAGGTCGTACAACTGGAAAAATAAATACATATTTGCAAATTAGAATTTTGATTTTTGTAAGTTAATAGCTTTAATAATAAAATTTTTTTACCCGAAATTAAACTGATCGAGTGTATTGAGTTGATGCAAACGCAGACAGTATGCCAAAATATGAGGTAATCTTTTAGTAGACACCGGTGACGTCAGCTAGTGCGACAAAAAATTAAAAAACCTCCATAAACTTCGTATTTGTTTCCACCATATTTCTATATGATTAAAAGTATAATATAATGTAATTGTTATTTATTAATAATAAATTTAATTCTGTATTATTATTAATATTTACTCGTAATAGTTACATTTGCTGCTGAGAAGAAAAGAAGCTTTCATTTTAAGCAAAATTTGCTGTTGATAACAAATATGGCATCTATCTAAAAATCTGAATATATTCCTAGTCGGATAAGGTATTTTCAAAGCGTCATTAAGTCAGATTAAATTTTATTGTTATGAAAAACAGGATTTCAGAATGAAATATTGATTTTGAGAGAAAGAACGTATCGATGAAAAATGTCGAAAAAGACAGGCTTTACTTTATTATATAGATATATGATTTGCCATTGTTACTAGGAAGATTGTTATCGGCACGTCGAGGGGTCAAGCGAGGTTGGCGGCATTCATCTCGTAGCCAGAGTTACTCATCAATGAGCCGCAGTAAAATGTTACAAATACTTTTCCAAGAATGTCTTAGTAGTTTGTTGCCATTTATTCGTCAAATATGTTCACTATGATATTATAACCTCGACCTGAACACTTGATTTTGTAATTGATACTCGTTCTTGTAGTGTGACAAACCTGTGGACTAGCGCTTCTAAGATTAATTACCTAGATCGGGTATCCTGGTTTAAGAAATACAATGTTGTGTGACCCGAATCTGTTAGTGATCTCCACAAATATCACCGACGACTTTTCCTGATACATTATTAAAGTATATTTTGATAACCGGAAATGATCGGGGAAGCGATCGCTGTGTTCGCATCACCCATCAAATGACTTAATCAAATAACAAATAACTTATTAAAAAGTAATACAAAACAATGTATGAGATTATGTGAAAAATTCCAGTAAATAATACATAATAATTAAAGAACAATAATTTTAATCATTAAGCATTCTATAAATATTACACATTTTATAAGCATTAAACACTTTATAAAAAATTATAAGTATTAAACATTTTATAAGCATTAACATTTTTATAAGAACTAACATTTTATAAGAATGATGCATTTGATAAGCATTAAACAGTTTATAAGCATTACATATTTAAGAAGTATGTTTAATACTTATGGAATGTGTAATGCTTATGGACTGTTTAATACTTATGGAATGTGTAATGCTTATTGACTGTTTAATGCTCATAAGCATAAACATTCTATAAGCATTAAACATTTTATAAGTATTAAATATTCTAGAGGCATTAAATATTTGAGAGGCATTAAACATTCTATAAGTATTAAACATTTTATAAGTATTAAATATTCTAGAGGCATTAAATATTTGAGAGGCATTAAACATTCTATAAGTATTAAACATTTGATAAGTATTAAATATTCTAGAGGCATTAAATATTTTAGAGACATTAAACATTCTATAAGTATTAAACATTTTATAAGTATTAAATATTCTAGAGGCATTAAATATTTGAGAGGCATTAAACATTCTATATGCATTAAACATTTGATAAGTATTAAATATTCTAGAGGCATTAAATATTTTAGAGGCATTAAACATTCTATAAGTATTAAACATTTTATAAGTATTAAATATTCTAGAGGCATTAAATATTTGAGAGGCATTAAACATTCTATAAGCATTAAACATTTTATAAGTATTAAATATTCTAGAGGCATTAAATATTTGAGAGGCATTAAACATTCTATAAGTATTAAACATTTTATAAGTATTAAATATTCTAGAGGCATTAAATATTTGAGAGGCATTAAACATTCTATAAGTATTAAACATTTGATAAGTATTAAATATTCTAGAGGCATTAAATATTTTAGAGGCATTAAACATTCTATAAGTATTAAACATTTTATAAGTATTAAATATTCTAGAGGCATTAAATATTTTAGAGGCATTAAACATTCTATAAGCATTAAACATTTTATAAGTATTAAATATTCTAGAGGCATTAAATATTTGAGAGGCATTAAACATTCTATAAGTATTAAACATTTTATAAGTATTAAATATTCTAGAGGCATTAAATATTTTAGAGGCATTAAACATTCTATATGCATTAAACATTTGATAAGTATTAAATATTCTAGAGGCATTAAATATTTTAGAGGCATTAAACATTCTATAAGTATTAAACATTTTATAAGTATTAAAATTTTATAAACATTTTAGATTCGTAGGATAGGAAGACTGGAGCACCACCCAACCATCAACTGAAAGAGTGCGGAGATTACAGGGATCTTGGAGAAGCTTATTTCCAATCAAATCCCAGTGAAGATCAGGGGTCGTTTCTAGCAAGAAATCAGTGGTAAACGGCTGTTGCTATAGCATAAAATGAGTTGCATAGGTTATTAGAGGGGGAGGAGAATTCTGGAAATCTGGAGAGACTTATTGTCACTCAGACTCCAGGGAACATCACTGGTTATTATCAATAAACAATCACTGATAATGACATGTGAAAATTCGCAGTGAGTAAATAATAACAATGATAATAAACGTATTAGACATACATTGTAACAGGTTTATATTTTAGAAACAAACATGATGAAGCGTTTGGGATTGATTGATGACTACGGAGGTTGTGAGGTATTTCGAATACTAAGTTATTAATAACTAATTTAAAAAAACAACCATTGGCCGGTTGATTGCGTTATCATTTACGATGAGTATTATTTACCTCATCTTCAGGAGGTAAGGCACAAGGCCATTTTTATCTTACTCCCACAAGGTAAGATGTGGCCCAAGGTCGGGTCGAAAAGTGGGGTTTGAAAAGCCAGCGCCCGAGAAGGTGTGCACTCTGGCCATTAAAAATTGCCTGGGCAGCCTGGTTGGATCGCCTCAGCAATAAACTTACTCCTCCCCAAAGAGGGGAGGCAAAGCATGAGAGGGTGGACCTCCTAGAACTGCACAGGACAGCCCCATAGACCGGCGTAAATCAAGCCCTGAAGGCCAAGACAATACCAGTCTATGGGGTTCAGTATCCATCGGAACAGATACTACACTTGGATATTTATCTACTCCCCACAGAGTAAAATGTGACACAAGGTCGGAAAGTGGGGTTTTGATAAATCAGCACTCCAGAGGGAGAGCACCTATTATCTTTAAAAATTGCCTGGACAGCCCCGTCGGCATTCCCCGGTAGGGGCGCCTCAGACAGTAAGCAATAAACTTACTCCTCCCCAAAGAGGGGAGGCAAAGCCTGGGATGGTGGACCTCCTAGAA
This sequence comes from Sepiola atlantica, assembly GCA_963556195.1. Lineage (NCBI taxonomy): Eukaryota > Metazoa > Mollusca > Cephalopoda > Sepiida > Sepiolidae > Sepiola > Sepiola atlantica. Next base: position 95,004,408 of record OY744530.1, read on the forward strand.
CTGCACAGGACCAGTCTCGTGCAGTATCCATCGGAACAGATACTACACTTTGATCTTGGCCAAAAGGCCGATCATTTACGATGAGTTTTAATCATTACCGTATTCAGATTTTTCAATGACGTCCCACGTGGTCACGTGCATGATAGTGTTGTGTCTCGACAACCTTCTTACCAATATAAGAATGCAATTTCTATACCATATCACATGAGCTGCTAGACGAATCGCCGTTTCTTATTTCTTAGTAGCAAACCCTTTATCGCTCCAACACAGTCTCTGCTGAAAATTAATAACAGGTTTAATAAACAAATAACAGTTTTAGTTGAATTTAACTACACAGGATATGTGTACGGATGAACTCTTTTGCATCGACGAGTTAAATACGGGAAGCAGTCTAATTTCTAGCAGTTATTGCGCTATCCTATTTCTCGCGCCTCTTTCGTACTGTCTGTGTTTGTGTGTTCGTCAGGGCGGCCTTAATTCTAGCAGTTGCATAATCTGGATGGGTACCGTCTTATTTATCTTCCTCCCACAAGGTAAGATATGACACAAGGTCGGGAAAGTGGGATTTGAAAAGCCAGCGCCCGAGAAGGTGAGCACTCTGGCCTACTAAAAAATTCCTGGGCACCCCCGTCGGCATTCCCCGGCAGTAATCGATAAACTTCCTCCAACCCAAAGAGAGGAGGCAAAGCCCGGGAGGGTGGACCTCCTAGAACTGCACAGGAAAAACCCACAGACCCAAGACGATACCGATCTATAGGGTGTAGTATCCATCGGAACAGATACTACACTTTGATCTTGATGGGTACCACGTTGTCCGCCTTTCTGGAATAGGTGTGACGCTTTTTTCTTTTTTTTTCTCATGATTATTTTCTCGGGACGAGTAACTTGAACATATGTTATATTTTCGCTTACCGGTGCATGTATAAACTATTATGCACGCGTATTGTCGTCGTGAACTCAGGTTCTCGCTTGTCTGTGGATACAATCACTCGGACGCTGACGTTTAGTTTTTAATAAAAGTGTATTAAAAAGAGAAGAAGAGTCGCAGAAAACATCAGAGATACAGGTTACGTTCGTACGCGTGGGAAAGAGAGAGAAAGACAGATAGATAGACGGGTAGCTCGTCCCGTTACACCTCGTTACATTGTGTGCGAACGCCCCCATTGGGGACGGCACCCAGGACACGTCTTTCCTGCTTGAAGTCTCGCGAGCGAAGACGTCCATTCTGGGGTCACTTCTGACCTTCAAGGTGTCACTAAACCTTTTCCACTCAAATAACGGTCTTCGTTATGTAATAAATATTCGGTTCTTAAACAAGGGGACAATGCTCATTTCAATGTTAACTATATTTTATTCATGTGAACTGAACTCCAACTTTAAATCTTTCCTATATCCCATGATCAAAGTAACTAATCAGATACTTGCTACAACCCTTGTAACATTACCGTACTAATACACGACTTGTAGCATTCCATGGGGAGTTCTTCGATCCCCAGCAAATGGCCCGTGATCAAAGTATAGTATCTGTTCTGACACTATACTTTATCTTTTCTGTCCTTGGTCAGTGTTCCAATCTAGAGTGCCCCCTTTGGGAGTTGAATTTCCTCACGTTAAAAAACAACCTTGCGTCTAACTCTTCCCTCGCGATAAAGAGCGTCCGTGGCAGTTTAGTGTTGTGTTCGGGATTAAGTTAAAAAAAGAGCGTCCGTGACAGTTTAGTGTTGTGTTCGGGATTAAGTTAAAAAAAAAGAGCGTCCGTGACAGTTTAGTGTTGTGTTCGGGATTAAGTTAAAAAAAAGAGCGTCCGTGACAGTTTAGTGTTGTGTTCGGGATTAAGTTAAAAAAAAAAGAGCGTCCGTGACAGTTTAGTGTTGTGTTCGGGATTAAGTTAAAAAAAAAAAGAGCGTCCGTGACAGTTTAGTTTCCGAGATTAAGTTAAAATCGAGCCGGTTCGATAAAGTTTCTTTTTATTTAATACCGTTCGAAAAAAGCATGAACCCGTAGTTTCTGGCAACTCTGATTAAAATAGTTACCCGTATTTTACGAATCATTTACATTGAAATGTCTTCTAATTGCATTATGTTATAAAATAAACAAAAGAGAACGGTTATCTATGTTTACTTTGCTTTAAATACCCTTTAAAGCACCTCATTTAACCATTGTTCAGTGGTTACCAGGAAGTTTACTTATGACAGGGCTGTTAGAAAGCCATTACCGATAAAGCTACCACACATGGTTTAATTGTTCAGTTTCACAGCCGAGGGTGCAAGATATTTCAAGAGGTGCGAACACTTGTGTTTGGCAATTTAAAAATTATTTGAATTGATAAAAAACTTATAGATGAGTCAGTGGCTGTTTTCATTGTTCTTTTTTAAGGGCAACATAGATTAGCTAAACGGTAACCCAATCACTGTTCTCTTGAGTGTCACGTGAACAAGCCTATATAAACTGAAACGCTTAGCGCCAAGCCTGAAATTCTTACCAACGCTACAACTGTGGACGACGGGTTGACTGTATTGCGACAAATGTTCGTAGGAGGCTTTTGCACGCAGCCATTCTTTGTTTTCCAGTCTCCTCTCTTCGCTTGACATCGGCATGATTAAATTGTGCCAGAAGGTTACTGAAGGCAGTCGTAGGTAAAAGCAATTCCTATTTTGTCGGAGCCACGCATGCGCAAGCTGTTACCACAACATTCTTAATTACGATAAATTCTCAAGAAAACACGTATTCGCAATCCCCCCATTCTGTATAAGTACACTTTCATGTTGTACATCATTCTTTATTACTTGCCTAAATAATATTGTTAAATTAATAGAAAACTATTATTAATCCTTCTTTTGAAAAGCTGTCGCTCCCAAGTCAAATTTTAGCGCTCATTTTAAAGTATAATTCCTACTTTCTCATATGAGCAAATTGAAGTTTTGTTTGGGATAAAAGTCCCCACAAAATTAAAGTGTGCCTGAAGAAGCTGTTGCTGGTGTTTCGAAGAGAAGGACAACCTGTGACGCTCAATTTAAATCGCTGCGTAAAATATCTCACATTTCATACACTTAGTGTCGTTATCACATTTGCAGCTGAATAGTTAGATGAACCCGGATTCACTTCTCATCATCATAAAGAAATCGCCTGAACACACATTTCGACATAATCAAAGACGAAAACAAGTCATTAAATACAAATGTATTCAACTCAAATTTATTGGCAAAACAGTTCGAAGATGTGTACATCTAAATATCGTCTTAATATTTTTTTAAGGCGACTTTAATCCTGGATATGATAGATATCGTCCCTACCTCTGGAAGGTTGTTCCACGAAGCATAAACAGACAGAGAATGCTGCCTTTCTTCAAACAATACGAAAGCGACGATGGTACATGTTTTGGTACTACTCCAGGATTTGCGCCTAATTTCCGTGACTGCTCGGCAGCAGCGAGCCGATAGGTCGCGGAAGCGTCCGAGACCTGCCGAGTCGAAAACGAGACTGTCGAGACGAAAACGAGGCTGTATAAACAAAACCAAAAAAATCGTGAAAAAAAATATGGAAGGTTGGCAGACGACAACAATATAAGACGATGAATATACAGAAAGAAAAAGAAATGCATATATTTTTATAAAAAATAAATGAAAGAAATGAACAAACCCATAGTTGAAATAAATAAACTTTTTTTTTTTAATTTTTAAACCATTTCATTTTTACTTTTTTTTTTCAAATTAGGCAAGTCTTTTTTTTTTCAAATTAGGCAAGTCTTTTTTGCTTTTTTATAGATTTTTTAGGGGGGGGGGGTGAATTCTGTATCTTTTACCGGAGAGGTAGCGCTTGTTTTTTTTTTTTGAGGGGGGAGGCTTACCGTGGTCCCAGGGACGACGTACTGCCTGATTATTGGAAGGGTTAGGATTTCGGCATTTCTGTTTGCACTGTCACCAGGAAATCCTAACCCTACTCAGACCCAGACAAACGGCTGGAGAACACGAACGACGTTATGTTTACGACGGTTGAAGAGAGTCTCGTCGATCTTCACCGTATGCCCTGGGCCTCCGAGTCGTCTAGGGTTGCGCGCCAGATGTTCGGTGCATACCTCCCGTAGAAAATTCTTCCAATCCACTTGTGTGGTTGGAGACAGTACGCCGCATTCTTTTTTGTAGATTTTCCCCTGTCGCCATATCCTGGGACCACAGGTAAACCATCTTTAGGATGGTAGCTATCTCCAATTTCGATCGCGACAAAAAATGTCTCCTATCGCAAAGAAATCCAAGCCCTCCAGGCATATCTGTCAGATATTGTTCGTCTTGCCGTCAATCGGCAAAGTCGGCCGCATCGCGTACACCGTATTCTGGTGGACAGTAGAGCTTTCTGCTGGCAGAAATTCATAACCTCCTCCAGAGATTCTAGGCTTCGACACAATTTGCTCAAAATTCATTTTTTTTTTCAGTTTGTCTTAGCGTCTCCGTCCAATTTTTATCGACTGCTTGATATAAACTGGTTTGCAGCATTCTGATTGGTCAGTTTTTTTTTCCAAGTTTTGTTTACAGTCTCGTTTTCGACTCGGCAGGTCTCGGATGCTTCCGCGAGCTGTCTGCTCGCTGCTGCCGAGCAGTCACGGAAATTAGGCGCAAATCCTGGAGTAGTACCCATGTTTTGCTAGGTCCTGTGGAGACTATGACATGGCGCTGGGGTAAAAAATGCGCATTGTTTCATCGCATTTAAATTTATCATATCAAGTTGACCCTAGTTCAAAGCATACTAACATGAATGTTTTTTTAAAATTATTTTTAGCTCAAAATATCCATACATCAAGTACTTCTACCATCAATAAATATATATAAAGTCAAAGTTTTTGTTTGTACGTTTATTTGTTCACGTATACAGAGAGGACCAAAGGACGACGGATCCTGACGTTGACTCATCTTCAATGTTCAACCAAGCTCTGTTAGTCGGGTAGTTCTGACACTACCACATTGCCACGGTGAGGAACGATGTGGACTTTAGGGGGTTCCCCTGCTGCTCAACACACTGTTGGTGTGTTTCTTCTTTCTATCTGACACATTTATGAACACCAGTCTTTATGTAATTTATTTCATTCTATATTATACAACTCTGTTTGCAATTTCTCTGCTGGTTTAGTATTATTACTTTAAGCTACTATTTTATTTATCTTCCTCCCACAAGGTAAGATGTGACACAAGGTCGGAAAAGTTGGATTTGAAAAGCCAGCGCCCGAGAAGGTGACCACTCTGGCCTACAAAAATGCCTTGGCAGTCCCGTCGGCATTCCCCAGTAGAAGCGCCTCAGGCAGTAAGCAATAAACTTACTCCTCCCCAAAGATGGGAGGCAAAGCCTGGGAGGGCGGACCTCCTAGAACTGCACAGGAAAAACCCACAGACCGGCGTCATCAAGACCCGAAGGCCAAGACGGTACCAGTCTATGGGGTGTAATATCCATCGGAACAGATACTACACTTTGATCTTGGCCAAAAGCCAAGAAGTTACGAACGTAACTATTTTAAGCTGCTATATGTTTTATATAAAAATATTTATCATATTTTTGATGATTAATTTCTGTATTTAAATTTGTTTCTTTTTTCGTTTGTGTTTTTCACACATCCTGTCTTTCACGGAATTTCATTTTATGATATATCGTGCATTTTATCCTCATATTTATCATATATATTATTTTGTCGCTAATTTGATATCTAAAAAAAAATGGATCTAGGAGTTATTGCAATTAAAGAATAACTACACACTCCGCAAAGCTCTCAAATTAGGACCCCACCACTGGATGCAGTTTTATGTTATACCCAGGACAGTTGTTAGGGGCAAATTAAGTAAGGAACAGGGATGGGAAATAGGGTAGGCAGAAAAATAGGTAGTAAATGTTACCCCCCCCCCCCAAAAAAAAACGTGGATTTCGAGGTGGGTGTTTTAGGGGCAAACAAATGTGTCCCGGGCAGTTTACTGTCGTCCCCGGGACAAATTTCACCCATAGATGTGACTTTCAATGGTACTGCTACTCCGGGTCAGAGTAGGGCCACACAACTGGATGCAGTCTTATGGCAACTCAGGACAACCGTTTCTATCGGACTCCCGAAACGCTGCTACTGCTTCAATCTGTTCCGAAAAGGCAACCATGTCCGAACGCGTTACCTCACACCAGGGGCGGGCAACCTTTTCAGAGTGAGGGCCCGATGAGACTTTTAGAAGGAGATCGCGAGCCGGAGTGAAAAATGAAATATCAGAATTACTATATTTTGTTTACATGAATAAATTGTACAAAAATTGCATTGAACACTCGACAAATCTGATATTTTTTCTCAAGAGACTTCTGTATGTGATTTTATAAAAGGCGCCGACGAAGAGCCATTTTGGAATCATAAAAAATAATGACGGGGGAAGTAGCAAGTTGATCCAGCATTCGTTTTGACACACCTTACATAGGTTCTCTTTTTCATGCCCTTTCCTCGTCTTTCGTTTTCTCTTTGCCTCTCTCTTTCTCTTTTTCTATTTTCATCTCAGGCCAAGGATTAATAGTTAAAGAAAAATGAAATATACATGCATCATCGCTCGCTGATATTTATACATTTTTATCCCGCTGTAAATATTAATTGACACCTACTTTTACGTCTATGTCACAAAATGATATGAGTTTTACTGGGAGGTCCGCGGGTCAGATTGCAATAATAAAGCATAACAGGGTGGCGGGCCGGATGCTAAGCCTTCGCGGGCCGGATGTGGCCCGCGGGCCGGATGTGGCCCGCGGGCCGGAGGTTGCCCGCCCCTGCCTTAGACACTGTAACTGTTTCAAACAGGATACCAGTCTGTATTCATGCGCGGGAATGTGATTAAACCAATTTAAACGACTGTTATTGTTTCCATCGCCATTATTTCTTGACCAACCCTTCGTATGACACGAGAATACTGGCTTGCATTACGCACGCAATACGATGATAAGTTATTAATAAAAGAACTGTTATTAAAATAATTCAAGGAAACCGTAAATCAATGATATATTCAATCGCTTTACTAAAAGCGGTTTTCGCATCAGCCATTTCCGTCAGTTTACAATGAGAATCTCTTTTTTGTTGTTGTTGCCAGTCTATGAGTCTTTATTGGCTGTAGAGAATTAACAAGATTTAAAGGGGTATATCAGCAGTTAATATCACGCCAAATAAGTTAAACGGGATCTTGAATGCTCGGCGATGCAGAATGGCACGGCGTTAAACTGGATGATATCGTGACTGTGTTGCGTCGAACGGTACAGGCATCAGTGATCGGCCGTGGGAGTAGGGATATGGTGGGAGGAGCTGTTTAGAGGAAGAATACATCAAGTTGCGGAAGTTATAAAAACCGGATGGAGACCCTTAGTGGTAGAAGAAGGCATCAGTCCCGTTGCCGTCTTTTCCGCTGCATTTAATTTGGAAATCAGTATAGTGTAACTCCGCTAAAATGGCACGGAAAGAGTGTAGATCTCCGCCAAAGCCACTGCTCTCCATCTCTCTCCATCTGTCAATGTCCGTGTGTGTCTCTCTCTCGTGGTGAATGAAGAACAATTGATAAAGCTCAGACATCTTCCTTTATTTCACGTAATGTATCCTTATTTACATCAAGTTAGGTATGCGTATATGTTTATATATTTATATGTTTATATATTTATATGTACATGAATCAATTCTAAACCAATTAACCGATTATTATGAATTTTACAAGACAACTGTTGGGCGTAAGTCATCGCAATGTGAGTTATATTTAGTTTTATGTAATTTTATAGAAATGAGGTAAAGGGTGGTGGAAGCTCTTCGTGAAAATTCAGATACCTGAAACTTAATAGGTATTAAACAATAATTAATTAATATTTACCAAGTTTGAGTTTCTATTAAGTATTTTAAAGGTTTTTAGGGAGCGTAATATTGGCACACCTTCCCATTTGAATTATTTACATTATTCGAACTACTGTTCTCATCTTGGATGTGATTCTCATAAAATTTGCCGATGTCATCTCATACCTTCTTCAGGTGCGTCTTGTCGAACTGTGAAATATTTATGTCGAACTCGGGAATCTGTACGGAATTTCGAACGAAACCCTTTATTAACTCCATGGGTGTAGTTTGCTGTCTTTCCGTAAACCATGGCCGGATAGATGCCTTTCGTAATTCGTAATCGCCTGTACTAAGGACTGAGCCATCAAAAGATTGTTACTTAGAAATTATTATCATTTAGCACTTTTATCCGTGAGGCACGGGTCCTTGCGGACCCATTTAAAAATTAAAATATTTGCATTAAATTTTATCCATAGTCATTCGACACAAATTAAGGATATCTGAATTTCAATTTCTTTTTAAGACTCCTTTAGCTTAAGCATTAAACTTTAGACATTTTCTAGAATTAAAATCATGTAATAGTTTTTTTAATCAAAATTACAATAAGGATTCTTAAGGTTTAATATCATTATATCTTGATCTTAGTCTTCGTAGGGGAATAAAAGTGGTGCAAAACTGTTCTTTTCGGAGGATTTATTTTATCCTTTTTAAGACGGGTATTCTTTTAGTATCTATATATACATGTACAACTACGCACTCCCCCTATATATATATATATATATATATATATATATATATATATATATATATATATATATATATATATATATATATATATATATACTTCTTTGTAATATAGCAGGAAAATCCCAGCAGAGTGCTCGATTGATTAAGAATTAAAGTTAAAAATTAAGAGCATAATATTTATTTATTTTTGGTACAGAAAAATTAGTACAACATTCGTACCGTCGGTTCAATCACGGAAAAGACTGAGATGACAACAGAAGCTGAAGAGAGCCGGATGGCTAAGTCTTTTCGTACTTGAAACCGACGGTACGAATGTTGTACTAATTTTTCTGTACAAATATATATATATATATATATATATATATATATATATATATATATATATATATATATATATATATATATATATATATATTATTATTATTATTATTATTATTATTATTATTATTATTATTATTATTAAATAATTGCTATATAATGTAACTGACTGAATCTGAACTCTCCCCTATGCCACATCACCAAACTTGGCAATCAGTAATCTATCCTTACATTGAAATCTATTTTATCCCAAGTTCCTACACCGTAAATCATACCTAATAACACGCTGCTCCTGGCAAATCATATGTAATTAACTTTAAAAGCATATTACCTAAAAGTATCATTCAACAATAGTTATTGTCTAGTACAGCTTAAGCTCAAGTGATATTCGGAAACTATGTAATGATGTGTTACTCACAAATGACCTGACTGATTTCCGTCTATTGTATTTTAAGTTGGCTATGTTAAGGGCACTTCCGGGAAAAAGGGGGCCCTGATGGTTAGACTTCATTAGTTTCATGCTAGATTGACCCGTAATTTTATCATTAGTTTATATATTATTGTTTCTATCTTTAAAACCGGAAATCATTTTAATCCTTCCACTGCTGCATTTTCCAATTTCCGGTCGTTCGCAGTGCTGCATTTCCGTGGAAACAAGAAACAAAAGGCGAGCAATATAATTAGCACAAATAGTTTCCATAGCAACTAACTCAATGAAATAGTTTAGTGTCATAAGAACGGGGAAATCCTCGATGGAATTCCTCTTCAGAAAATCATGATGTCTGAACCATGAACGAGATCATTTGTCATACAATAATGTCTTATTTTTATTTATTTTTTTAAAATTATTTTTTTATCTTCCTCCTACAAGGCAAGATGTGACACAAGGTCGGGAAAGTGGAATTTTAAAAGCCAGCGCCCGAGAAGGTGAGCAATCCGGCCATTTAAAAATTGCTTGGGCAGCCCCGTCGGCATTCCCCGATAGGGGCGCCTCAGGCAGTAAGCAATGAACTTGCTCCTCCCCAAAGAGGGGAGACAAAGCCTGGGAGGGTGGACCTCCTAGAACTGCACAGGACAGTCCCATGAACCGGCGTAAATCAAGCCCCGAAGGCCAAGACAATACCGGTCTATGGGGTGCAGTATCCATCGGAACAGATACTACACTTTGATCTCGACCAAAAGGCGATAGTCTTATTATTTCAAGAGATAACATGATACTTCTCTATACAAACATAGGTCATTTGCATATTTACGTGAGCGACGGGTTCTAGGTACAAACTTAAAGAGAAATCGGTGGTGAGATCCCAATTTGGGAACTTTGCGAAGTGTGTACTCTTTAGTGCCATTCTTCCCAGATCCATTCTGACCCGGAATGGTTGTACCTCTCAAAAGCACATTTATGGGTCAAATAGCATTAGTCCTGGCGACGACACGAAAGAGCCTCGATCATTCTGGTTCGCTTTTATCCCACCCAATTGCCCCGAAATTCATCTTTACCAGCCCCATCTACCTTTGCCTTCCTACCCTATTTCCCAACCCTACTCAAGCTACCCAACCCAACCTTCTGTGTATGACGTAAAACTGCATCCAGTGGTTTGGCCCAAATTTAGAAGCTTTGGGGAGTGCAGAGTCACCACATCGTTTTCATTACTCTCAGGTCCATTCTTAATTTATTCTTTACATAGAGTCCATCGTTTTACAGACTATTCACGAAACAAAATAATCTACCAACCAATCGTATTTTTATTTGGATTGTTCGGACTACTGTTCTCATCTTTGGTGTTATTCTCACAACGTTTCGGCCGATGTAACCTTCGACCTTATTCACGTGTATCTTAACAATGACAAAGGTCGGAGGTTACATCAGTCGAAACGTTGTGAGAATGAAACCCAAATAATACATATTATCAATCCTCATCTAAAAAATTCAGGAATGGTATTTTTATTCATTTTTTTATTTTATTTTTACGATATCGGTAACCTTAGATGATTCAATTTTTTGAGGAGATGAATCTTGTTTATTAACTTATGCTGAAACCGTCATTTCCTATGTATAAACTATTGTTATCCACAGACACGTGTTTCCTTTTTTTAAGACTTATCAATGTGGTGAGACGCAGTGAATGAATTAACCTCAAAGTTAAAACCTAGGACCTTGGTCACAACCTACCATAAGAGTCTAATATGTCTAGTGTTAAGATGTAGGAAATGGGTATCGCTTTTAAACGAATTTTTTGCATTTATTTTTATTTAATTTTTGCTCATGATATCGGTAACGTTAAGGGATTCAATTCTTTTTTAGGGGAGAATCTTCTTTATTAGTTTAAATGAAAACAGTAATTTCCTACATGACTGTGCTTCACTCATGTGAAGGCGAAACACGACACATTGTTATGTTTACAAAAAAAAAAAATACTATCCGAAACAATGGTTTAAAAATAGGTCCACACACCCTTTCTATTTCAAATTGGCGTAGCCGCGCTTAGAGACATAACGGTATTTTCTGACCAAAAAGTCTATTACCATCGGATGATGAAGAAAAAAAAATGAAAGAAAAACACTGCTTTGACAAGGAGAATTTCAATTCTCGAAAGTTCAGATTAAAATAAATTTTATTTATTTTAACACTACACATTGTTATGTTTTAAATATATATAAATATATATATATATATATATATATATATATATATATATATATATATATATATATATATATATATATATATATATGTGTGGCAATTTGTATTCAGGGTTCGCGCCTACCGACCGTTGAGAATTAGTTCCTAGACTGAAGATTGCGTTAGCATCAAACATCGATGTCTCTAGGTATTTAAATAATTAATATTTATTTATAAAAAAATATTATTGTATATATATATATATATATATATATATATATATATATATATACTCGAAGAATGCCCGTCCCAGGACGAGTGAAATTAATTCCCCGAAAAGAATAGTTATAGACCACTTTTATGCTCCCCCCCCCCCCCCGAGAAGGATTAAAATCAAGATATATAATACTAAACATTATGTCTAGAATTTTTATTCTAATTTTGATCAAAATCAATTACATGGTATTTATTCTATAACATTTCTCAAATTTAAGGTTTAGGCTGAGGGGTCTTAAGAAGAAATTTAAATTCAAGGAACTTCGTTTCATTGGTGTCTAATGACTATGGATTACATTTAATGCACATCTGATATATTTATATATTTGAATGCTCAAATAGGATGTTCTGCCCATATTATTGTCTCCAAAATACTCGAAATAAAATTACATTTTGGAAATATTTATTTATTTATAATTCTCATTGTATACTTTATAAACTATAATATATATTGTATACTTTATAAACTATACTATATATTGTATATTTTATAAGCTAATATATCAATTAATGTTTACGTACATATAAAATCAATGGAAACGTGTTTCTTGCTATTAGCAATCATTAACATCACTAACCTGGGCAAGGATCGAACCTACGATATTACTGTTTGCAGTCTGGCGTTTTACCACTAGATCACAAACACTTTGTCGAAATATGTACGATTTTTTAATCGCCATAATGTTACGTAGTTTTTGTTATTGTTTTTACTGGCGATAGAAACTGAGCTGTTTTCTTAGTGTTTTTCCACTTCTTAAGCCGTAAAGAATATTACATTAAGTCGCACTATTCAATAAGACGTGTAATTATATGTATATATATATATATATATATATATATATATATATATATATATATATATATATATATATACATATAATTACACGTCTTATTGAATATATATATTAATTAATTTGACGTACATATAAATGGAATCCATGGACACGTGTTTCTGGCTACTAGCCGTCATCAGCACACACACACACACACACACACACACACACACACACACACACACACACACATATATATATATATATGTGTGTGTATAAGAAAAAGTGGAATTGTGACTTAGATTACAAAAAGACACATACTCTCCATTATAATAAGTTATATGTAGTATCATTTTTACTTTGACTCAAAACAAGAGTTTCCAATAAACGAGACTCTGATAACTAATCCTAACCACAGAAAGTCGGTCCTTTTTTTTCTTGCCATTTCAGCGCTGTCGCCACTAAATCGAAAGTATTGTTTCTGGTTATAAAATTGCAATTGATACCACCATTTATTCTATAGTTCAAAAGATCCAAAGTGGTTTAACAATTAAAACTGTTGACGAATAAACATAGAACACCGAGCGTTTATGTCAGCAGTTCAGTACTGTGACCAAATCGCGAGTTAGGTCGTTATGCAATTTGAATTGACACTAGCGTCTTTTTGTATAGTGCAAAAGGTCCAAACAATGAAAGAGCCTTTAAAGCCAATGCGTGTTAATTGTAATAGACGTAGACCCTTTGTTGAGAGTGTGCAGTTATAGTCATCCATATTCATGTGTAATATTTAAAGTTCTTATCTGGTTCTCTTCGCGGCTCCAGATGTCGTCAGCCGAATGCGGGTGATCGACAATAGCCGAAGCGGCAGGAGAAGCGCTGGAAATCAGTTTATTGGGCATATTGTTACGGCACGAGTTGCTCACCCTTGCGTTCCATAATGGCGCGTGTGCACGCTGAAGAAGTCAGTCAAGCTCGCCCGGACCCGGCTGAAGGGCGTCTCGTTATCAAAGCGCCGCTTTCACATTTTTATTTCACGCTTATTCGGAGACAACAGATGGTTCCAGCCACTGCAGTCGCATCTTTCAAACAATATTACAATTAAAAACCAAATTTTAATTTTTTTCCTTTTCTGCACACGTCATTTGTTTTGTTTTTCTTTTCTTTTTTTTTGATAAGTAACAGCTTATACGTCTTAATAATACAAAAATAATCTGTCTTCTAGCGAACAACGGTTGACGTAGGTAACAGTTTTACGCTTTAATAGAAAGGGGTTCTATATGTCTATATTTATTTATTATTATTATTAATAATATTTTGCGACCCTTTTTATTTTTTATTGTACGTGTATTTTCCCTTACTGACGGCAAATGGGGGGGAGAAATATTGAGTTACGTATGTGGTGAACTTACATTCAGCACACATCATTATTTCAGCCAATCTGTCACGCTCAAAAGGTGTTGAAAGAATAGAACTCGATTGCGTGTGTCGCATTTGGGTAATTTAATACGGATAAAAAAAATGAAATGAGCTGGCCAAGAATCGTGTAAATGAATACATGTGCCGGAAGGGAGAGAGAAGAAGAGAAAGAAAAAGAGTGCATGTGTGTTAGAGAGAGAGAGAGAGAGAGAGAGAGAGAGAGAGAGAGAGAGAGAGATGAAGGAAAAGAGAGAGAAGAAGGGAGATAGAGAAAGAGAGAGAAGAAGGGAGAGAGAGAGAGAAGAAGGGAGAGAGAGAGGAGAGAAAGAAAAGAAGGAGAGAGAGAGGGTATGTGTGAGAGAGAAAGAGAAGAAAAAAAAAAGCCAGAGAGAGAGAGAGAGAAAGAGAAGAAAAAAGAAAGACAGAGAGAGAGAGAGAGAGAGAGAGAAAGAGAGGTATGTGTGGATAAAGTGTGTGTGTGTGTTAGAGAAAGGATGTGGTGAGAGAGATGGATAAATAGAGAGTGTATTCGTATGTGAGAAAGAGTGCCTATGTGTGTAATAGAGAGAGATAGAGAGAGAAATATAGAGATATAGAGATATATAAGGATATAGAGATATAGAGATATATAGAGAGATATAGAGAGATATAGAAAGATATAGAAAGATATATATATATATATATATATATATATATATATATATATATATATAGAGAGAGAGAGAGATATAGATAGAGAGATAGAGAGAGATATAGAGAAATATATATATATATATATATATATATATATATATATATATATATATATATATATATATATATATATAATATTAATGGTAATAATCCAGGTAAAAAATCCACAGGGTGGTAATCCAGAGAATTTTAACCGGGTTTATAAAAAGTGCTCAATATCAAAATAGAGCTTTATATATGATAATTTTTTTATTTACACAGACATGTACAAAATCTGCGACGCTGGCATGTCGATGTTATCGATCAACAGTTACTATAAACTGAGATCTCATCAGGCAGAGTTAGAATCCGATCTTAACCTCAGATCATATTAAGAGAGGTTCTCTCCAAATATAATCTGAGGTTAAGTCTGTGTAAATAATAAATAAAAAATTATCATATATATGTATATATATATATATATATATATATATAGAGAGAGAGAGAGAGAGATAGATAGATAGATAGATAGATAGATAGATAGATAGAGTGTGAGTGTGTTTGTAAGAGAGTGTGTTGGTGAGGAAAAGCAAGTGAGAGAAAGAGAGAGTAAATGAGAGAAAGGGAGGTTTAAAAAGAGGGTGAGAGCACGAGTGTTTATGAAAGGAAGTGTGTGTGTGTGTGTGTGGATGTGTGTGTGTGGATGTGTGTGTGTGGATGTGTGTGTGAGAAAAGGGTGGGGAAGATAATTTTAACAAATTTATTAATTAATTTCTGTGTATATATCAATTCTATTCAAACTAATATCCTAAACAACTCCCCTAGGTACCGAGTTCAATCCTAACGCAAAGTGCATTTAATATGTCTTTATTCGATTTTCTATTCTACAGAAATATCTGAAAGTCTTATTACCCCTACAAAAAGGGTCAAAAAGACTAGTTACTGCTATTAAAAAGGTTGTTCAGAAAGTATTGTCACTTCTACCAAAAACAGTAGCCAAAAAGTATTGTTACTCCAACCAAAAAGACTGATCTAAAAGTATTGTTACTCCTACCAAAAAATGGACAAAAGTATTGTTACTCCTACCAAAAAGAGTGGTCCAAAAATGTTGTTACTACTGCCAAAAGAGTGGTCCAAAAATGTTGTTACTACTGCCAAAAGAGTGGTCCAAAAGTGTTGTTACTACTACCAAAACGGTGGTTAAAAGGTTTGGTTACTCCTACCAAAAAAAGAGAGCCGAAATGTTGTTACTCCTACCAAAAAAATGTGATCCAAACTTATTGTCACTCCTACTAAAAAAAGTTGTCCTAAAGTTTTGGTCACTCCTACCATAAAAAGTGATTCAAAATAGTTGTTACTCCTACCAAAACGATTGGCCAAAAAGTTTTGGTATCTGTACTAAAAAGGGTGTGCAAAAGTATTGTTGCTCCTACGAATAAGAGTGAACTAAAAGTATTGTTTCTCCTACCAAAAAGGTTCGTCCAAAAGTTGTTTTTACTACTACCAAAAAGAGTAACCAGAAAAGTTTTCTTACTCTTACTAAAATTAGAGATTTAAAAGTTTTCTTACTCTTACTAAAATTAGAGATTTAAAAGTATTGTTACTCTTACCAAAAAAGGTTGTTCAAAGGTTTTGTTACTTCTACAAAAAAAATGATACAAAAGTATTGTTACTCCTACCAAAATGTTGTTTAAAAGTATTATTACTCATACAAAAAATTTTGTTCGAAAGGTTTTGTCACTCCTACAAAAAAGAGTGGTCCGAAAGTTTTGTCACTATTACCAAAAAGATAATACAAAAGTATTGTTTCTTCTACCAAAAAAGAGTGGTTCAAAAGTATGTTCACTCTTACCAAAAGGAGTGGTCCAAAAGCTTTGTTACTACGACGGAAATGGGTTATCTAAAAGTTTTCTTACTCTTACTAAAAAGAAATGTAAAAGCTTTTTAAACTCCATTAAAAAGAGTGGTCCAAAAGTATTGTCACTGCTACCAAAAGAGTGATGCGAAAGTTTTGTCACTCCTACCAAAAAGTGTGGTATGAAATCATTGCCACCTCTACCAAAAAGAGTGAATCAAAAGTATTGTGACTCCTACCAACAAAATACTCCAAAAGTATTGCTACCACTACAAATAAAATTGGTCCAAATTATAGTGACTCTTACAAAAAAGGATGGTCCAAAAGTGTTTATACTCCTGCCACTAAGATTAATCTAAAAGTATAATTATTCATACTACAAAGAGTTTTCCCAATGTATTGTGACTCTTACCAACAAAGTGGTCCAAAAGTATTGCTACCACTACAAATAAAAGTTTTGTTATTACTACCAAAACGAGTAGTTCAAATATTTTGTTACTCTTACCAAAATGAGTGGTTCAAATGTATTGTCACTCATACCGAAAAAAAAATTGTCAAAAGTTTTGTTTCTCCTATCAAATGAGAGAAAGAGTTAATGAGAGAAAAGGAGGTTGAAAAAGAGGGTGAGAGAACGTATTGTCACCCCTACCAAAAACTTTGTCCTTGAGTTTTGTTACTCCGCCCAAAAGAGTTGTCTAAATGTATTGTCACTCCCACCAAAAAGTTATAAAAAAATATTGTTACTCCTAGCAAAAAGAGTTGCCTAAAAGTATTGTTACTCCTACCATAAAAATGGTCCAAATATTGTAACTCCTACTTCAAAGAGTGACCCGAAAGTTTTGTTACTCCTAAGAAAAAGAGTGGTCCGAAAGTATTGTCACTTCTACCAAAAAAGTAGTCCGAAAATACTGTAACTACTACCAAAAAGAGTGGTCTAAAAGTATTGTAACTCTTGCTAAAATGAATGGTCCAAAACTATTGTCACTCCTACCAAAACGAGTAATGCGAAAGTTTTGTCACTCTTACAAAAAAGTGTGGTATAAAATTATTGTCACTTCTACCAAAAAGAGTTGTCCAAAAGTATTGTGACCCATAGCGAAAGAGTGGTCCGAAAATTTTGTCACTCCTATCAAAAATAGTGGTACAAAAATATTGTGAATTTTACCAAAAAGAATAGTGCGAAACTTTGGTTACTCCTACCAAAATGAGTAGTCCAAAAGTATTGTCACTCCTACAAAAATGAGTGCTCCAAATATTTATACTCCTACTTAAAAGAGTTGTTTAAAAGTATTGTAACTCTTACCAAAAAGAGTTGTCCAAAAGTATTGTCACTCCAACCAAAAAGAATGGTGCAAACGTTTTGGCACTCCTGCCAAAAAGAGTGGTACAAATTTTTGTCACTCCTACCAAAAAGAGTGGTTTAAAAGTATTGTCACTCCTGCCAAAAAGAGTGGTCCAAAAGTATTGTGACTCATACCAAAAAGAATGGTCCGAAAGTTTTGTCACTCGTAGGAGTGACAAAACTTTCGAACCATTCTTTTAGGTATGAGTGACAATAGTTCTGGACCATTCATTTTAGCAAGAGCTACAATACTTTTAGACCATTCTTTTGAGTAGTACAAAATTATTGTCACCTCTACCAAAAAAGTCGTCCAAATGTATTGGCACTCTTACCAAAAATAGTTGTCCAAAAGTATTGTCACTCCTACCAAATAGAGTGATCCAAAAATATTGTTACTCTTACCAAAAAGAGTGCTCAAAAGTTTTGTTACTCCTGCTAAAAGATGTGGTGAAACGCATCGCTGCGTTCTTGAACTTATTCCTATTTTTTTTAATGAAGTCGTCGTTTCTTATGAAAATATTTGTTCTATCAAAATATTTGTTTTATTTTTAATAATACTTACATCAATACTGTTATTCTATTAATATTGCGTTAATTTAGTATTTTTTAATAATTAATAATAGTGACACGACGTAAGTCAAGCGTAACCAGACAACTTTCAGTTGTACGACGTTTCGTTCCGTTCCGTTTTTATTAATCACAACCAGTTTTTTGTTTGAAATATCTCTTTTTCTTTTATAGCTTTTAAAATAATGAAAACATCAAGTTAGTATGAGTCTTACTCAAACCTTATGTACAGATTCCTCCTTTCAGTAAAGATTAGACAATTTTTTTTTATTCATCGAACAGAGAATTATCATTCTGAGTTACTATTATCGGTTGATGATCTACTCACATTTGAGTTGAGCTGCCAATGTTTCCCTGACACCGAACGTATCCATGATGAACAAAATAATTTATAGCGTCCATTAATATTATATATATATATATATATATATACATACGTTCCGCCCTTTTTAATCGGGGCTCATCAGCATAGAGATATAACTATTGACTACTGGTCGCGTGATTCGAAACCTTTGTCAACTCAAATTCCGACACCTAGAACCATTCGACCACCGTTGGATAGCTAAATAAGCAGTTATACTTTTAGCACTTATTTCGGTGGCTTGACGTCATAGGAGCGTTCATCTTAATGAAAGGAATATATATATATATATATATATATATATATATATATATATATATATATATATATATATATATATATATATATATATATACACATATATATATAGGCTCAGATATGGGTGAAGTCGTAGCCGTCGTAAAGTAAACTAAGGCCTGTGCACTGAAAAGTAACGTCATGCTAGAAGTCAGCCACGACCATCGTAATATAACCAGGCCAATGCACTGAAAAATGACGCCATACTCTAAAGTAACAAACGAGATTTGTCGAACAGTCAGACTATGGGCATTTTGACCCCTCCCTTCACTTAAAAATTCATCAATATTCAGGAAATCAACCAATTTTAATGAAATTTTCAGTATTTATTCAGTAACTGAATATAATTAACCCGTTACTATATTAAAAACCTTAGTGCAAATGTATTATTTCGTGTAATTTGCATAGGCTAGACAGCAAACAGTAAATTAGTACTTAGTAATAAAATGGTGTTGTCATAAAGTTTTGAATTTTTAAAACATGAAAATTTTGCTTTGAAAAATAATTTGTCTGATTTAATATTCATTCTTTAAATAAGTTCATTATTTCCGGATTATTTTTAATGTTTGAGTTGATTGTTATGACAACCTGGTCGACATCGAATGAAAAGACTATCAGTTATGCTACATAGAAATATCTCTTATTTTATAATAACAAGAAGAGAAATCCTTATTCTTAGGCAGTTTTATTCTTTATATGAACAGTTCATTATCATTAGTTTTAGCTGAATAATTTGATAAGAGTTGCTCTCATTTTTGATTCTCTCATTAATCTAGAATGCTGAATGAGTAGCAATTTCAATTTCTAGCAATTAAACCACTTTTGTATTTCTAGTATACTAAACCCGCAATTCTCTAGCGACAAGATTGGTCATCTTACACAGAAAAAGAATTAAAACATTTCCCAAAACACAGAATTCTCTTGAGACATGATATACCAAAAAAAGAACAAAATTTGGTCAGTAAAAGTTGAGAAAAACGTGTGGTGGAATATTACAAATAAACCCCTACGGCAGACACTCCTGGATTTTTTAAACTTAAAAGTAAATCAAACATGAAATACAGTGAATTCAGTAAAGTGACACAAAATGAATAATTCAAAATAATTAATTAATAGAACGTTTATTGAAATTAATTAAAATGTATTTTTTTTTTGCAAAACGAACAGTTTTTTTTGCAATATAGCAAAAAATTTAGAATAAATTAAAACAGTCAAGCCCTTTTTTTTGGGGGGGGGGGGGGAGAGTAATTTTCCAAATGAACACTTTTTTTAAGAAATTAAAAATTTGTGAAAACGAACAGTTTTTTTGAATATGTCATTTTTTTTCAAAACGAATAGTTTATTTACAATATCTCGCTTATTTGAATATCTCGCTTATTTGAATATCTCGCTTATTTGAATATCTCGCTTATTTGAATATCTCGCTTATTTAATTGGATTTTCGATGAAATCTATTAATTAGTCTTAAATTGTATTTCATATCCCAAAATAAAATTCTTATTTATTTTTTAAAAACATGAAAATCGCTTTTTAATGCAATGCGGCCATGTTGTAATTTTCTTATTTTCTTTCGCGCTTGACATCTATAAAAAAGGAAATACGTTTAAAAAAAAAAGGAACAAGTTAACAATGATTTTCAAGTCAATGAATAATCCTGTGGTCGTGAGTCAGCTCGCTCTGATTACTTGCTGAAAACAGATTAACACATGTGCATCGGCGTTTACGGCATTTCCAGTCCTCATTGATAGTGGTTCTTACTAAGCGCTATCAATGACGTCACCAGAAAAAAATTGGACTCAGTCAACTGGCTTGGGTTATTACGATGGCCGTGAGGTAGCACGCAAAATCTGTTGGCTAGATATGTCAGTAATGAATGAGAACCTTTTAAAAAAGCATTAGAATACTATAAAAATTGCATTAAAAAAAAAAAGAAACACGATTCGATTTATACTAAAAGTGAATTTTATTCAATATAAATAAAATTTTAAAAAATAAAGAATTGAAAATGAATAGCTAAGTTGTCTCATTGCTGCGTTATAGTAAATGAAGATTACGTTGCGTCATGGACTTTTATTTACTATTTCTATCTACTTGCCCCTCTCCCACGATGACAGGACAGAGTTAAACAGAAGTTCAGTTTTCAATGTGAGGAAAATCAAGCTCACAAAAAGGGATACTCTGGATTGGGAAACAAATTTAAATTGCTTCAGTCTAGAAGAATTTCTCATTCACCTTTACTGAGTGAGGACAGAAAAGACGAAGTGTAGCATCAGATATTACACTTTTAATTATTTTATCGCAAAAAAATATAAAAATATAATTTAAATTTTAAACAAATTAGGCACAATGCCATGAAAGGTGTGGGGAGTAGAATGTCTATTCTACTATTTGCTAGAATCATTAGTCACCACGAAACCACATTTACTCTCGGGGTCAAAATCCCATATGTGTTGAAATTTTAAATTTTATTTAAAAAAATATATATTTAATTCAATGTTTTAATCATTGTTTTTTTCTAGCACCAAACATATTTGAACCGTTTTAGAATTTTATTACACACATAAAGAACATTTTTGCACACAAAAAAAGTATTTTATATACAACAAGAAACAAGTTTGAACCGAATTTCTAGTTGATATTATTTTATGACAGTTGACGGATAAGCATAAAAGTTAATTTTTTATCAGGACAAACAAAACGTTTTATGTTATGCAGACTTTTTATTGTGTAAAAATATTTCAAATTTTAGAGGAAAGCAAGTATTTTAAATATTTTAAGCCTTTTCTATCAAGATAAGTTAGTCAACTACATTGAATTTTAGTCTAAAGGTTATTTTTATAGTTTTACCATAAATTAACTATAAGATTTTCAACCATAAAAACGACATGAATCATGAATCATGAATCATCAGTATCCTTTTTTAAATACAAAACAATTACTAGATCAAATATTACATAATTTCAGATAGAAATGACCAGTTCTATGTCCATTTGTATGCGTGGAAACATATGGCCGTGTCGAACTGTTTTATTTTTTATTTATCGCATGCGTGCATTCATTTATCCATTTAACCTTTCTTTTCGAAGCGTCTTGTTTTAATGTGGAGAAAACCCAGCTCCCCAAAAGAGGGCTTCTGGATTGAGACAAAATTCAAATTGTCTCAGTCTAGAAGGATTTTTCATTCACTGACAGAGGACAGAAATTGTAGTATCAGAACAGATACTACACTTTGAAGTTTTAACGGATTTTTAATAATATTTTATTGCTAATAAATTGTTTGAATTTGTTAGCAATAAAATATTATCGACTAGAAATGGTGTCGACACGTAGACATAAAAGTTAAATTTGATATACGTTCAAAATTAAATTAGATTTTTTTTCTGGACAAGCAGACTGTTATTGTGTAAAAAATGTTTTAAACTTTAGGGAAAACAAGCAAGTATTTTTTAAATTTAATATTTTCCTATTATGACAGGTTTGTCATCCATCTTGAATTTTAGTCTAAACGATTTTTCTTTTAATAGTTTTTCCTTGAAATCATGATCAAAATTCCACCTCGAAAATGACATGAACAAAACCATCAGAATCCTTTCTTAAATGCCAAACAATTACTAGATCAAAGATGAAATAATTTAAGAGAGAAATTACCACCGTCATATGTCTACATGTAGTGTGTGACGTCGCAGAAAAACAAGACTCAGTGATATGGCCCTCACATTACAACGGCTGCGGTGAAACACTCTGATAAAGGAAACAATAGTTCCGACTAAGCATAAAATAAATACTCCTCAGTAAAAATAAGTGAGTACTTTCGCTTATCAGTATCGTAAAAATGTATATAAATGAATAGCTTCATTTAAATAAGATATAATTTCAATAGCATTCATTTGCTCCGTCAGTAGAGCACCGGACGCCGACTACTGTGATTCGGGTTTCGAATCGTGCTAAGTCTAGTCACAATGACGCTTCTATAAATACGATGAATACTATGTTCGTGGATAAGTATACATTTTATATATCTCTCTATATATATTGAGAGGGTAAGTTTACATGAAATGAAATAAATGCAATCGTTTACATTAACGAAAATGTCTAGCATAAGTAGTTCTGCAATTTAAAAAAAATGTTGCTTTATTCAAACCATTTTTAAATTGAGAAACCGGTTTATTTATAAACAGAAAAAATAATATAAATAATTTAATTTTAAAATTAAAATTAACTTTTTAGAAACAGATAAGGTGGTTTTAATTCAACCATATTTCAGAAATCAAGGGAGGCGCGAGAGCGCTCTTCTCCCTTAATAGACTTCAAGGATTATCTGTGTGTACGTACGTACGTACGTACGTATGTGCCACCCTGTATCTCATCAACTATTTGATCGATTCAGCTGATTTTTGGCAGAGATAGAGGTTCTAGGGTCTAGTTGATGGCATTTTAATTTCAGTTTACCATATACCTTAGTTTTCCAGAAAATTCAAAACTATCTTATGAGAAGGCATTGTATTGAGGTATAGCCTTTACAAAAGTAATGACATTCCATGATAAATGGCAGTATACTGAAATCATATGCCCTTAATAGAGTTAAGATGAAAATTCATATACACTAAATGTACAAAAGCAAGGAAATTCCCAAATTTTTACACTTTTATTGTCATTAAGGGTATGACTACATATCAACCAAACCATTTCATTATCACATCACTACAGTATAAATCTCTATGCATGAGTAGATGAAGTGTGTGATGTGCGCTGAAGAAAAATTCCTACCAGTAAAATACATAGCCCTGTTGTGCTCGCATACCCTTAATGACAATAAAAGTGTAAAAATTTGGGAATTTCCTTGCTTTTGTACATTTAGTGTATATGAATTTTGATCTTAACCCTATTAAGGGCATATGATTTCAGTATACTGGCATTTTTCATGGAATTTATCTTAGATTTAAAAATGTCAGCAAAATTTTATAAAATTTTGCTGACATTTTAAAATAAAGTCGACCAGAATTATCAGAATTAAACCGACTTAACTCGGTTATTTTAAGATGATTTATATTTAATAGTTATTTTATGATACGTATATTATATACATTTTTTCTTTAATATACAGGGTGATTCATAAGTCACTTCACTTAGCTATTTAAAATGATTACCATATGAAGCACAAACATACTATGAACTTTTGATGATTGTTATCTTACTCTCTAATTACTGCTATTTGTTACTTTAAATGTGTTCGTTTATATATTTGTTTCTATATATATTTATTTCATAATTAATCAAATATGCTACAAAGAGTCGTAAATTCCTTGCAGAAAAGAATGGAGCTATGCATGCAGAAGGAAGGTGGAAATTTTGAAAATTTGCTATAATTTTAAACTCCCATAAATGAATTTGTTGAATAAACTTTCTGTTTTGTATTACCGTATTTCTTAACTTTAGAATTTCAAAAATAAATTGCTAAGTGACTTATGAATCAGCCTGTATTATTGCAAAAGAAAGTAACAAATCCGAATTATTATTCATCGATGTGTCTGCCTTTCTCCAACAGTTTCGATGGTATCTAGCGATGGCTGACTTTTTGGCTATGACTTAATTTCATTTACCTGGACATTTTAGTTCGTTCTGTAATGGCTGTTTCTTCCCACGAACCCGTTTTTATTTTGTCTTTTCTTATATTCTATTTTTCTTACTTCTTTCTATCACTCTTTGTCCAGGTTTTCTTACCGTCATGCCTAACCCCATTTCCCATCGTATCTTTCCACCTTCTTATCTCCTCATGTCTACTGCTTACATTTCATAATTGGTCCCCCGATTTATAAAATCGGGAGACTTATGTTTTGAGGCATTTCCGTCCGTCCGGATTTTTCTCCGCAACCATCCATTGAATTTCTCTGAAATTTTGCATGAAGTTGTAACTTTGGTCAGGTTAGAAAGTGACATTCTCCGATTTAAAAAAAAATCTGGTTAGCCCCCCAGGGGCTCAAAAGGCCCCGAAATGGCAAAAAATGACATTTTTGGACCCCATAACTTTTCATCCATCCATTCAATTTCTCTGAAACTTGGCCAAAATGTGAAGGCACTTGTTCCTAATAGAAAATAAGTATCGCTGACCTTGGAAAAAATCTGGTTCGCGCCCCCAGGGGTAAAAAGCCCCCTAAAATGGAAAAAAATGACCCTTTTCTCCCATAACGTTGATCCATCCATTCAATTTTTCTGAAACTTGGCCAAAATGTAGAGGCAATTGTTCTGGATATAAAATGAGCATCCTGGACCTCAGAAAAATTATGGTTCGCGCCCCCAGGGGGTCAAAGGGAGGTCAAAAATACCGCAAATTGCCCAAATTTATTGCATTTTACACTCGCCACATCGAGTCACATACAGAGAGGGACCATGCATGCGCGGCTTGTTCGTAATTAAAATCAATCCTCGTTTTGTTACTATAAAAACGAGACATTAGCTTTGGTCGCTGGTTGATTTTGATTGGACTGTATTGTGCAATTATTCATTTTTTTTTCATTTTTTTTTCAGCAACTTTCTGTAACTTATTTCTTCTTTTGAAGTTCTCAAAGTTCTGTCCACTTTTTTTTGTGGCGTTATGCACCGTTCTTTGCTGGCCCCAAAATGCGAAAATGAAGAATAAAAATCAAGAAACGTTTTTCATTTTTTAAACACTTTATTATAGTAGAACGGCGACATTCTTTCAGTCCCCTCATCCTCACATACACAGTCAGCTCCCCAGCACTCGCTGGAAGGAGCAAAAAGTGGAACGTCCGCTTACTTCGATCGCAAGTCTCGCTCTGATGTTTTCTTCGATTCTCTTTCGATCGGGGACATAATTCTGAAAATTGTTTTTAATACATTTCTTCAAATCGGCATACACCAAAATACATACATTAAGATGTTTATATTTTAATTTTCGTCTCAACCTTGAAATTATCACAACAATCACAGTCGCATTCTACCAACACACTTAACCTACATATCTTTACCATCTAAGTTACACTCATTATTTACTATCCTGCTTTTTCGATCACCAAGGAGTAAATCTCGTCACACTCTATCAAGGGTACCTATCTATGAATTCCACCATTTTCTACTGACTTTTGAATTTATAACATTTATCATGAAGTTATTCGGAAACTATTAACCAATTTCAGAAGAACACATGTATTTATTAAGCTCATGCAGGACACAGTTATCGAGCTTTTCTCCCTCACCAATTTGCTTCAGATGGCCAAACTCCGACATCAATTTCCTTATCCTTATCAGTGTCTTAGCTCTGAAAGATTTACGTTGGACATCAGCAGGACACTCGATGAAACTTCCTGATGTCCCGAATATATGGGTCTTGAAATTTATGTTTTTTTTAGAAAGGTTTCTAGATGCTTGAAAAATGGACGATTCAATAAAGTTCCGTATGTCAAATCAATAAGTTTGCGTAGAGTTCTCCTAGAAACATATGGCCGTGTCGAACTGTTTTATTTTAAGTTATCGCATGCGGGCATCCATTTATCGGGCTTTTTCATCTCACTAATTTGCTTCAAATGGTCGGACATCGTTGAAATACTGACATTAAGTGACTTAGACATGTCTACGAGAGATTTGGGCTTTCTTCAACATTTACTTTCAAACGTTCAAGACTGCATGACGGTCTTCTACCTTCTTCAACTTCAAGACGCTTCCACTACCGAATTTCTAAAATCACCTTCGTAGCTTTTGTTTATAAAGAACAAAAAATAATAAAAATATAGGAAAAGCCCATTATTAAAAAAATTGAATATCAGAATAAGTACTAATATTATTTAACCCATAGCTGGAGAGAGTTGTGTGAGAGAGAGGGAGATAGAGAGAGAGAGAGATACTAGTTTTTGGATTTTATCTGTTTATTTTTTATATTTAACTGGCTTTGCAAACTATTTCTCTTGATTCAAATAATCTAAGCTGAGCTGAATAGGTGACCCAACGGGGCACATTTGTTCAAGTGTATGATTAAAACAGCAAATAGAGATATTATTTTTTAATAGCGATTAATAAGTAATAAAATATTAAATAATATATTTCTATGAGATAATTCAATCAACATTTATTATCTTTCGTAAAATCTTAATATTTCGCTTTGGTTTTCATTGCCATTTACACGATTCATTATATGATTTATTACGTCGTAAAAACAGTACTTTTTGACATAAAAATCCTTAGTAACTCCAATAAATACGGTTCTAATGTTGTGTTATATAGACTTGCTATTCAGTGTAGAAAAGTAATATTCAAAATTTCAGTGAAAACAAACAAGTTTTCTTTTATTAAAGATTTTCTAAATATTCGAATCGAAGTTTATGGATTCATTTGAAAATTAACTCAAGATTTAAGCTATCTTGGTGTGCCAATTACTTTTGAAATTATTACTTTTGAAATTATTACTTTTGAAATTATTACTTCTGGAATTATTACTTTTGTAATTATTACTTCTGAAATTATTACTTTTGAAATTATTACTTTTGAAATTATTACTTTTGAAATTATTACTTTTGAAATTATTACTTCTGGAATTATTACTTTTGTAATTATTACTTCTGAAATTATTACTTTTGAAATTATTACTTTTGAAATTATTACTTTTGAAATTATTACTTTTGAAATTATTACTTCTGAAATTATTACTTTTGTAATTATTACTTCTGAAATTATTACTTTTGAAATTATTACTTTTGAAATTATTACTTCTGTAATTATTACTTCTGTAATTATTACTTCTGTAATTATTATTTTTGAAATTATTACTTTTGAAATTATTACTTCTGTAATTATTACTTTTGTAATTATTACTTTTGAAATTATTACTTTTGAAATTATTACTTCTGTAATTATTACTTTTGAAATTATTACTTCTGAAATTATTACTTTTGAAATTATTACTTTTGAAATTATTACTTTTGAAATTATTACTTCTGGAATTATTACTTTTGAAATTATTACTTTTGAAATTATTACTTTTGAAATTATTACTTTTGAAATTATTACTTCTGAAATTATTACTTTTGAAATTATTACTTTTGAAATTATTACTTTTGAAATTATTACTTCTGTAATTATTACTTTCGAAATTATTACTTTTGAAATTATTACTTTTGAAATTATTACTTTTGAAATTATTACTTTTGAAATTATTACTTCTGTAATTATTACTTCTGAAATTATTACTTTTGAAATTATTACTTTTGAAATTATTACTTTTGAAATTATTACTTCTGTAATTATTACTTCTGAAAATATTACTTTTGAAAATATTACTTCTGAAATTATTACTTCTGAAATTATTACTTTTGAAATTATTACTTCTGAAATTATTACTTCTGAAAATATTACTTTTGAAATTATTACTTCTGAAATTATTACTTTTGAAATTATTACTTCTGTAATTATTACTTTTGAAAATATTACTTCTGAAATTATTACTTTTGAAATTATTACTTCTGTAATTATTACTTCTAAAAATATTACTTTTGAAATTATTACTTTTGAAATTATTACTTCTGAAATTATTACTTTTGAAATTATTACTTCTGTAATTATTACTTCTGAAAATATTACTTTTGAAATTATTACTTCTGAAATTATTACTTTTGAAATTATTACTTTTGAAATTATTACTTCTGTAATTATTACTTTTGAAATTATTACTTCTGAAATTATTACTTTTGAAATTATTACTTTTGAAATTATTACTTTTGAAATTATTACTTCTGGAATTATTACTTTTGAAATTATTACTTTTGAAATTATTACTTTTGAAATTATTACTTTTGAAATTATTACTTCTGAAATTATTACTTTTGAAATTATTACTTTTGAAATTATTACTTTTTAAATTATTACTTCTGTAATTATTACTTTCGAAATTATTACTTTTGAAATTATTACTTTTGAAATTATTACTTTTGAAATTATTACTTTTGAAATTATTACTTCTGTAATTATTACTTCTGAAATTATTACTTTTGAAATTATTACTTTTGAAATTATTACTTTTGAAATTATTACTTCTGTAATTATTACTTCTGAAAATATTACTTTTGAAATTATTACTTTTGAAATTATTACTTTTGAAATTATTACTTCTGTAATTATTACTTCTGAAAATATTACTTTTGAAATTATTACTTCTGTAATTATTACTTTTGAACGAATTACCTTCTTGTTTTCAAAAAGTTTCTAACATTGGGAAATCTTAAATAACATAACGAATTACCTGTTGGTTTTCAAAAGGTTTGTAACATTGAGAAATCTTAAATAACATAACGCATTACCTGTTTGTTTTCAAAATGTTTGTAACATTGGGAAATCTTAAATAAGATAACGAATTACCTGTTTGTTTCCAAAAAGTTTGTAACATTGGGAAATCTTAAATAACATAACGAATTCCCTGTTTGTTTTCAAAATGTTTCTAACATTGGGAAATCTTAAATAACATAACGAATTCCCTGTTTGTTTTCAAAATGTTTGTAACATTGGGAAATCTTAAATAACATAACGAATTCCCTGTTTGTTTTCAAAATGTTTCTAACATTGGGAAATCTTAAATAACATAACGAATTCCCTGTTTGTTTTCAAAATGTTTGTAACATTGGGAAATCTTAAATAACATAACGAATTACCTGTTTGTTTTCAAAAAGTTTGTAACATTGAGAAATCTTAAATAACATAACGAATTCCCTGTTTGTTTACAAAATGTTTCTAACATTGGGAAATCTTAAATAACATAACGAATTACTTGTTTGTTTTCAAAAAGTTTGTAACATTGAGAAATCTTAAATAACATAACGAATTCCCTGTTTGTGTTCAAAATGTTTCTAACATTGGGAAATCTTAAATAACATAACGAATTACTTGTTTGTTTTCAAAAAGTTTGTAACATTGAGAAATCTTAAATAACATAACGAATTACCTGTTTGTTTTCAAAATGTTTCTAACATTGGGAAATCTTAAATAACATAACGAATTACCTGTTTGTTTTCAAAAAGTTTGTAACATTGAGAAATCTTAAATAACATAACGAATTCCCTGTTTGTTTTCAAAATGTTTGTAACATTGAGAAATCTTAAATAACATAACGAATTACTTGTTTGTTTTCAAAAAGTTTGTAACATTGAGAAATCTTAAATAACATAACGAATTCCCTGTTTGTTTTCAAAATGTTTGTAACATTGGGAAATCTTAAATAACATAACGAATTACTTGTTTGTTTTCAAAAAGTTTGTAACATTGGGAAATCTTAAATAACATAACGAATTACCTGTTTGTTTTCAAAAAGTTTGTAACATTGGGAAATCTTAAATAACATAACGAATTCCCTGTTCGTTTTCAAAATGTTTGTAACATTGGGAAATCTTAAATAACAAAAAATTCCCTGTTTGTTTTCAAAATGTTTGTAACATTGGGAAATCTTAAATAACATAACA
Source organism: Sepiola atlantica (assembly GCA_963556195.1). Lineage (NCBI taxonomy): Eukaryota > Metazoa > Mollusca > Cephalopoda > Sepiida > Sepiolidae > Sepiola > Sepiola atlantica. The sequence goes on from OY744530.1 coordinate 95,034,918, forward strand.
AATTACCTGTTTGTTTTCAAAATGTTTGTAACATTGGGAAATCTTAAATAACAAAAAATTCCCCGTTTGTTTTCAAAATGTTTGTAACATTGGGAAATCTTAAATAACATAACGAATTACCTGTTTGTTTTCAAAAAGTTTGTAACATTGGGAAATCTTAAATAACATAACGAATTACCTGTTTGTTTTCAAAAAGTTTGTGACATTGGGAAATCTTAAATAACATAACGAATTACCTGTTTGTTTTCAAAATGTTTGTAACATTGGGAAATCTTAAATAACAAAAAATTCCATGTTTGTTTTCAAAATGTTTGTAACATTGGGAAATCTTAAATAACATAACGAATTACCTGTTTGTTTCCAAAAAGTTTGTAACATTGAGAAATCTTAAATAACATAACGAATTCCCTGTTTGTTTTCAAAATGTTTCTAACATTGGGAAATCTTAAATAACATAACGAATTACTTGTTTGTTTTCAAAAAGTTTGTAACATTGAGAAATCTTAAATAACATAACGAATTCCCTGTTTGTTTTCAAAATGTTTCTAACATTGGGAAATCTTAAATAACATAACGAATTACTTGTTTGTTTTCAAAAAGTTTGTAACATTGAGAAATCTTAAATAACATAACGAATTTCCTGTTTGTTTTCAAAATGTTTCTAACATTGGGAAATCTTAAATAACATAACGAATTACCTGTTTGTTTTCAAAAAGTTTGTAACATTGAGAAATCTTAAATAACATAACGAATTCCCTGTTTGTTTTCAAAAAGTTTGTAACATTGGGAAATCTTAAATAACATAACGAATTACTTGTTTGTTTTCAAAAAGTTTGTAACATTGAGAAATCTTAAATAACATAACGAATTCCCTGTTTGTTTTCAAAATGTTTCTAACATTGGGAAATCTTAAATAACATAACGAATTACTTGTTTGTTTTCAAAAAGTTTGTAACACTGAGAAATCTTAAATAACATAACGAATTACCTGTTTGTTTTCAAAATGTTTGTAACATTGGGAAATCTTAAATAACATAACGAATTACCTGTTTGTTTTCAAAAAGTTTGTAACATTGAGAAATCTTAAATAACATAACGAATTACCTGTTTGTTTTCAAAAAGTTTGTAACATTGGGAAATCTTAAATAACATAACGAATTCCCTGTTCGTGTTCAAAATGTTTGTAGCATTGGGAAATCTTAAATAACAAAAAATTCCCTGTTTGTTTTCAAAATGTTTGTAACATTGGGAAATCTTAAATAACATAACGAATTACTTGTTTGTTTTCAAAAAGTTTGTAACATTGAGAAATCTTAAATAACATAACGAATTCCCTGTTTGTTTTCAAAAAGTTTGTAACATTGGGAAATCTTAAATAACATAACGAATTCCCTGTTCGTTTTCAAAATGTTTGTAACATTGGGAAATCTTAAATAACAAAAAATTCCCTGTTTGTTTTCAAAATGTTTGTAACATTGGGAAATCTTAAATAACATAACGAATTACCTGTTTGTTTTCAAAAAGTTTGTAACATTGGGAAATCTTAAATAACATAACGAATTACCTGTTTGTTTTCAAAAAGTTTGTAACATTGTGAAATCTTAAATAACATAACGAATTACCTGTTTGTTTTCAAAAAGTTTGTAACATTGGGAAATCTTAAATAACATAACGAATTACCTGTTTGTTTTCAAAAAGTTTGTAACATTGGGAAATCTTAAATAACATAACGAATTACCTGTTTGTTTTCAAAAAGTTTGTAACATTGGGAAATCTTAAATAACATAACGAATTTCCTGTTTGTTTTCAAAAAGTTTGTAACATTGGGAAATCTTAAATAACATAACGAATTACCTGTTTGTTTTCAAAAAGTTTGTAACATTGGGAAATCTTAAATAACATAACGAATTACCTGTTTGTTTTCAAAAAGTTTGTAACATTGGGAAATCTTAAATAACATAACGAATTACCTGTTTGTTTTCAAAAAGTTTGTAACATTGGGAAATCTTAAATAACATAACGAATTACTTGTTTGTTTTCAAAAAGTTTTTAACATTGGGAAATCTTAAATAACATAACGAATTACCTGTTTGTTTTCAAAAAGTTTGTAACATTGGGAAATCTTAAATAACATAACGAATTACCTGTTTGTTTTCAAAAAGTTTGTAAGATTGGGAAATCTTAAATAACATAACGAATTCCCTGTTCGTTTTCAAAATGTTTGTAACATTGGGAAATCTTAAATAACAAAAAATTCCCTGTTTGTTTTCAAAATGTTTGTAACATTGGGAAATCTTAAATAACATAACGAATTACCTGTTTGTTTTCAAAAAGTTTGTAACATTGGGAAATCTTAAATAACATTACGAATTACCTGTTTGTTTTCAAAAAGTTTGTAAGATTGGGAAATCTTAAATAACATAACGAATTACCTGTTTGTTTTCAAAAAGTTTGTAACATTGGGAAATCTTAAATAACATAACGAATTACCTGTTTGTTTTCAAAAAGTTTGTAACATTGGGAAATCTTAAATAACAAAAAATTCCCTGTTTGTTTTCAAAATGTTTGTAACATTGGGAAATCTTAAATAACATAACGAATTACCTGTTTGTTTTCAAAAAGTTTGTAACATTGGGAAATCTTAAATAACATAACGAATTACCTGTTTGTTTTCAAAAAGTTTGTAACATTGGGAAATCTTAAATAACATAACGAATTACCTGTTTGTTTTCAAAAAGTTTGTAACATTGGGAAATCTTAAATAACATAACGAATTACCTGTTTGTTTTCAAAAAGTTTGTAACATTGGGAAATCTTAAATAACATAACGAATTACCTGTTTGTTTTCAAAAAGTTTGTAACATTGGGAAATCTTAAATAACATAACGAATTACCTGTTTGTTTTCAAAAAGTTTGTAACATTGGGAAATCTTAAATAACATAACGAATTACCTGTTTGTTTTCAAAATGTTTGTAACATTGGGAAATCTTAAATAACATAACGAATTACCTGTTTGTTTTCAAAAAGTTTGTAACATTGTGAAATCTTAAATAACATAACGAATTACCTGTTTGTTTTAAAAAAGTTTTTAACATTGGGAAATCTTAAATAACATAACGAATTACCTGTTTGTTTTCAAAAAGTTTGTAACATTGGGAAATCTTAAATAACATAACGAATTACCTGTTTGTTTTCAAAAAGTTTGTAACATTGGGAAATCTTAAATAACATAACGAATTACCTGTTTGTTTTCAAAATGTTTGTAACATTGGGAAATCTTAAATAACATAACGAATTCCCTGTTTGTTTTCAAAAAGTTTGTAACATTGGGAAATCTTAAATAACATAACGAATTACCTGTTTGTTTTCAAAAAGTTTGTAACATTGGGAAATCTTAAATAACATAACGAATTACCTGTTTGTTTTCAAAAAGTTTGTAACATTGGGAAATCTTAAATAACATAACGAATTACCTGTTTGTTTTCAAAAAGTTTGTAACATTGGGAAATCTTAAATAACATAACGAATTCCCTGTTTGTTTTCAAAAAGTTTGTAACATTGGGAAATCTTAAATAACATAACGAATTACCTGTTTGTTTTCAAAAAGTTTGTAAGATTGGGAAATCTTAAATAACATAACGAATTCCCTGTTCGTTTTCAAAATGTTTGTAACATTGGGAAATCTTAAATAACAAAAAATTCCCTGTTTGTTTTCAAAATGTTTGTAACATTGGGAAATCTTAAATAACATTACGAATTACCTGTTTGTTTTCAAAAAGTTTGTAAGATTGGGAAATCTTAAATAACATAACGAATTACCTGTTTGTTTTCAAAAAGTTTGTAACATTGGGAAATCTTAAATAACATAACGAATTACCTGTTTGTTTTCAAAAAGTTTGTAACATTGGGAAATCTTAAATAACATAACGAATTCCATGTTTGTTTTCAAAAAGTTTGTAACATTGGGAAATCTTAAATAACATAACGAATTACCTGTTTGTTTTCAAAAAGTTTGTAACATTGGGAAATCTTAAATAACATAACGAATTACCTGTTTGTTTTCAAAAAGTTTGTAACATTGGGAAATCTTAAATAACATAACGAATTACCTGTTTGTTTTCAAAAAGTTTGTAACATTGGGAAATCTTAAATAACATAACGAATTACCTGTTTGTTTTCAAAAAGTTTGTAACATTGGGAAATCTTAAATAACATAACGAATTCCCTGTTTGTTTTCAAAAAGTTTGTAACATTGGGAAATCTTAAATAACATAACGAATTACCTGTTTGTTTTCAAAAAGTTTGTAACATTGGGAAATCTTAAATAACATAACGAATTCCCTGTTCGTTTTCAAAATGTTTGTAACATTGGGAAATCTTAAATAACAAAAAATTCCCTGTTTGTTTTCAAAATGTTTGTAACATTGGGAAATCTTAAATAACATAACGAATTACGTGTTTGTTTTCAAAATGTTTGTAACATTGGGAAATCTTAAATAACATAACGAATTCCCTGTTTGTTTTCAAAAAGTTTGTAACATTGGGAAATCTTAAATAACATAACGAATTACCTGTTTGTTTTCAAAAAGTTTGTAAGATTGGGAAATCTTAAATAACATAACGAATTCCCTGTTCGTTTTCAAAATGTTTGTAACATTGGGAAATCTTAAATAACAAAAAATTCCCTGTTTGTTTTCAAAATGTTTGTAACATTGGGAAATCTTAAATAACATAACGAATTACCTGTTTGTTTTCAAAAAGTTTGTAACATTGGGAAATCTTAAATAACATTACGAATTACCTGTTTGTTTTCAAAAAGTTTGTAAGATTGGGAAATCTTAAATAACATAACGAATTACCTGTTTGTTTTCAAAAAGTTTGTAACATTGGGAAATCTTAAATAACATAACGAATTACCTGTTTGTTTTCAAAATGTTTGTAACATTGGGAAATCTTAAATAACATAACGAATTCCCTGTTTGTTTTCAAAATGTTTGTAACATTGGGAAATCTTAAATAACATAACGAATTCCCTGTTTGTTTTCAAAAGGTTTGTAACATTGGGAAATCTTAAATAACATAACGAATTCCCTGTTTGTTTTCAAAAGGTTTGTAACATTGGGAAATCTTAAATAACATAACGAATTCCCTGTTTGTTTTCAAAATGTTTGTAACATTGGGAAATCTTAAATAACATAACGAATTACTTTTTAGTGAGGTTATATTTAAAAACACAAAATAAAATTAATAATATTCTTATCTTTTATGTCATGATAAATCTCCCTAGACAGAACACAGAACATATACTACAATTTGATTCTAGTCCCAAAAGTCGGAGTTGTTTAACTGACATCCAAGTAGGCAATGTTAGACACATGATCATTTTCGTGTAGGAATTCAACTCTTCCCAAATGTAGTACACTGATCTGGCGGGAAAATAACCTTGTAGCTCTCGTCAAAATTCTCTCGCGGGTGAGAGTGCCTTGCGCAACAGAAAATACCTCCCCGCCCTTTAGAAAGGATGAGACTAAAAGGAATACACTCTTCACTGCTTCCGAAAATAGTGATAGCCGAGGAGAATGGTCTCCTTATACATATCGAATACTACACTTTGATCACAGCACGAAGGCCGAATTTGATTACCTGCTTCGCCGAAATCAAAGTTAGACACAGGGTCAGTTTATAATAGATGTCACTTCACTCAAAAGAGCAGTTTGGTCTGTATACAAAAATAGATTTGTCGGTTCCGTCAACATTTCCTCACGGATGAGGGTGGCTCATACGACCGGCAATAAACCCATCCCTTCACTTTCAGAGAAGGTAATGCTTGGGAGGATGTACTTCTCAGACAGCATTTATAAATATCTGTGCCAGATACGATCTTAGTCGAAAGGCTAGATTTATTTACCTGCCCCTGTTAGATAGAGATGACAGTCGCGTCTTTGGCAATGGTCCATGAGCCACGCTGACAATTAAAAAAGTTGCGAATGACAAAAATGGGAAGAATGATTGTTGTGAATAAAAGTGCTAACTTCACAAAAAATGTGTTGTGAATGAAAGAGAGCAAAACATGGTTAACGAACAAAACATACTTATATCTTGCTTTGACAATATTTCAGTGTGTAAGAAGACACGAGTGTTGGAGGTGCGTATGTTTATATGTTTGTTTTCTGTCTTTTTTTCTTTTTCTTTTCATTTTCTTTCAAATGCCATACGATCACCCACTATTTACAGACTCCAACCGAGAGCTCTTTTCATAATTCTGGCTGTTCCCTTGAGTGCAGTTGTTTGGATTTCTCTTGCACTTGGTTCACCAGGTATACTTGCCAAATACTTTTTCAAGTTCTTCTTCATGAGTCCAGTGCCTCATGATAATTGGAATGATGGAAATCTCTTTGCGGTTCCAGTTTCTTTTCAGACCTTGATATTTTGTTTTCTCCCTTTCAGCTCTGTTTAGGCCCCCATCATTAGGGACACTGACCCCAACCAAAGTTGACACTCTCCTTCTCTCTTGTTCAATATGACAATGTCAGGTTTGACAGCTGCGTTTTCCAGATAGGTAGCTGTGACCATTTCATGGTCATAATGGATGGTGTATGTCTCATTCCTCACAGTTCTCTCAGGTAGATGTTCCCAGTGCCTGCTGCTACACCTGATATTCAGTTTCTTTAGATGGTCCAGTGGAGGTACCTGCACATTCTATTATGTCGTGCTGTGTAGGAGTCATTTGCCAACATAATTTTGCAACTCGATATCAGGTGGCTCACACTCTCCATTTCAGTGTGGCAAAACCTGCACTTGTTGTCCTGACTGAGACCAGCCATTTTTAAAAAACGCATTTGTCATAAGGCCCTGGTCTTGGGCGGCCATTATAAGCCTCTTCTGGTCGTAGTGGAGGGCTCCCCTTTTTAGCCAGTCCAAGGACCCTTCCTTATCAATATAGTCCTTGGATAGTTCATCGAGGAAGTATGTGGCACGTTTCTGTCCTGACCACTCATCAATGCACCTGTTCTTAAAAGCCTGGGTGTATCTCTTCCGGCTCTTTTAGGCTATCTCTGTGGCAGGATTGGTGTTTCTGCCTCATCTATATGACAGCCCTGTCCAAAATGCTTGCCCAACTTTGTGATGGAATTTGTTTTGCTGGCTCTTGACTCTTGATGTTCATGTACCATTGCTAGGCTGGGGTTTAAGGGGCTTCTTAGGTACTGGCCAATGCTGACAATAGTGGCTCTATGCTGGTGGTTAATCTCTGATAGCACCAATCCTCCCTCTCTTCTAGGCAAGTACAGTCTTGGCAGACACTGATTTCTATAGATGACCCTATGGATGGGTTAACATTTTTCGTGTCTTTACATCTAGTCTGTTGATGGTTTGCTGAGGCCAATCAATGATGCTAAAGCTGTACGTAATTACTGGCATGGCAAGTTGGTTCATGGCAGTTATTTTATTTTTATTTCTAAACTGTGTTTTGCAGATCTTTCTCACACGGCGTACATACTCTTTGCTAATTTTCTCTCTCATCCTGGCATGTTGGATGGTGTCATTTTCCTCAATACCAAGGTATTTATATGCTTCCTGCTCTTCGAGATTTCGTATGTCATTTTCCTCATCTAGATTTATATTGTCTGTATGAATCTTCTTCCCTGCCCTGAGGGAGCACTGGCACATTTGTGCAAGCCAAATCTCATTCTGATGTCTTTGGAGAAGGTGTGCACAACCTGCAGGAGCTTCTGCAATTCAGTGTCAGAGCTTGCATAAAGCTTAAAGTCACCCATGAAGAGAAAGTGGTTGATTCCCTTTGAATGATCTCTCTGGCGTCCATGACCAAGTTTGTAGGCCTCTCGGCTGTTGTTGAGAAGCTTACTAAGTGGGTCTATTGCCATGCAGAGTGTGAATATGCATGTCTGAGTAATAGGCAGTGTGGTATTGTGTGTGTGTTTGCTTGTCTTTGTTTGGTCAGTGTGTGAATATATGTGAACTTGCGTGAGTTAATAGCGTAGTCACTTGCGTGAGCTCAGACAACCTAATGCATATGCGGCATTTTGGCTAGGAGCAAAGTGTAGTATCTGTTCTGATACTACACTTCATATTTTCTGTCTTCGGTTGGTGTAGACGAGATCCTTCTAGACTGAGGCGATTTAAATTTTTGTTCGAATCCAGAATGCCCTTTTTGGGGAGCTGGATTTCCCCACATCAAAAACCGACATTGTGTCTAACTTGTGGGAAGGCAATAAAATAGGAACATTATGCGCATATGGTCTTCATCAGCGTGTGAATATGCGTTTTAGTTCAGGAATCATTGTGCGTATGCGGCCTTTCTCAGTGTGTGAATATGTTGCCGTTTGTTAGTGCATGAATATGTATAAGTGAAGTAGTCGTTTGCTTCTGTGCAGGAGTTGAGTATTGATTCGCCTCCCTTGAACTCGAAAGGCAGGCGGTGGGTGCGTAATGTCATGCCGTGTTGTCTTTTCTCTGGCACTGTTGGGATCTCTCCGGTTATGACTTTGGTTGTCAAGTTTGCTCTTTTTTTATTAGAATTTGGAATTTCACACTGGCTCGTTAACTTTATCGTTTCGAACGAGCAGCGATCATTTTCATTGGTCGTAAATATTGAGTTCGTAAATTTATATGAAATCCTGTTTTCTTTATTTCGAGGACGACGACAAGGAAAGATTAAGCTAACGGACGGAGAAAGAAAGAGAGTAACTTACACAAGCTAGTAACGTTTTACGCTCGTCGAATTGCATTTCTACCTTCCCACAAAATCACCAGATTTCGTTAAAAAAAGATTGAGTATCTCCTTTTCTTTGCAAAAACAGTTTTCAAATTCAAATATTTAATTCATTAAATTTTCGACCAACCAGAAAACATGTTGGAAACACTCTAACATTTAAATATTTTATTTATTTTTGGACTAAACAGAATATGTGTAGGAAACACGGTTTACCAAACATGCAAAAGTACGTTAGAAATATAGCGGAGTTTCCCTGGACGCGAACACCCATAGAGACCAGTTTCAGTTGTTAGCTGGTCCTATTCAGCCTTGTGATTATCTGATACGACATAGCGTCACAAATGCTACTGCCAAACTCATAGCAGAAAATAGTCACAACGAGAAGAAACGTATACAGACACTTTCTTTACAGCGTTAGCCGTTCCACATAACTGTTGCAGTTAAAAAAACACGCTACTCTCTTTTTTTTCCGAGAAATTCAAGTTTAGCAGTTAAAAATATATTATAAACTTAAACATGACAGGCCGACCGATCAACCGTTAATTTTTATTAAAATGCTATTTCAAACTTACGTGCGACCGACCGATGGATCGACCGATAGACCAACAGAGCCGCTTATAGAAATGCTTAGGCGCATCTAAAAAGGCTATTTTGAGCTTAAGCATGGCAAACCAATCTAACACTATTAGATGGGTTTTAAAAATAGCGTTAAAAACCATATTTTCCACATGAGGCTAAATTCAGCAATGGAATAGAAAATTCGATTAGAATTAAAAAATTAGAGCTAAAGCTACGTGTCAGGATATGACGTCATGGAGAGGAAGTCTGAAATGATACGTGGCGAATAAGAAAAATATTCCTCTTTAGCCTGTGAGCTGACTGGGTTCAGATGTTTCTTGTTAAAGATCTGTATTCGTTAACCTGGGAGCAGGCAAGGGGAAGCTTACTTATGTGTAAAAAATATAAACATCGAAGATCACGTCGCCATTGAGCAACAATGTTGTTGGCGTTTTCCTTTATTTTGTTACCTTATTGCAGCTACGAGGAGAGAGGAAGACACAGGAACCTCGGCTGCCACATCACCACTACATTCACTTTTACAACGAGACGTCACTATCAAACAAATCAACTACTTGTCAAATAAACGATGGGCTGTTTCTGTTGAGGAAGAAAACGACCAATATATGGTAAACTGGTGTGGCCATGATTTGTCTTATGTGTTTTAGAACATCTGAAACTGTGATGTATTTAATATCAAAACACAATAGAAATCTCTCTATACTGGCAGGCTTAACCGCAACCTTCTTGATAAATGCAATAAATGTGGCAGTGGTTGCGTGGTCTCTCTATAATCCCCTCTGTCTGCCCCCTTTGCCTTTCTGTTCCTCTCTCTCTCGCGGTATCTCTTCTGCATTTAAAGGTTTCCCTTATCACTACCTGTCTGTCTTCCTGTCTGTTTGTTAACCGAGAGTCTGGTTTCTTTTCTATCTTCTTTTTTCTCCAACAACTAAAAAAAATTTGAAATGTTGATATTTACTCCTTGGTAGTTGCACGACGTGGACTGGCGATCTGAATGTGACAAGTTCGAGTCCAGTCGGTCCCATAGCACCACTTTCACTATGAATGTTGCCAACCATCACATGGTCCCTCCTGTAAGTACCTGGTTCTAGAAAAGAATTCGAGAAACCAATGCCGACAACAGAATCGAGCCGGTCAAAAGAAACCGTAACATTCTGATTAATATTCTGCACAGCTCTCAATTTAGGACGACTCCCTAAATTTCCACCCTAATTCTCAGTAGCCGGATGGGGAGAAGAGAGCAGAGAAGTTCTCTCCTCCGGCAACCTTTCTTTCTTTCTACGGTAGCAACTTGCTTTGCTGAACTAAGTTAATAAAAAAATTGGTGCTTGTGCTGATGAGCGGCCGTACGAAAATTTTTTTATATAAAAACAATATTATATACTTATTCAGCGTTATATTCTTACTCATTGTACAAAAAAGTAGAAAAAATTATCCACTAGAACTTTAATTACAAGTATTTTTCCATTCTCCGTATCATAACATCGATTCGTTCAGTAAGCGTCCATCTTTTTTCTTAAAAATAATTCAAGGGCAGATAATTCGCAAGGGAGATAATCATGCAATTTAAAAAAAACTACATATATAAAAATGAAATTTATTCCAATAAAACAAAATGAAAGTCAATAAAGAAATAAAATTAATTTATTGCATTATAACGAAATGTTTTATTGGAATAAATTTAATTTTTATATATGTATTTTTTTTTTTTAAATTGCATGATTATCTCCCTTGCGAATTATCTACCCTTGAATTATTTTTAAGAAAAAAGATGGACGCTTACTGAACGAATCGCTGTTATGATACGAAGAATGGAAAAATACTTGTAATTAAAGTTCTAGTAGATAATTTTGTCTACTTTTTTGTACAGTGAGTAAGAATCTAACACTGAATAAGTATATAATATTGTTTTTATAAAAAAATAATTTTTTCGTACGGCCGCTCATCAGCACAAGCACCAAACATTTTTTGAATAAAAATTTAGGTTTTTCTTTAATCCCGTCACAATCTCTTTTTGCGTAACTTATATAAACCTTGATATTTATATTATATGTCTATATGCCCATTGTGACGGCGGATTTAGTTTCTGAAACTAAAGCAGTGTTCATTAGTGTCTTCATTGAATACATTTGAGCCCTTCATATTTTTGAAAATAATTGCTTTTGTACCCATTTTCTAAACCTTACATGAGACAGGATCGTCTAAATTAATAAGGATAACACTGTTAAGACTCTAAAGCATGTATTGGTCATTGCTGATTCAACAACATCAAGTCATGACGTTACACAAAGCATATAATACACTGAAAGGAATTAAACACGACATCAGCATAGCCGGTGTCATAGTTCGCGTCGGTGTGGATTACGACAATCACGCACCACTCAAGCGTTTACAGTCCTCGTAATAAACAATGTTTACAATATATTGCACCAAGTGAAGCTCCCGGTCATATTTTCTGCGTTTATGACACGTGGAAATTATTAATTCACTCGTTTTATCGCTCGTAAATATTCTGAACCATAGGAGATGAATTGGTTGAGTATGTTTTTTATTAATTATTTCTAAACACTAAGATCTGTTTAATTTCACGGTGAGTCGCATATACCGAGACATTACTGATCACAGTTACGATAAGAAACAAACAACATCACATATATACATATATACATAGACTTACATATATAAGCACACATAGATGTATATACATAAACCAATACACAGAAGCAACACCATATATATACACATAATACATTCGCATACATACCTATACATGTATACACATGTACATACAAACAAATTCATGCACACAGATACATACATAAGCACCTGCCTACACAGACACGATTCTGAGCATGACTGTAGACTGTGGTGTGGCCCGAATCTAGGGGCTTTAGGGAGTGTGGGATCATCCCTAAGTTGCCATTACTTCCAGGTACACCCTAACCCAAAGTGATAGTTCCAGTGAAGACCCTAATATATGAATATAAGTATAACCTATTGTTTACCGATTGTTTAGTCATGCAACATATACACCAAGAAAAGAAATTAATATACAAACAAATCGTATCGACACATAGTACGATTTCAGCATAAAATAACGTAACAAAGGTTAATATGCCGTAAAATCCGATAAGTAACAGTCAGACACGTACATACATACATACATACATACATACATACATACATACATACATACATACATACATAGAATAAACATTTAATATACGTAACGGAATTTTTAAAAGCACATACACACATACGTACAACAAACACAGAGGCATACTCACGTAATCACGCACATAAACGTAAACATAAAAGATGAAAATAAACTGGAATCTTAGGAAGATCTCCATCATTCCAATAATCATAGGAACAACCGGCCCCATGAAAAATAATTTCAAAAACTACCTGGCGAATATACCCGGTGAACTAAGTGCAAGAAAGATCCAAACAATTGCGTTTGAAGGGACGGTTAGAATCTTAAAAAGATCACTCGGTTGGAGCCTTTGAAATAGCGGGTGAATGTCTGACATCCGGTATGGTGCCCCATCTTTAGCAAACGCAAAAAGATAAGACAATTGAAAACACAAACACACATACACAAACAAATACTTGTATAAACGCACTACATATGTACACACAAATAATCACATGTAAACATAAACCATCTTTTACTAAGTTTCTATCTATGACTCTCACCCTCTCTCACAGTATTTTGTTTAGCCGTACCCCGCTATTATTTTATAGTATATCTACTACTCGAGCCCGTCACCAACTCCCGCTCTTTCTCTCTCCATCTATCTGTTTATTTAGAGTCGAAGGTAGTAAAGAAAAGGAATAATAAAAACATCGGAATAATTAATTATTAACAAAAGGAATATCGCTACGATTAGTAATATTATTTAACACTAAGGTGAAAAGAGAAACAGAGAGTGTGTTTGTGAAAGAAAGTGTGTGTGTGTGAGAGAGAGAGAGAGAGAGAGAGAGAGAGAGAGAGAGAGAGAGAGTAAAGGAATAAAGGAAATAAAGCGAGGGAGGGGACAGGATATAACAAAATAAACTATATGACGGCTGCCAACTGGTGTATTTTGAGTAGGATAGAAACAAGCAGTGTACGCAATTGTTCTTCTTCGGTCATCTCGCCTGCGACACTGAATGAGTGTAACGTCTCATGTTACTTGCCCAACACGGCACACACCTTTCGAACATGTTGATTACAAAGGAGTGGTTCGAATAAATACAGTTACATAACGAATGGAGGAGTGATTGACAGATAGGAGGTCAGTAGTGAAACTTTAGTTAACGGAAGTAGACGAAATCACGTGACATCAGAGGGAAGAGAGAATTCGGTCGCTTCCTGGCGACACTTCAAGCAAAGAAGACGTAAAAGCCGTCGTTTCCTATTTTAGTCCCATTGAAGGTCGGTGGGCGCACGACGTTACCTAAGCAGTATACGGCACAGACATACCTTCTCTCTAGCGCGCACGCAAGTAACCCGCTACTTTAAAGTCTTAATTTCACTATCACTCTCTCTCTCTCTCTCTCTCTCTCTCGCTCTCTCTCTCTCTCTCTCTGGTTTCTCTGTGACTGTTGCTTTCTGTTAAGATAATTTATATGTAAAATTTAGGTTCGGCTTTCGTTTAAAATGCTTCAGATTCTGATCAAGTCTGGGTTGAGCACATGAGGATATTGTAACAATACCAACACACCAATAAAAAACACACCAATACCAACAAATTAATAAACAAGACACCAATAAACAAGACACCAATACCAACACACCAATACCTACACACCAATACCAATACCAATACCAACACCCTAATAAACAACACACTAATAAACAACACACTAATAAACAACACACCAATAAACAACACACCAATGAACAACACACCAATGAACAAGACACCAATACCAACACACCAATACCAATACCAATACCAACACCCTAATAAACAACACCCTAATAAACAACACACTAATGAACAACACACTAATAAACAACACACCAATGAACAAGACACCAATACCAACACACCAATAAACAACAGCTTAATAAACAACACCTTAATAAACAACACACCAATAAACAACACACTAATGAACAACACACCAATAAACAACACACCAATAAACAACACACCAATACCAACACACCAATAAACAATACACTAATAAACAACACACCAATAAACAACACACCAATACCAACAGACCAATACAAACACACCAATAAACAACACACCAATAAACAACACACTAATAAACAACACACCAATACCAACACACCAATACAAACACACCAATAAACAACACACCAATCAACAACACACCAATACCAACACACCAATACCAACACACCAATAAAAACACACCAATAAACAACACACTAATAAACAACACACCAATAAACTACACACCAATACCAACATACCAATACCTACACACAACTCAACAACACACCAATAAACAACACACCAATCAACAACACACCAATACCAACACACTAATAAACAACACACCAATAAACAACACACCAATACCAACACACCAATACCAACAAACCAATACCAACAAACCAATAAACAACACACTAATAAACAACACACCAATAAACAACACACCAATACCAACACACCAATACCCACACACCAATACCAACACCAATACAACACACTAATAAACAACACACTAATAAACAACACACCAATACCAACACACCAATAAACGACACACTAATAAACAACACACCAATACCAACACACCAATAAACAACACACCAATACCGACACACCAATAAACACCACACTAATAAACAACACACCAATAAACAACACACTAATACCAACACACCGATACCAACACACACATAAACAACACACTAATAAACTACACTCTAATAAACAACACACTAATAAACAACACAATAATAAATAACACACTAATAAACAACACACTAATAAACAACACACCAATACCAACACACCAATAAACAGACCACTAATAAACAACACACTAATAAACAACACACCAATAAACAACACACTAATAAACAACACAGTAATAAACAACATACCCATAAACAACACACTAGTAAAACCCACAGTAATAAACAACACACCAATAAACAACACACCAATACCAACACACTAATAAACAACACACCAATACCAACACACCAATAAACAACACAGCAATACCAACACACCAATACACAACACACTAATAAACAACACACCAATAAACAACACACCAATACCAACACACCAATACCGACACACCAATAAACAACACACCAATAAACAACACACTAATAAACAACACACTAATACCAACACAGCTTAGGATTTTGTTCGAACTTTTTACTTCTTTTCTACTAGTTTTCTATCTCGAGGCTCCATAGTTTAGCTTATTTCACCCATAGCTAGAAGGAGAAGAGATGAATTCAAACTTTTTCCGATGATAATCAGTGAAATTAAGACAAAGGTTTTCCCGGGATTAAAACACGGCAAGCATGTGTCACCATCCGTGATCTTACCGCTGACCAATTAAAACACGCCTCCATTTTAGATAAACTTTGTAAGGGTGCATGTGCCAGGATTTTACATTGAAGCAAGGATTGCACAATCACCAACAGCACATCTCCTGAGCGGGCAATGCTCGTGTCTAGTGGCAAGGAGACGTCCAGAATGACTGAAAACAATATCGGTATGAGCTGAAAAACACTGGTGCTATTTCGGAATTTTCTTTCTCCATGACTAGTTACACAATCAACACTTGAGAGTCGAGTTTACCCTACTATTTTACCCATAACTGGAGTGAGGATGTATGGATCAATACACATAAATACACATAAATACACATATACATCGGTGCATTCACACGAGCATACGCACACATGCGAACATAACCAGGGTTTGTAATAAAACGCTACAGAAATTTCATGTTCGTACGTACGTTATCACGCTTCTACCACTTGTTTACAAATATGGGGTCGCCCGATCGTCGAAGAAAAAAACTCTGATGTTGCTGTTGTGTAGAACGTGAAACTCGAGCTAAAATACTATTTCTTTGCTTTCGAGCTAGGATCAAAGTGTAAAGCAAGGGTTGCACAATCACCAACAGCTAATCTTCAAACACACTAACGAGTTTGAGTCCCCCTTACGCGTTAGTAACTAGTTGTAATTATCCGATGTTGCCTAGAGGTATTCTAACTTTCATATCTTTTCCCCTTATACCGTTATTTTTTAAATAAATTATTTTACTAGGATATTTTTACTTCCAATGTGTTCTGTCCAAAGATGATACAATAATATACTGAGCCCCTTTTGCGCCGGACGTCCATAGAATAGAAATATGTGACACACTCCAACACGAGTTTTGGAGATAGACCCCTATAACCAGATATATTCTGAAACTACATAAACCAGAGTATAGACCCCCATAACCAGATATATTCTGAAACAACATAAACCAGAGTATAGACCCCTATAACCAGATATATTCTGAAACTACATAAACCAGAGTATAGACCCCCATAACCAGATATATTCTGAAACAACATAAAGCAGAGCATAGACCACCATAACCAGATATATTCTTAAACTACATACACTAGAGTATAGACCAGCATTACCAGATATATTCTAAAACTACATTAACCAGAGTATAGACCCCCATAACCAGATATATTCTAAAACTACATTAACCAGAGTATAGATTCCTGTAACCATATATATTCTGAAACTACATTAAAATAAGTATAGACCTCTATAACCTTATATATTCTGAAACTACATTAACCAGAGTATAGACCCCCATAACCAGATATATTTTGAAACTACATTAACCAGAGTATAGACCCATAAAACCAGATATATTCTGAAACTACATTAACCAGAGTATAGATTCCCATAACCATATATATTCTGAAACTACATTAATCAGAGTATTAACTCACATAACCAGATATATTCTGAAACTACATTAACCAGAGTACTTAGATAAGTATGTTTTAGTTTGAACAAAGGTGGTTCAATAATAATATGGGTTCTGCGTGAGCGCCGGACGTCCATAGAATGCATGACAGCAATATATAGCAAATAATTTATATAATAATAAATACTTCAAAGTGAAGTATCTGTTCTGTCGAAAGATCGTACAATGATATTGTGAATAGAATTGAAATGTCATAAACTCCAACCAGGATTTTTGAGATAGACCCCCATTACCAGATATATTCTGAAACTACATCAACCAATTTATTTAGATAAGTATGTTTCAGTTGGAACAATAATATTGTGGAGCCAGCGGAATAGAAATATATCACAATTCTGTTTTACAAACGTCAGCGGATAAAGGATATAACTGTGGAATTTTCACGAGTCCCGCCAATAAAACATCAATAAACATATACATACATAAACATACACATACATAAACATATATATATATATATAGATAAAGATAGGCGTCATTCATGTTTTATAAAATATATTTTCCTAAACAAATGATACAATTTTTAATGCACGAATTAATTTAAGAAACGCTTAAGAGAAATTATTTTATTCGTGTCGACATCAAATCATTTGTCATGTCACTCAGTCACTTAGTTTAGTCTTGCATGAAGTCATGAATTATGACAGCCACCTATTGAGCATCGAACTCACTAGTACACATTGGTGACGGGATGCAATTGTTGTGCTGTCCGTTTTAATCTGGAAAGTTCAGGTTTTAAAACCGTTTTTCTCGAACACCAGCCCCAGAAACTAACGAGTGTTAGTAGTTCCCCTTCAGCGTTGGTAAGATATTATCATTAGTAACCAGTTTTATATATCCGGTGTTACCCGGGAGTATACTTACTTTTTACATATTTTTTCGCATTTTTTTTTAACTATACCGTTTTTATTTTAATAAATTATTTTTCATAGGATCTTTTAAAATACTTCTCATACGCTAATTTGACCCCTGGTGACCTATTGACAATGAATATTACCATAACCAGGTCGGGTCACACTGAATCCAACGATGTAAGGTTTACAAAACTTGCTGCATATCCTCAGCGCTGGGAAGTTGGATTCCAATTATGATGCCTGTTTTTACTTTATTATTGTATTGATTTACTCCTCTCCAGGAATTAGGCACAAGGCCAGTTTTTATCTTACTCCCACAAGTAAGATGTGACCCAAAGTCGGGTCGGGAAAGTGGAGTTTAAAAATTGCCTGGGCAGCCCCATCGGCATTCCTCGGTAGGGGCGCCTCAGGCAGTAAGCAATAAACTTACTCCTCCCCAAAGAGGGGAGGCGAAGCCTGGGAGGGTGGATCTCCTAGAACTGCACAGGACCATTGACCGGCGTAAATCAAGCCCCGAAGGTCAAGACAATACCAGTCTATGGGGTGCGGTATCCATCGGAACAGATACTACACTTTGATCTTAGACAAAATTTATTTAGATGGATGCATCTTGGGAAACATTAACTCCTAGAGTTAAAATTACATTCCCAGAATACATACCACTGTGGAAGGGGGAGGTGGGGGTCGGGGGTCATTGTGACATTTAAAACAACAGTTTGAAATTTTTTATTTCAAATCAAAGACAAAACAAAGACATGTTTTATTTGACAAAAAGCAAAAACAATGCACAATGACAAAAAAACCTAATCTACCCTAAGCTAGACATTTGCACTAAAAAATTCGCAGTCACTCTATGGCTTAACCCTACATAAAATATCCCCAAAATGAAACATGAAAACATGAAATAACGTAGGAGTCGGATACACATTACAAACACCCAAAAAGAAAGAAAAATAAAGAACCAAATAAAATGATAAGGGGTGGTTAGTAGGACCCTCCCTACCCTCTTGCTAAGTTTGGACCGCCCACTGTTTTCCGACTCGAGGCTGAAAACAAGCAGGGCGACCCCTAATTGGGAGTGGGAATAAAGTGAGGCGTTCTGAAAATAAATTAATCGGGATCTGGGTACGGGAATGGATGGCGTCTTCCAAGATAATATTGCCAAGGGTTTCATCAGCCGGAGACAAAATAAATATGTAGAGTGGGCATCTTTGGAAGCTCTCTAGTGACGGCAAAAACAAAATCGGGACAGGACATCATTTATTCCTACTAGCTTATGATTCGACTAGGCTAATAAAAAACATTTTGTTTTATACTGGGCTGGGTTCCGTAGGACCCAGTACCGTCTGCGCCATGCTAAGGCGGGAAAACGTATTCAAACCTGGACCCTCGTCGGATGCACAAACTAGTGTTGCGCACCCATCTTCTATTAAACTCCATGCGATGTAGTCGTTTCCAATCGCATCTGATTTTCACTTTAAGCATCAGCTTAAAGTAAACAACCAGATCACGATCCGAAACAGACCCAACCCCATGAACCTCATCTAGACGTGCAACCCACGTCACTAACCTCGCTGTGGCTAGGATCGCCAGAAAACCATTCTATTCTCCCTAGACCATGGCGGTGCTACGTTGTTGATGACGTATGCTACATCAAGTACCATCGGCTGCTCGGCGTCGATGCGAGCCGTTACCTCTCTGACATACTCCCAGAGACGACGAACTTTGCTGCAAGTGAACAAGGAGTGTTCGGCCGTTTCTTCCTCATTGTCCTCACAGCGCGGGCATAAGGGAACGTTCCTTATGCCATCCCTGCGTAATCTGCCATAGAGGGGCAGTGCATTTCGAACCAGTCGCCAGGTCAGAGAATACTCAGAATTGTTGAGATAACTCTGGCCTGGCGCCCAACTCCACTGGGAGCGAGCCTCCTCACTCGACAATCCAAGCGGCCTCCCAAGCGGATCCGAAGCGGACCCCTCCACTAAATCCCGATATAGTCTCTTCCTAGACCGGGCAAGGTCACTGGACCCCGGCAACGCCTTAAGCGCGGCTCGGCATTCGGCGACGGACATAGACTCCCCTCTCGGTCTACGTCGACCTTCGACCGAGTGGTCGGGTATGAGGTTGGGAAAGACGCTTTCAACCGCAGGGACCCACGGAGCGTCCTCCGTCAAAGTACGACTCAGGAAAGCCAGTCTCTCGGCATGTCTATGACTTGCAAAGTCAAGCATCCCCAAGCCTCAATCGCACGGACGTTGTGTACAGACCTGTCTGCAGACGTATGCTTTCCGCCCCTTCCACAGAAGTGAAAAGAGCAAGCGCGTGAAAGCAAGAAGGCGGTCCGCAGGCAGAGGGAGTACAGACAGCCGGTAAAGGATGAGAGGAAAGACGTAAGTGGCGCACGCCTCCGCTCTCCCCTTCAAGGAAAGTTTCCTTCGAATCCAAGCCGTCACAGATGAATCGACCTTTGCCTGTACTTCCGACCAATTCTTTTCCAACTGGAGACCCGGTCCGAACCAAACGCCAAAGATCCGAACCGGGCCATCGGTCCAGCTGAAATCACCTGGGAGTGCGGTCTCTCTGCTCCAGGCAGCCAACCGCAGGCCGTTTGACTTGCTGCGGTTGACAATGGCCCCTGTTACTTCTTCGTACCGAGCGAGCGCCTTAGTCACCGCTTCTATGTCTTCACGGCTGGACACAAAAACGGTGACATCATCGGCATACGCGGAAACCCTGACTCACGCATAGTGAGGAGGGATAGCGATTCCGCGCAGGACTGGTGTAGCCGCCCCGTCCCTTAATTTGCGAAGGAAGGGCTCCAACGCTAGGACATAAAGCAGGGGCGACAGCGGACAACCCTGACGCACCGAACGAGAAACCACGAACGACTCCGAAAGCCTACCGTTTACCTGCACCGCTACCGTCGGCAAACGATACAGAATAGAGACCCACTTGCGGAAGTCCGGATTAAAACCGGCAGCCTCTAGAACAGATTCCAAGAAACCATGATCGACCCTATCGAAAGCCTTGGACTGATCTAAATTGATAAGCCCGGCTTCAGTGTCGTCTTCTATACCCTCTAGGATCGTGCGAACCAGATGCAAATTGTTTTGAATTGACCGCCCCTTCACAGCATAGTTCTGCTCAGGCTCGATCAAGTCAGCGATAACAATCTGCAAACGATTCGCAAGAACACGGGCCAAAATCTTTAACTCTGTGTTTAGCAGAGTTATGGGCCTATAACTATCGAACTCCCCCACTCCACGTTGGACCTCCTTCTCTAACAATGTGACCACTCCTTTGGTAACCTGCCCAGGGATCGAGCCCTGAGCAAACCAGTGGTTAAACACATCCTTCAGAAGAGGAACAAACATGGGCGACAGCCTCAAGTAAACTTCGTATGGCAGACCATCGAGTCCTGGAGATTTGTTCAAGCAGACCTGCTTCAACGCAGTAATGATCTCACCCTCTGTAACGTCCCCATCACAGCTAGCTGCTCGGGCCGCCTATAGGCGGGGCGAGTCAGCCAAATAGCTGTCAAACTCCTGGCCGCGGAGTCTGGATAGTTAGGTGAAGCGATCCTCCAAATGCTCGCGGAACCCTTCGCAAATCTCACGAGTCGATACCAGGGTATGTCCTTCCAGGTTATTCACCTTCCAAATGTACCCATCCGAGCGTGGGACAAGATATAACATCTACGTCGCCTCTTCTAACTAACATTCTGTCCAAGTAAATACTCGGACAGAAGGCCGCGCTAGTATGCCACGTCCACATCTCCCGCCCTGGGTGATCAACGCGAAACCTGTCGACAAGATCGCATGAGGCCATCAGGTCAGACAGACTGCTTTCACACCACCCCGACACTCTATTCCCTCCGACCTTATCTATCTTGGGGTCAAGGACGGCGTTCCAATCCCCCATTAAAACTACTCGCTCCGGACCCCCGAGAAACGTTTCCAACCGTCGATAAAAGGAGACCCTCTCACCAGCAATGTTGGGCGCATAAACCGCAATGATCCGAAACTTACTGTTTTCAACGGCAACATCGACTACGACCAGCCGACCTACCGCATCCGTATGAACAACGCTCACTGTCACAGACAGAGTGCGTCTCACTAGCAAAGAGACACCACAACTACGGACATTGCCATATGCTGAGATGACGTCGTAGTCGTCAGTCAGCACATCACAATTCCCATACGAAACGAAGTGGATCTCCTCGATCGCAGCTATATCTACCTCAAGGGTCACAAGATCCCTCAGCACGCGAACAGCCTTGCTTCGAGATCTCATGCCCCTCACATTCAATGTGGCCAGGTTTAAAGCCACTATCCTTTATTAGATGTCGCAAATGGGCCTAAAGTCCTCGGGAGTGAGGACGGCAAAGGCCTGACCAAGACTGCCGGTCAGCAGTTCGGACGAAATCCGTCCGTCTCGAGCCAGACCTCCCACGTCCAGGGGAAAGGTTTGCTTCAAGGCCCGAAAAAATGAGGGATGAACATAAATGGGGACCCTCCCCGGACATTTTGAAGCCAGTTTTTTTTAACGCCGAGTGCTCCTCATCTATAAGATTAAATCCCGGAAATGCCACCTGTCCCTTTTCTACCATCCTCCAAAGGGCCCTTGCTCTACTGCCCTTGTCCTGCCTTAGGAAAGTGGTAATTTTGGGTGCATCCTGAAAGTTCAGGGGATTTTGAACTTGTTTCCCATCAACATGGGTAAACGCCTCCAGTTGCTTCAAATATCTCCTCTGTCTCCCGTTCAAGTCCGACTGAACCTGGGAGGCATCGGCTATACAATTTTTTTCCTTGGGCAAGAAAGGGAGTTTCTTTGTTCTTTCCCGTCTGATGATCGGCTGAGTAGAAGTTGTGGGTTTCACTTCCTCGTTGACTTCTACCTGCTTCTCTGGAGCTGCTTCTGCCACAGGTTTCTCCGCAACTTTCTCCTTTTCTGGAGATGCTCCCTCACAAGGGTTGTTAGAAAGGGGAGGGGTACTCTCCTCAACCAATACTGTGGGTGTTGGAGGTTGGGGAGTTGCAGGTTGGGCATTCCTAGTGTCAGGATCTACTGAGCCTTCTTCCATCTTTTCTTTCTCTTCCTCGTTTAGGGCCTCTTTTTTCTTTTTCGCTTTCGGGTCCTTTTTAGGCTCCTCGACACTTTCCACTGCCATTCTCTCCTCCTCTATTTGGTCTTCCTCCGATTCTGACGAGTGCTCCGAAAGTTTTCTCTTGACTGCCGGTGTTGGCGTCATTTTAGGTTAGGCTAGGTTATGACTAACTTTGGCCCTATCACTCTTTTTAGAAACCACTTTGTTCCAACCCGAGGGAGCCTCCTTAGTTGTATCCTCAGATGTTGGCGTGGGGTTTTCATCCGTTGTTCCTTCCGTTGAAGTCGGCACTTTAGTTGTGGCTACAACTTCTACTTCAGTTGCCACTTTGATTTTTGCTGGCACTGTTTTGGATGTTGAAGGCCCAGACGCTGAGGATTTCGCTGCAATCCTTTTGGGGCAATCTTTCGCCATATGCCCGGCGTCAGGCATTGCCAGCAATGTGGTTTCCTCCCCTCGACGATTAGCGACATTGTCCACGCTTCACATCGGAGTTGCGCTGGTATCGCGAGGAAACTGGCATAATTCAGCCTCATTTTAACAATATATTCCCCCGTGAGAATATTTCGGGGGCCACGGACCGGAAGAACCGCCTCTACATCTCCATATTGAGACATAATGGCACCCAGATGATCTGCGCCAATGCAAAATGAGACGCCAAGTACCTTAACAGTCGTCCGCCTTCTCTCCAGGTACTCAGTTTTGATCCTCAGCCCTTTCCACAAGATATCATTTCTTGATACTTTCTCTGCCTGTTCCGGGGTAGGGAGCAGAATATCCCACGCTGCATATGATTTTTCAGGATATATGTGGCTGGTATATTTAAGTCCCCCAGCATCTGATACATTCGATCTTTTGGGACCCCAGTGAGCCCCTTTAACTTGATGTCTGTGGTCACCAGAGTAACTATTCTAGCTCTGACAGGCTCCAGGGTACCAGGGATGAGTTTGATTTTATTTCCTTCCGTAAGGTCTTTATATTTGTCCCTGAAGAGTTCTTTATAATGCTCTGGGGTCTTCTGGTTCTGGGGCGCCCATTTTGTTATTTTTTTTTGGACCTGAGGAGCATTTATGGTTGAGGTCTTCTGCCCTGCTGGGATCTGGGAACTAGAGCTACTCAGAGCAGGCCACGCATCTGGTGGTGCTTTTAATGTCCCCTTTCTTGCTTTTCCTGTTACTTGACTTTCTTCTTCTGAAGACGAATCCCCTGAGAAGCACCCAAGAAACAACCGTGGCCTATATAATTTTTGGGCTATCTCTAAGTCTAGGGACTGGCCTTTTTAAGAGCCTGCGCCTTATTGCCCCTACGATTGTGTCTCTCGAAATCAAAAGGGATATTTCTCGGGAGACTAGTGCCGGCGGGATGGTTAAAATCCCCGAAACTAAGCTCACATGAGCTACTGGCTGCTGCGGCAACCCTTGCAACTGCACGAACTTGGGCGCACTCGGGTGTGCTAACCCCCGACATGGGCATATTCCATATAGATACTGGAAAGCACTCGGGTGTGCTCTACCCCAACTACACCAGAGTGCCGCTCGGTGCGGCCCTCTCCGACATACTCTGGGCGCACTCGGGTGTGCTCCCCGCCAAGACTGGATTGCCGCTCGGTGCGGCAGTCCTCGCTACAACTGGATTGTCGCTCGGTGCGACAGTCCACTCCACAACTTGGGCGCACTCGGGTGTGCAACCCCCCTCCGTCTTAACTGGGGTGCACTCGGTGTGCAACCCCCCTCCGACTCAACTGGGGTGCACTCGGGTGTGCAACCCCCCTTCACTGCCACCATCAGGTCATACTCGGGAGTACGACTTACGAGGTACAAAAGGGTGCCCTCGGCGGTCACACCCTGGTTGTTGTCAACCCCGGTGACAACTCCGGGTTGTGAAGCCCGGGTGGCTTCCATCATAATCCGATCCTACTGAGGCACAGCACCCGCCGATTCGGAGCCGAGGAGACCGTCACCGACCGTGAGATCGGTTCGTGGGTCTCCCCGAACACCTGCCAGCTGCTTAAGTGCGTACCTCAGTAGAACGCTGAAAAAAAGAGAAACAATAAACAATTTATATTGTCCAAGAGGGGCGAAAAAAGAAGAAGGAAAAATCCCCAAGAGGGGGAGAAGAAAGTGACAAAAAGCCCCAAAAGGGGGCTTGGTCAATAATAAAAAGCTTTAAACCTGGCCAAAGGCCCGGTAGCTGATCACTGGACTTAAGGTAAAATGAAAGTGTCGCAACTGAGAACAGATACTACACTTTGATCTTAGACAGAAGGCCAAGAACGGACATAATCATCCTTATTGGTTGGTCTACGTTTAAAAAAACACTAAAACAACTTTTTAAAAATCCTATTTAAAAAAATGTAAAGATGACTATAATTTGAATTTTTCTCTAAGCACTCCATCCGAAGATGTGACCCTTTTGAAGCAAGTAATTTTTTTTTGCTTCAAGAATTATTTGGTGAAAATATTGTACATCAAATAACAGTATCAAACAATGCCTACTGTAGGCGGCGCTTTTTGGTTTGGGATCGCACCGAGACAGCCGATTGTCAACGACATCGGTGACGAAGCCAAGTGACGTTCAACCCAAACGCGGTTACTGTCAGTTGGTGAGGACAAACAGTTTTATCAACGCCGCTATTTTCCCTCCCAGACACCGTCATCTCCGCATTTTTCTTCTGTTCGCACTCCAGCAGAATCGACTGGTGACTAGAAAAAAAAAAAGAAACAAATAGTCGGCGTCAAAGATGTTGACTGTACAAGGAGGTTTAGCACCACGTAAGTCAAGCACGTAAGTCAAGGGCGGGCAAACCACGTCCCGCAAGCCGCAGGCGGTACCGAAATGTTGCCTTGTGCAGTAGGGTAAATCGATATTTCACTTAAAAAATCAAATTACTTTAAGCGTGGTATAATAAATATGGATATCGAAATATTATTTTTCACGTGCACCATTATTTTAGGAAATTGCACAAAGATCGCCCTGAAAGACACGCTGAAAATACTCATTTTGGCTTCGTCTTTGTTAGAAAGTTTGGCAATTTCAACATTTCAACCAGAAAAGGTTATCATCTTATTTTATGATACAACTAAAATATAATTAGAATCAAAATTGTAAATATGACTCCCATCATCTAAATATTATTCCCATCACCACCGACACAGACAAAAAAATACCTTTTAAGAGTGACACCGAATTCGTAAGTATATATTTGTATTTTATTTTTAATTCATATCTTTGAAGTACCTACATTTTCTATTCAATTAATTAAGATAAGTGTGGATATTGCAATAAAAAACAATTCATAAATGTATTTTCTACATTTATTTTCTTCAAGGAGTAGTTTTAATTTGACCAGCTTATATTTTCGGGTAGCGCTGGAATATTGACAGGTTATTTTAATGTTTGAATTAATTTACTGAAAGATAACGACGGCAAAGTATCGAAAAAAAAAATTGTGTTAGTTTGCAACTTTTATAATCCAGCGTTCTTCTCTGTCTTCTCTATTACGCAACTCTTCAAATGTAAAACATTTTTAAAGTGTAAAACACTTTTCAAGTGTAAAACACATTTCAAATGTAAAACATTTTCAAAATATAAAACACTTTTAAAGTGTAAAACACATTTTAAGTGTAAAAAACTTTACAAGTGTAAAACACTTTTCAAATATAAAACACTTTTCAAGTGTAAAACACATTTTAAGAGTAAAACACATTTCAAATGTAAAACACTTTTCAAGTTTTAACCACTTTTAAAGTGTAAAACACATTTTAAGTGTAAAACACTTTTCAAGTGTAAAACATTTTTCAAGTGTAAAAAACTTTTCGGGTTTTGGTAGAAGAGCACCGCCACGAATGAAAATGAATGTTTCTGTGAGTTCTATCTAGATATGCGTCGAGATAAAGTAAGAGTTAGTGTTAGATTAGGGTAATGGTTAGGATTAAGAGTTGGGTTTTGATTAAGTAATGGTTAGGTTTAGGTTATTATCAGGGTTACGGTTAGGGTGTACAAAATGGAGAATAATCGCCACTGTGGATCGCATTTCGGTGGCAGATATTTGTGTTAGTTTATGTGTAGGCATATCTTCTTTTTTATGGAAATCGCTTCAGACAAGGCACGAAGCCACTTTATGTAAGGAGCTAAAAAAATACTACTAGTCAAAAACCAGCCAACGATATGTTTTAGATGGATAGATTCCGTCCCAGAACACGACAATTATTCCCCCTTTGCCAGACACATCTCGGATGAAATATGAGGACAAAATAAGGGAAGCGGGATTTACCGAATGTAAACCCAAGGTCCACTTTCTACTCCTCTAAAATATAAGTGTGAGTTTGTGTGGAGGCAGGAACCTAAGGGAAACAAAATCTTTTTTATGCAAATACTTGGGATTCCAACCTCTTGAGTAAAACGTTCTTTATGTTTGCTACAATTTGCACTTTGTCTGGGGCTTGTGACGAAGACCTTCTACAAAACGTCCCTTATTCCCAACACCTATGACCGAATATTGTATAAGAAAGAACACAGAGCCAGAAAGAATAGAGTGCACAACTCTTTTATGGTAGACAAATTGGAATCCTCGCAGGTTGCCAGAAATAAATAACGAGCGATTCGTACTAATACTGTAGCAATATTAGAGACAGGTCTGCAAGAATAGGATTAGTAGTGTAAATTCCATGCAAGGTTAAAAATTAGGTAGAGTGGAATATTCCAAATAGAATTTTAAAAAGGCTACGTGTCCTAACTGTGACGTCACAGGCGCAGGAAGCGAGTACAAATGGATAGAGAGGATCGGCACAGTGTTGCTTTTGGATAGCTGCTACCTTCTCCCCCTGAGAGAGAAGGTAAGGTTGTTTTATGGGTATACATCTTCTTCTTCTTTCGTGTGAATCAGATGATTCTGGTGTTGCCATTAGTTTCCCCGATGTTTTTCTAGTTAGAAATCTTTTTGAAAAGACATCGGATACTTACGGGAAGGACCATGAGAAGGTTGCCAACATCCCTAGGTGAAAGTGGTACTGTGCAACTGACTGGATTCGAACTTGGAACACCAGGTCATTCAGTCCGTGTCGATATCCACTTAACCACCGTCATCTCCCAATGGGTATACATGATTACCCTGAAGAACAAATAAATAAAACAAGTTGCCAACAATTTTTGTTACTTAATTGAGTCTCTGCTGCAGGAAATGTACCGGCGAGATCTGATTGGCAACAAAGAACAAAGGTTTCCAAAACTTGGGTTGTTTTGCTTGTGCTCTTCATCCACTTCATCCTCTTCCCGACACCGGCAAGTTGATACTGATTGATGATCGTAAGTTGATCTTTAGTTTGAAGTAGACATTAGTCCATGTTGTTATTTAAAACAAAATAACTGCAGACAGACTTGTGCTTGAATCTCTTCTCCTCAAACAAGAATGTCAATTTTAGTTGACCCGAGGGAAGTTATTAGGTCACCAACTTTTGATTTGATTACTTCATTTTCAAGTGATTTGTTTTGTTCTTCTCTTTAGATAAACATGGTTTATTTCTTTTATAACATCGTTATTTAGGTTATAATAAATAATTACTTGTAAATAAAATGGATGAACTATCAAGATACGCGTTTAACAGATTTATTAAAACTGAACACAGAATTAATTAATGAATTAATTTGCCGCTGTACGCGATTGACATATTAACAGTCCGAAGCCGTGATCTGCGTTTACTTTCTCTCTGGGCAGAAGACCATTTCCAAGGGTGATACCTCTTAACTCCCGAAATGGTTCAAGGAAGATAATTTGTTTTCGTTAGTTGTCCTAACAATTTCTTACTGCGGGGTGGAAAAGTAAATGGAAGGAAGAATTCGGTTGGGAATTCAAGCAATCAGTCAGAGAGTCGGAGAGTCAGGGAGCAGCAGATAGTTAAGAAATTCCACGGCGGCGATGTACGTCCCCTCTCATATAAAAATTGTGGATGAACAATTTTCATTTATTTTACGAGTCTTAATGGTTTTACTACAGAAAAATACCAACTTATTTTCACCACGAAGATCTTGCTGCTTGAAGATGATAGGTAGAGAGGACGTCTATTTCTTCGCAGTTCTACGGCGCTCTCAAAGTTCATGTTAACCGCAAACTACCTCGACTCGCCACACATTTCTTTCCAAGAATTCTATAGCAATATTTTTACTTAATCTAATACACCTGTCAAATTACTAACAGCGTGTGTTACTTAGTTGATTATCAGGACATCCAGAATAGCGGTCTATGCCTGATAACAGGAGAAAATAGGTTACGACGGCTTTGTAAACAGGTAGGGTTATTCACAGGGTACACAACACAGCGAAATATCAATTTGTTTGAAGGTAATCTCTGCTTAAAGATGATTATGATGTACTGGCATAGCATGGACACCACAATGAAGAACCGAACAATTATATATATATATATATATATATATATATATATATATATATATATATATATATGTCTCGGGAGTTTCTCAACCATTAAAACTATATAAAGAAAAAAAACAAAACAATAAAAAAAACAAAAAAACATTGTAGTCGTTCGGTGGAAAATCACTTTTGTAAGTCAATTTACTTTTTGCAATCACTATATTAGTTTGCTTCCAAGAATTTACGCTAGTTTTAACATTATTTAAGGTATAATCAGTTGTTTACCATGAAAAACTGTTTCAGGGTATATATATATATATATATATATATATATATATATATATATATATATATATATATATATATATATATATATATTGCGTGTGTGTGTTGCGTGGGTGACGGTTTTACATATGTTAAACATATGTGTTAGATATATGTTATATATATAACGTTTATTTTGTATTTTCTTTAATATGAACAATTAAAAAAACAGACATGTTTTATTTTCCTGATGAGATCGTAGCTTATTAAAACTATGATTGAAATATTTTCAGGGATGTGTAGTTTTTGATGTTTGTATGAATAAAACTATCAATATATATATATATATATATATATATATATATATATATATATATATATATATATATATATATATATATATATATATATCGAAGGTAGCATTTTTTCCATAAGACATTTATTATTAAAAATAACCGACAATTTTTGTCTGGTTATTTTAGTATTAATCCCTTCAATTTTTCGGATTAAAATCTTAATCCACATACTCGAAGCTTTACTCATTAAAACTAAAAAAAACCTGCTATTAACAAGATTAATTTTAACACTAGTACTAATATACTTAAATGCTTATAATACCTAATAAATATAGTTTCATATTTAAATTTTCCCGCCATAATTAATTATAATAACAATAACAACAACAACACTATTACTACTACTACTAGTAATAATAATAAATAATAAATAGTAACAATAATGATAATAGTGATGATAATAATTATTAATTATCAATTATATGATATGAATAGATTATAAAGACAGCAGTTACCTAGTTTCATGTACAATAGATCATGTTTATAAGCAAAAAAATTAATAAGTAAATAAATAAATAAATACAATAGAGCATGTTTGTGCATGAATAAATAAATAAGTAAATATATAAATAAGTTAATATTTAAAGTTGTGTTTATATCAAAAGCACTAGTATATAATGTGTATATAATGTGTGGGAAGCCAGTATGGTTAGGTTATAAAGACCACCAGTACAATAGACTGTTTATAAGTGAGCAAATAAAAAAATAAATAAGTAAATATATAAATAAATGAGTAAGTAATAAGTAAATAAATATACAAAAGGTACTGGTGTATAATATGTGGGCGGACATTGTTGCATGGAGGGGGTTGTCTATGCTAGGAAGTGGGATATAGACTATAGGATAATGGATTAGGATACTATTTATGGTTTTTATTAACATTATTTTATAAGAGTACTATAGATTCAAGGGATTGTGTGCAGGTTACTAAGAAAATGTGACTTACTATACCTACAATTAGTTGTAGTTACAATTTCTTTATTTAAAGGTTTACGTCTATCACTAAATCTAATTATCTCAAGCTTTTCATGTAGGCATAAGTAATATGGTGTATTTAGAGAACTATATATATATATTGGCCTCTTCTTGAGAGACAATGGATGAGAGTGCCTGTGTGGAAAGACCATAGTGTAGCAAAGATTTCGCAATTCTGTACCGCATTTTCTCTGAAGTGGTATTGCTTGAGTCCAGTGACAAAGATATTCCAGGAGAACCGAAATCAATGCCGGAAAAAGCGTATATAAAAGCAGGTGATATTCCGGAGTTTTCCTTGCATTTTGGGGCCTTTTGACCCCCTGGGGGGCTAACCAGATTTTTTTTTCAAAAATCGGAGAATGTCACTTTCTAACGTGACAAAAGTTACAACTTCATGCAAAATTTCAGAGAAATTCAATGGATGGTTGCGGAGAAAAATCCGGACGGACGGACGGACGGACGGAAATGCCTCAAAACATAGGTCTCCCGATTTTATAAATCGGGGGACCAATTAAGAGTTTATTCAATTTGTTATGTTAAATAACCGTGACAGACTGGCACACCAACTGGAAGACGGGCAGAGCATTTTATAGAAAGACGTGAACATATCTGAAAAATTTATTCCAACTAAAGCCCGGAAGAACGACCGACCGATAAGATGCTTTTATAGAGATACTTTGGCGCATCTTTAAATTCAGTAAACCAAGAGGAATCAAGGGAGGCGCGAGATCGCTCTATCTCTTAATAGACTTCACGAATGGGTTATGCTGGAAATCTAATTTCTTTGATCAATCATAACTCAAAAACCAATAAACTAAATTAGATAAAACTTTGCACAAAATTTTTATTTAATAGGTTCTATAGGTGTGTAGAATTTCATCATCATTAGTCAAGGCAACCCAGAGATCCAGAAAGTTCAATCATGAAATCATGTTATCTGTGTGTACGTACGTACGTACGTATGTGCCACCCTGTATCTAATTAACTATTTGATGGATTTAGCTGATTTTTGGCAGAGATAGAGGTTCTAGGGTCTAGTTGATGGCATTTTAATTTCAGTTTACCATATACCTTAGTTTTCCAAAAAATTCAAAAAAACCTTATGAGAAGGCATTGTATTGAGGCATAGCATTTATAAAGTAGTGACCTTCCATGAAAAATGCCAGTATACTGAAATCATATGTCCTTAATAGGGTTAAGATGAAAATTCATATACACTAAATGTACAAAAGCATGGAAATTCCCAAATTTTTACACTTTTATTGTTATTAATTAAGGGTATGACTACATATCAACCAAACCATTTCATTATCACATCACTACAGTATAAATCTCTATGCATGAGTGGATGAAGTGTGTGAGGTGCGCTGAAGAAAAATTCCTACCAGTAAAATACATAGCCCTGTTGTGCTCGCATACCCTTAATGACAATCACAGTGTAAAAATTTGGGAATTTCCTTGCTTTTGTACATTTAGTGTATATGAATTTTCATCTTAACCCTATTAAGGGCATATGATTTCAGTATACTAGCATTTTTCATGGAATATAATGGGTATTCGCTGTGTGTGTGTCTTTTATTGTCATTAAGGGTATACGGTATAAATCTCTATGCATAAGTGGATGAAGTGTGTGAGGGGCGCTGAAGAAAAATTCCTACCAGTAAAATACATAGCCCTGTTGTGCTCGCATACCGTTAATGACAATAAAAGTGTAAAAATTTGGGGATTTCCTTACTTTTGTACATTTAGTGTATATGAATTTTCATCTTAACCCTATTAAGGGCATATGATTTCAGTATACTGGCATTTTTCATGGAATAGATCTCTATGCATAAGTGGATGAAGTGTGTGAGGGGCGCTGAAGAAAAATTCCTACCAGTAAAATACATAGCCCTGTTGTGCTCGCATACCGTTAATGACAATAAAAGTGTAAAAATTTGGGGATTTCCTTGCTTTTGTACATTTAGTGTATATGAATTTTCATCTTAACCCTATTAAGGGCATATGATTTCAGTATACTGGCATTTTTCATGGAATAGATATATAAGACAACATCTCGTGTCTGTGTTTCTTCTTGTCTATCCTTAACTTTGTTAAATACACACTGAATTATTTTTTGATTTACTATTAGTAAGATATTTATTAAAATTAAGAATTAAAATACGAGAAAACTGAACCGAATATTTTAAAATGTTTTTTTTTTTAAATATTGTAACGATGACTACATTTTGAATCATTTTTCTCCTTCTACCCTGCAATATTTCTTCACCTGGGCAACGCCGGATAAATATCGATAGTTTTGTATAAATTAGTGAAACATTCTAGTTATCAGTCTTTATGGCGAATTGCATGATGGGATAAATGTTTGTTATCGAAAGAGAATTACCAACATAGCTAAAATTACTTAATTGGTCCCACTGATTTATAAAATCGGGAGACCTATGTTTTGAGGCATTTCCGTCCGTCCGTCCGTCCGTCCGGATTTTTCTCCGCAACCATCCATTGAATTTCTCTGAAATTTTGCATGAAGTTGTAACTTTGGTCAGGTTAGAAAGTGACATTCTCCGATTTTTGAAAAAAAATCTGGTTAGCCCCCCAGGGTGTCAAAAGGCCCCAAAATGGCAAAAAATCGCATTTTTTGCCCCATAACTTTTCATCCATTCATTCAATTTCTTTGAAACTTGGCCAAAATATGGAGGCAATTGTTCCTAACAGAAAATAAGTATCGCTGACCTTGTTAAAAATCTGGTTCGCGCCGCCAGGGGGTCAAAATCCCCCAAAATGGCAAAAATTACCCTTTTCTCCCATAACGTTTGATCCATCCATTCAATTTTTTTGACACTTGGCCAAAATGTAGAGGCAATTGTTCTGGATATAAAATGAGCATCCTTGACCTCAGAAAAGTTCTGGTTCGCGCCCCCAGGGGGTAAAATGGGGGTTAAAAATGCCTCAAATTGCCCAAATCTATTGCATTTTACACTCGCCACATTGAGTCACATACAGAGGAGGACCACGCATGCGCGGCTTGTTTTTATAGTAACATCGAGCTCTTATGCGCACCGTTGTTGTACTGATTCATTTTCAATCTAACACTAGACCCTGCTTTTAGAACCAATCAAGTGTAAGTAAGAACATTTGCTCTTATAAACTCCACATAAGAAATAAAGTTTCTTTTATTTCTGTTCATTTACCAAATATTTGATGTTTCATATTAAAATGTAAAAAAAATACTGTTTAATTTGATAGTGAAAAATAAAACAAAAACTCACTAGGCTGGTTTTATTGTGACTAAAATAAAATAGTATATTTATTTTGTGCCTTTTTTTTTGTTTAACCCTAACGCGGAACCTAACGTAAGCCGTTTGTTTTCACCAACTGTTAAACTTCGACTGTTTAACTTCAAATCATTATATGTCCCTATTTCTTTGCTACCCCACGAGGGCAGAGTTAGACACAAGATCGGTTTTTTACTGTTGATAAAACCCAGCTCCCCACCCCATTCTGGATTGGAACAAAAATAAAAATTGCCTTAGTCTAGAAGAATGGTTCCTTTACTGGCTGAGAGCAGAAATGATGAAGTGTCGTATCAGAACAGATACTACACTTTGCCAAAATGACACGCCCTTTACTATGTCACATGATTACATCAATCAATACGCTATCTACCTCGTATCAGATAATAGGTAAACACTTTGCTGAAATTCACTGGATGTTTGGAAAATCAATGGCATTGAGCTTACGTTCTACACGTGTATCTATGCCCGGAAATGCTTGGTCTCAAAATTACAGGCCATTTAAAGAATTACTGATAAACATTCTTATTGTAAACATCTAACACATACAATGTGTGTGATAGTGCACTGTTATTTCTACATATGAGGTAAATAAACCCTATCCCTATGACGGGATATCATGTAAAACAAGCCTGGGACTGATGTTGCCACAAACACCAACAAAACCATGAAAAAAAGACACCAAACAAATATAAAAGCCGTAGGGTTCACCAGAATGATCTGGGCGTCATGACCCACAGGCGCTTATTTGATAGCTAAAATGGGGAACCCGGTCGGCATCCTGCGAATGTGAGCCCTTCTTATTTCAGGTAACAGAATACAACAGACCGAATATAGGTAAATAAATATGATCAGCATAAAACAATGACAACACAGATGAAGAAATAGAACACAAGAACACAAAGGCAATTAGATTAGTAATTGAATGCTATTACAAAAGCAACTTTCACATAAAGCGACTCCTTTTTATATATAGAGCATATTAATGTTACAAACACCTTTACTATTATTTTCTTGTATTTACTACTTACCTGAATTCATTCATTATTGCGGCAATTCATGAAGGGATTATTGTTTTTCCACTATATTTCATAGTTATTGGTAACCAGCGGGGTCGCGTAGAAATTCCACGGTGCTTTATACACCAATCTATATAATTTAATATTCTTCAAATCAATAAAACGAATGTGACTTTTTGAAATGCATTTATTTAAAATTGTACTGTTTCTATTTTGAAACAATCCATTTTAAAATGGATAAAGTCGGATTTTTTTTTACCTTAGATGCATCAGATTAATCTGTAATCGTCATCGGACGATCTTATTGTTTTAATGTTGTGTGAAAGGTGATAACGTACGCACGAACATGACATGCTGTTGTATTATTATATAGAAAAGCGGGACCCGTGGATATTGGATAGTTGTATCCTTTATTTATTGTATATTGCTGACGTGCTTAAAAGGATCCTGTGTCATATTTTGTATTCTATTGACGTCCGGCGCAAACGCAGACCCCATGGTATTATTGTATTATATTTGTGTAAACTGAAGCAAACTTATCTAACTACTGTGGTTAATGTAGTATCATAATACATCCGGTTATGGGGATCTATCTCCAAAACTCCGCTAGGGATTTGTGTCATATTTCCATACTTTGGACATCCGGTGCGAACGCAGACCGCGCAATATTATTGCACCATCTTCGGACAAGGCACGTGCTACACTTTCATCTTAGCTCGAAAGCCAAGAAAGTGCATTTTGGTCCGAGTTTCACGTTTAACACAAACACAACATCAGATGAAATTAAAAAAAAAAATTGCAAAAAATCTTTGGCGATCGGGCGATCCCATCTAAAAATAATAGGGTGGAGGGTAATAAGGTACGTACGAATATAAAATTGCCTAAGTATATTATTCTATAGATAATTTGTCTTCTGTATACTTACCTGTCTTTATATTTTCGCTCATAGTTGGAATTAAATTGTCCTATTCTTATATGTTTGTTAAATTTTATTGTATGTCATCCCCATTTAAATTTAACGGAGCAGACATTTCGACTCAAACTGTTTGACACGTTTTTAACTTTAATCTTAAAAATCAGGTATCATCAAGTTCTTTCTTCTATTTATCTTCCTCCCACAAGGTAAAATGTGACACAAGGTCGGGAAAGTGGGATTTGAAAAGCCAGCGTCCGAGAAGATGAGCACTCTGGCCTACAAAAAATGCCTGAGCAGCCCCGTCGACATTCCCCTTTAATCTTAAAAATCAGGTATCATCAAGTTCTTTCTATACCTTCACCAAACCGAATATTTATATGAAAAGCATGTAATGTATCAAACACGAATGCGTGGTAATTTGCATATTGATATGATTTAGAGGTGCCGTTTTGTGCTTTTTTTAATATCTTCTTTTTGATTGTAATTATTCTTGTTTGACCTAGCATATATTACTATCGGCCCTCTTTGTTTGTTTGCTTTTTTTGTCCGCATTTTTGGTTGTTACTCTTGTCTATCTCCGTTTTCTCCGCTTTCCTTGTCGTTAATGTCTTTTTGTTTCTCATGATTCTTATCTCGTATATATATCAGCGACGCTCGTGAATTCTTGATGTCTCACTTAACAAACAGAATGAAAGCGATGATTGATTTCATGAAGTGTTCACAAACAACCGCCACGGTTCGTTTGCAACTCCGCGAGAAGACATTTGTTTCCTTTTGTCGCCGTTGCGTCGCCCTACTTAATAAACCAAAGAAAATAAAAACACATTAAAAAAATATTATTATATAACCATGATTATTATAAGCCCCTCCCCCCCAAAAAATATAAAAACGGACAACAAACCCCCAAAAAATCTGATGTACGTATTATTCCATTCAATGAATGAGTTATTAAGCCACATTAGCCAGACGCTCCATTCGCTCTTAACAGTGCGAGAAACGCTTCTCGCCCTCTGCTCTGCGGAGCGTGTGATCTATGCTAATGGAATATTAAGACGTATTTTTGTAATGATAATTCGACGAAAGCGAGGCGCAGTTTTACGGAGAGGTGGCGGCAACGTCGGTTTGGTTTCTGACTCAAACAGACGTTGGTGACGCTTTCTTGTGAAGAGAGAAAAAGTATGAATTTGTTCCAGCATTTCAGAACGGTAATGGAATCTATTAACTTAATAGAAAAAAATTACTCGAATGTAACAAGATATCAAGTCGTGATAATCCTTATAGACGATTCTCTTCCAAGTAAGTTGCGATACAGAAGGACACAAGAACACATAAGTGGGTAGTCATTTAAACACACACACACATACATATATATATAGCAGATGGCAGCTACACAACGCGCCATGATGGTGTGTGCAAATATATACACTGGAACATCTGTAAAAATCTAAACATCCAATGTAGCACTACATCCTGGGAACATCTACCGGATTATTATTATGATTATGTGGTTCCTACATCTACCTACCTGGAAAATGCAGCAGTAAAACCGGACATAGTCATATTAAATAAGGCAGAAAGAGAGGCAACACTGATTGAGGTGAGTGTTCCAAATGACAGTGGCTTAAACAGAGCAGAAAGGGAGAAGGTGACAAAATACCAAGGCCTAATGTATGATATGAAGAGAAACTGGAACCTCAAAAACATCAACATTATCCCAGTTATAATAGCAGCTAAAGACCTCATGAAGAAAAATTTCAAAAAGTATCTGGAAAGTATTCCCGGAAAACCAAGTGCAAAAGAAATCCAAATAATTGCACTTAAGAGAACGGCGAAACTCCTTAAAAGAGCACTCTGTTGGAGCCTCTAAATAGCAAGTGATAGTCTGGCATTTGGAAGAATGCCCCGTCCCTATGCTAACGAAAACAGAAATAAGAATATATATATATATATATATATATATATATATATATAATCCACAGACTGTTTTGGTGTATCAAAGCTCTATAGTGTGGCTAGAAAAGCAACTGTCTCAAACCGGAATTGAAACTCGATCGTCTAAACGACAGGCGGTGCATCTAACCACTGAGCTATTTTTTGGCACCTGCTGGCTGAGAGTAAGAGAAATATCAATGATAAACATTGCCAATTGCCTGAGAGCTCCATTTGTTTACAAAATGGGTAATGCATTATATGTTGGTGGCAGACAGTTGGCGATTTCACTTACTATCTATCTATCTATCTATCTATCT
>OY744530.1:95078634-95143634 GCA_963556195.1 Sepiola atlantica
AGCAACATCTTTTCTGTGTGAAAGGGGCTGTCAGCAAGAGAATAGATCATCTCTCACTAAATTGCGAAGTCGGTTTTGTACTCTCTGAAGGCAAGAAGGAGTGCTCCGAGCGGAACCTCACCAGATATGACAGCAGTACTTCACCTGAGGTTCTTCTACAGGTAAAGGAGTCAGGTATTTTATGGAGCGGTAGAATGATCCAAAAAAAATTTCCAGCGATCTTAGAAATAGACTTGTTGTAAGTCTTCCATTTCAGGTCAGGAGTGAAAGTCAGTCCTAGGAACTTATTAAGGAAAAGAGCTTCTTTAAGGAGAGAGCTATTCACTTCAACTGGGGAGAAATTAGGATCCTTCGTAAAGATAAAACTCATAAATATATTTTATGTATAGATACCAGCATATTTCTCTGAGATTAACGCCTTACAAACATACGCATATGTGTATGGTTGTATGTTTGATATGTATGTTTGCCGTTTTTAAAACTTCTAAATAGTAATGTACCCAGTACAATCATCACCATCAGCGTTTTTTTATCACTCCTAGAGGCGAAAATCCTTTCTGGTTTGTGTCCACATTATTAGTGACTGTAATTCAGGAAGTTTTGCTATAGCCGCCACACTAGGCACTGTGTGTTTGTGACGCTATTTACCCATAGCTAGGTGTCCGCATACAGCGCCTGGTATTCCCAAATGGTCACCCATCTAGAACTGACCAGGCTCAACGTCGCTTAACTTCGCTGATCCAGCGGGAATCGGTGTGTCATCGTGATTATGCTGTATCAGTACCAGCATAATACAAATTACAAACAAGGCGAATTTGTCATTAAAAACCTAATCAGCCAATGGATTTCTCTAGTTGAACCTAATAACATTATAAAATTACACAATGAAACAATGTATTACAATGAATATAAAAATAAGAATTTGATTATTAAAGATAATAAGACCAATAAAGGAAAAATAATCGACACTAATGTCGTTTAGCAATTACATTGAGGATTAGGTAATTGTGTTTCAAATAACTCTAATTCGGTTAATAGTTTGATTAGTGACAACACCACACATACTCTGCCCCACCGTCTTACTAAACATTTAGTAGAAAATGGTATCATCCGGCAACATTTAAATGTACATAAAACACCCCTATCGCAAATTAGGAAAATCCCCGTGAACAGCACAAGTATTGTTCAAAACTGCACATCTAAAATCATGCATTACGTTTACAAAACCTTAATAATGAAGAATGCAAGTAATTTTTTTTTCTTTCGGAATCCGTCGTAGTTTTTTATTTAATGAAAATCGCTCCAGACAATGCATAAAGCCACTTGATGGTTAGTAGCTAAGCATGTAAACAGACAACTTAACATAATAATACAAACACAGCTCTAAATGTAACCGATATAACGGTTGTTAGACCGACTTGATTCTGTGGTAGAAAAAGTCTTTTTGAAAGAGAATGCCTTCTTCTTTAACGGTGTTCTGTATAAAACAGAACACCGTTGAAGAAGATCCGATGGGAAGGTTAGAAAGCGCAGTGTTAAGTTCATAGAAACAGAGAAAGTGAGAGGGTAGCTATGAAAAGAGTTGAGCGGGGGGCGAGGAAAGGGTGCGAAAATGATATGTAGGTGTTTTATTGGGTATGTAAGAATATATGCGAGACAGATAGGAGATGGCAGCGGTAGGAGTGGTGTGGATGAGATCACTACTAGTATGTGTGTCTGCAGTGGGCATATATATACATACATATATATATATATATATATATATATGTATATATATATATATATATATATATATATGTGTGTGTGTGTGTGTGTGCGTCTGTGCTTATATGTTAGGCTATTAAATTAACTATTGAAGCTATTAAAAATAGTAAGCTAGCTAAAATATACGACCGTAGGGAGGATATTTTAGCTAGGCTGCCCTGTCCTTTCCTGCTGTAATTGAAGAGTTCCACGGTCAACCGAGCGGGTTTAGTGAATTGTTTAAGTGAGTTAATTTGAAAGAGTTTAATAAGTTCAATGAGTCGGCTCAGTCAGTAACGACTAAAATTGCAGGCCTCAAGTTCTTGATTTCGATTCCCAGTGTCGGCGTCAGGTTTATTTATGTAAATTAATTTTCTTCCGTGTAGAAGACAGACAGACAAACAGAGCCACCATATATATATATATATTAAACGTTTTTGAGTTCTTTTCCTAGTGTTGTTATATACTGGGAGGCGGTAGTATTAAAATGTATAACGACGCGAACCAATGACCTGGGTGTGTCAAGTTCGAATCCAGTCAGTTTGATAGCACCACTTTTACTTATGGATGTTGGCAACATCCACGTAGCCCCCCCTCCGTAAGTACGTGGTTCTAAAACGAATCGAGGCCACCAATGCAAACAACAGGAATCAAGTCAGTCAGAAAAGTCGCACAATCCTAATTCATACAAATGTATTTCATGCTCATATCCTTGTAAAATGTTGATATCTTTCAAAGCAAAATGACACATTGCGAATAAAACTGAATACAATTGGTATCGTCGTCAATTAACCTCGTAACGATACGCTTCAATAGTAATGACTTTTGTGAAATATATTAAGTTTCAGCATATCTGCTGTCATGCGATACCGAAACATTTTCTATAATGTAACTCGAGTCCAATCTCATCATGCCTTGAGATTCATGTATTGCGCGAGGTCAAAAAGAATACAGAGAACGTATACATATGAATGTAACGCTCACGTCAACGAGAATGACAGTCAAAATGATATGAATTTGTTTTTAAGTGAATCATGTATTGCATATAACCTGTCTCACTCTCCGCACCAGGCAAGTGATGCCTATACAGGTGCACAGTATGTGCCATAGGACAGATACCTACCTGGATTTACTTCTCCAAAACTTGTTGCTTTAAACGGGCTCGAAAGTCTAGACTACCTTACTAATATATATATATATATATATATATATATATATATATATATATATATATATATATATAAGTAGTATTTGCTGGTCGTCCATTTAAAGCGTTGTTGGATATGTTAATAAAATTGATATGTAAGCCATTAACAATGCGAGATTAATTTATATGTATATATATATTTTTTTACATAAAAAAATGACTCAATAACTGGTCACCTCTGAAGATGGAATTTATTCCGAAATATAAGATTAATATAAAAAAAAATATATATACATATAAATTAATCTCGCATTGTTAATGGCTTACATATCAATTTTATTAACATATCCAACAATGCTTTAAATGGACGACCAACCAATACTACTAACCTATAAGAGCTAGCCAGGCTCTTCGTTCGTCACCGGAATTTAAATCATGGCCGCCAACACCACCGGGGCGGAGAGACGTTTTATCAAGTAACAAAGAAATAAGTTTGGTTATTCTTGTTTTTAATAAAAAAAACTGACTCAATAACTGGTCACCTCTGAAGATGGAATTTATTCCGAAATATAAGATTAATGTAAAAAATCTCGCATTGTTAATGGCTTACATATCAATTTCATTAATATATATATATATATATATATATATATAAATATATATATATATATATATATATATATATATATATATATATATATATATATATATATATATTATATTGATTCATTCCAATGATGATGCAAAAATCAATCCTAAATCATAATTTTTTTCAATTTTTATTTTTTGTTTATTTCAACACCTTGGTGGATTTTTATCATTCCAATTTCATTATTATATAAACACAATTTTATCATCTGTAATCTTTTGCATTCTTACACGTGTTTCTTGGCAGATTGGCACTAAAAGTTTCAGTTAAGTAGCCCATCTGTCAATCTTCAGAGAATATTAAAATGGTAGCAACAACTTATAACGTCAAAAACTAGAAGAAAAAAGCCGAGGGAAAAGGGAAGGAAATTTTTAAAATGAGTGTTCCTTTAAAAGCTTGGTAATTCGGAGTACATAGAAATAAACTTACATGATGGAAACGCTACAAAAACAGGTAGAGCATCCACCAAAGTGTTAGAATAAACAAAAAATAAAAATAAAAAAATAAATTGAAATAACCTATAAAACTTATAATCTGGGATTGATTTTTGTATGGTCATTGGAATGAATCAATATAAAATATATGCTCTGAATTTTGTAATACAACTTCATTGAGCTTGTAATTGGAAATTTTTGGATACTAAAAGGAGTATACTTGAAAATATGCAATCCTTATAAAACCATATATATATATATATATATATATATATATATATATATATATATATATATATATATATATATATATATATATGAAGAAGAATGGAAAGGAATTAGAGAAGCAAACACCGGACTTTTTAGCAATCGGACATTTGCTTGCATTCGGGCAGAGTTTTGCCCAGCGTTTTCTTTCCCTACAACTTTTATTTCTTTTTTTCAAATTTTAAATCTTGGCCATTGCCAACTTATCTATCCCAGCGACTTCCTCTGATGATAAGATTTTGATCTTTGAAAAGCCTGGCTTAAGGAAAATTTAACTTGAATAAATTGCCTTTTTGCGGAATATACCTTGCTCTGAGCAATTGAATTGAATTTTGATTGGCTTTTGCTTCTCTAATTCCTTTCCATTCTTCTTCATATCTACCTGCTCTATCCTGGATATTGAGCTGTATACTCTTCACAATAGGTTTTACCTCTCCTAAAAGTTCGCTTTTAGTACACCTCTTTATTTTAAGCTCCTTCTTAGTTGAGCGTTTTCCTCCTATTTATGATATGTTCAACAAGGAATTCCTCCCGCTTTCGGCAAAAAATATACCCATTCCCTCAAATGAAACCTATATTTGCAAGCTTATCCAATCTGTGAAGAAGTTCATCACTAACGTTAGATGGAAAGCATTTCACCATGACATGAACCACAAAACCTCCTCCCACCAAACAGACACCAGCAATTCCTCACTTTCTACCCATCTTGGATCTACACGACCTATGAACTCTTCTAGGGAACTGAAGAAATTGGAAAAATCAGCTGCTTCCAGGTACGGTCTCAAAACCTCCTCCTTCCCTAAACAAAATGAACACCTCA
The DNA here is from genome assembly GCA_963556195.1 of Sepiola atlantica. NCBI lineage: Eukaryota > Metazoa > Mollusca > Cephalopoda > Sepiida > Sepiolidae > Sepiola > Sepiola atlantica. Next base: position 95,083,695 of record OY744530.1, read on the forward strand.
ATAATTTCGAAAATGACCTAGTTGACCTTATTAGTCGCATTAAATTCAAAAGACACAATAAACACCTCAATCCCATCATCAAAAAAATCAACAAGTTTACTAACAATATTAAGAAACACCCAGATATAATTGTCCCAGCGGATAAAACTAAGAATTTTTACAAACTGAAATATAGTCAATACAAATCCTTAATCTACAAAGAATTAAATAAATCTTACAAAAGCACATCTTACGATACCCTGGCTAGTATAAACAATGAGGCAACATCCATACTAACATCTTTGAATGTCCTTAACTACGCAGAAATTTTAACCCCTGCAATACCTAGATTTACCTTGAAGGACCATAAAAATAATTTCCAGGGAAACCCTACCATCAGACTAGTCTGCCCTTCTAAATCCGACCTAGGCATCATAAGCAAGAAGATCTTGGATAGAATTATCCCCACCTTAAAAGAAAAAATTCGTTACACTCTTTGGCAATCCTCAGATGAGGTTACTACTTGGTTCCTTAACCTCATTGATAAGTCTAAACCTAACTTGAACTTCATAACATTCGATATTAATAATTATTACCAATCCATTTCCCCTATCTTACTTAACAAAGCATTAATCTTCGCTAAAAATAATTCTGACATTACAGACATAGAGATTAAACTAATAATATTAGCCAGAAGATCCCTACTAGAATTTGATAATAAGCTTTGGACTAGGAAGGACACCCCCAATAACTTTGATATTACCATGGGGGCCTCACACTTTGCCCAGGTCACTGACCTGGTAGGTTTGTACTTGATGAGAGAATTAGGCTTTAATTTTGGACATTTACAGGGTGGGTTGTATAGGGACGATGCCCTGTTTGTATCTGGGGAGAGATCGAGACAATATAATAACACTATCAAAAACTTGCATAACTTCTTCAAAAACTTTGGTTTGACCATTACAGTGGAACCTGAGAAAAGAATATCCAACTTTCTTGACCTTACATTAGATCTTAACTCGGGAACCTTCAGCCCATACCATAAACCTAACTTAACCCTTTTCGACGTACATAGCCTATCTAACCACCCTAAATCCATCATAAACTCAATAGTCCCTTCAATATCTAATAGAATCTCTAAGCTATCTGCGAATAAATCTATCTTCGATCAAAATTCTAGCTTCTACAATAATGCTTTGCTAAACTCAGGCTACAATCACAAAATTAAATATAACTGCAACCCCCTTACTCAAGTTAACAAATCTTCAGGCATTATTACACACAACATGACCACACACAGAAATAAAAAGTTTAACTAATCTGCACCTAAGATAATCAAAACACACGCTAATAAGCCCATAGAAACTAACAATATTGATATTCGGGCAGACCCACAGGCACACAAACAAAGAAAAAAACTTAGAAGAAAGAATAACATCTGGTTTTATCCGCCTTTCAGCAGTAATGTTAAAACCAATATACCTAAAGAATTTTCCAAATCTTAGACAGATCTTTTAAGCACCCCCACAGATATAGCACTATCCTTAACAAAAATTCTATTAAAATATCTTACTCTACTATGCCTAATATTGAACAAACTATCATAACCTCTAACAATAGGAAAATCAAACATATCCAACAAAAACCACCCACCACATCCCTCACCACTTGTAATTGCCGTAAACCTAGAGATTGTCCCCTTAACAACAACTGTGTACAGAAGGACGTGATATACGCTTGTACTGTGAAACAATTCCCCCGCTCCACCAATGTTGTGAGTAATCATAGTTCCCATACTCCACCCGAACTCCGTATCTCCCCGCAACCCCAATCCGCTTCTACTCAAGACTCCCACTTATACAGCCATACCTCTAACCAAGCACCCCCAATAATAGATAGTGCCCATGGGCTAACCCACATTTCCCCCATATCCGCTCCACCCCACTTCTCCAAACAACCTTCCTCACATAACTTGGATCTCCAAACCCAAACCTCATCTAATACCATTAGCAATCTCAATGCAACTATAGCACCACCCTTCAAGATACCCACATATATTGGGGCGTCCTCTTTCCCCATTAAGACCCGGATCTCTAACCATATCCATTCCTTTAAAAATACCAACGATAACAGCACAGGCACTTCACTTTCCAATCTAATTAGAAACCTCAATCTTAAAAATACTCCCTATTCACTTCACTGGTCAATACTTAAAAAGTCCAAATCGAATACCCCGGGAGCATCCCATTGCCAACTTTGTACTTTGGAAACCTTTATGATAGCTACTGCTACTAAATCTAAAAATATTATTAATTCTAAGAATGAACTTATATCCAGTTGCAGGCATAAACGTAAATTCAAGTATAGCAACCATAGTAATCCCCCTGACACCCCTCCCCCATTTGATTAAATACCCTCCCTTCATCTCGGATCTTCCCTCCCTACATCTCGAATTTTATTTCCGATAGTTCTAATTCCTGTTGTTCTATAATCCCTCCCTATATTTCCCTCATCCCTTTATCCTTCTCTTAACATAAAAAAATCACCCATAAACTCCGTTAGCTCCACAATTCCCTTAGTTCTAACACCTTTCTTCCACTACCCCCTAAATCATTCAACTTAACCTCCTTAACCGTATATCTTTTATATGGCTTTCCATCTTCTTCCCCGTTTAACTTCTTTTAATACATTCGTCCGCTCCCTCTCAACACTTCCAAACTCCATTCCTTTCCGTCTCAACTTGATAACTAACCCACCTTATTCACATTATACCTTAGCCCTCTTATTTACTTGTTGACTCGCCTTATCTACCCCTAATCCCCTTTGCACACTTCGATATCGAACTCCTTACTGTTTTCTCTGTGCACTCTAATTATTCTTCCCCTCCTGTTTTTACTTCTAAATAATTCTTCTCACTCTTATAATAGCCTCGATTATTCCCCCCTTGTTTTACCTCGCCCTTCGCACACTTCTCTCAGACCATACTCAACCCTCAACGCGCCCTCGCTCTACATCTTTTAACCCCCATAATATTTACTTTTAACTGCGATCTCCACTCTCCCTCTGGCTTAATCTATTGTCACTTCTTTAACCTTGTATGTCTCTTACTTCTTTCTGCTATCATTAACCTTTTTAATAATTTTCTTAATTAACCTCCATATAACTTTTTCGAAAAAAATTTCAAAGTTTAATTTTCCCATATCCATAAGAAATAGCGTCCCGTAACAGCATATTTTATTTCAACCCATATCTCTAACCACCTTGGAGATTCCCATTCCGGATATCCCTTCGAGGTCTATTTTACTTTTTACTTTTCTTTATTCTAATTCTCATTCTTGAGCTCCAATCTTTTCTACTTTCCCTTCATTCTATTATTATTATTTTATTATTTTATTATTTTTTATTATTTTTTATTTTTTATTTTTTATCGGTCAATCCTTAATTTTCCTTGCGAGCCTAAGACTAATCTTATTATCTCTTTTTCATTTTTTATTTTCTTATTTTACTTTTAATACTATTTTTATCTTTATTTTTTATCTTTACTTTTTTAATTTTTAATTCATTTTTCTAGTTCTACCCTTCAAATATATTTTGCCTCATTGTTTATATCTAAGGTCATCTGATTAAGCATCTAAACCCCGAACTCTGTTCATAAACATATTCTGTTATTTTAATTCCCTCTCCGAACTTTCGTTAACTCACCCCCACTCCTTTCTTCCCCTTTTCTAGTTGAATCCTATTCCGCGCTGACATCCAATTTCAACTTTATGCGACTCACCCCCCACATTCACACTCTTAGTTTTAACCGCACTTCTTTCACCGCTTCCGCTCCCTTTCTCCTCCCTCGTACCCGTCCCTTTCTCCTCCCCCGCACCCCTTACCCGTTCCTTCCCTGCCTACTGGTCGCATATTAGTTTTTCCTTTTTCATTTTAAGCCGGCTTTCTCAACGGACTAGCTTTAAACATTTTCGCTGCCTTTTTTCCCACTTTAAAACACTTTCATTTGTTATCTCTGCCCAGGAAGTATTTTTAATGGCGAATATTTTCCACCCCAATCTTCTCTGAGCCTACCTGCTTCCACGAACGTACCTCTTATTGGACTTTTTACCCGTTTGGATTTTCTATTTTCGCCGTACCTGAAGTTGTGGCATCTTGGATTTTAACTTTGAATCCTCTCTCATTATTTATTGTGCCGTTAATGACTCACCTATCTACATCTTATTCTCTCCGCTGGACTTTTCGACACCGGACTTTTTAGCAATCGGACATTTGCTTGCATTCGGGCAGAGTTTTGCCCAGCGTTTTCTTTCCCTACAACTTTTATTTCTTTTTTTCAAATTTTAAATCTTGGCCATTGCCAACTTATCTATCCCAGCGACTTCCTCTGATGATAAGATTTTGATCTTTGAAAAGCCTGGCTTAAGGAAAATTTAACTTGAATAAATTGCCTTTTTGCGGAATATACCTTGCTCTGAGCAATTGAATTGAATTTTGATTGGCTTTTGCTTCTCTAATTCCTTTCCATTCTTCTTCATATCTACCTGCTCTATCCTGGATATTGAGCTGTATACTCTTCACAATAGGTTTTACCTCTCCTAAAAGTTCGCTTTTAGTACACCTCTTTACATATATATATATATATATATATATATATATATATATATATATATATATATATATATATATATTCATATATATATATATATATATATTCATATATATATATATATATTCATATATATATATATTCATATATATATATATATATATATATATATATATATATATATATATATATATATATATATATTCATATATATATATATTCATATATATATATATATATATATATATATATATATATATATATATATATATATATCCTGTCCTAAATAATTCAAGGGAAGATTTTTATGTAGATCACACCATTTAATTTACATGTTGTCATGTAGAAGTTGTAATTTCCAATACGCAGGTGACACAGTGCTTCCTATAAATAGACGTATGAATTTACAGTGGTAAGATGTGACACAGCGCCCGAGAAGGTGAGCACTCTGGCCTACAAAAAATGCCTGGGCAGCCCCGTCGGCATTCTCCGCTAGGGGCGCCTCAGGCAGTAAGCAATACACTTACTCTTCCCCAAAGAGGGGAGGCAAAGCCTGGGAGGGTGGACCTCCTAGAACTGCACAGGACAAACCCACAGACCGGCGTCATCAAGCCCCGAAGGCCAAGACGGTACCGGTCTATGGGGTGTAGTATCTATCGGAACAGATACTACACTGTAATCCCAGCCAAATGCGTCAAAATAAGGACGACAAAATAATTAAGACACGAGTAATTTATCCATAATATCTGAATATTAATGCAAAGACAAATAACTTGAAAGATGAATTAGAAAATGCAGGTCGATTATATTCAGCTTTACCTCGCTACAGTATTCGGGATAGAACACATATAAATAGAAGCAACATAGAATCTGCCGTTTCATGCGCGGAATTAAAAAAAAGATATGATTAACTGCGAAAGTTTTTTTTCGTTTATCCGAACTATATTCATATCAAAACACCTTACCTCTTCCTAATTCAATCATGTTAAGATATTTCCACATACCGTATATATAGTCACAGAAAACCTGATTAAACACTCTCAAGTCTATACATTATTTGCATATTTATTTTTTAAACATAGTCTATTAATTCATATTCAGTACTATTCACTTATAATTTGATTCTGCTATTTGATTATATATACGAGAAACTTCTCTTGATATTAATTGCTTAATTATTATCAGTAGTAATAATATTATTGTAAACGATTAATGAATTAATTAAGTTTAAATGAGGTTTAATCACGTCTAGACCATGTGTAGTATAGCCCAACATTTAGCTAACAACCACTCCTGCCCCCGATCGCAATTCAGAAAACTCTTAGTAAAATTTAGTACTAACAAACAAAAACTCCATATATTAGAAGCCATATATATAAAAACCAAAAAAAACCTAATTAATAGAATTAACTTTAATATCAGTAATAATATTCTAAAATGTTCATATCTCTAATATAGTTTCGTACTTAGTACATAATTCCCGCCCAAAACCTTCTAGACCTGATTAACCTCATTCCCCGAAGATGGTCCCAGATGGGTCCGAAAGTACTTAGGAGACAAATGCAAATTATGGCAAATTCATCAACCAATTCCCCTCCGAAACTAAGATCCTAATTCGGACTATTGAAATGATCTATCAAAGGATATCTAGACATGAGTTGTCTCTTATATTCAACAATATATATATATATCTTGATACAATTAGGTATGTTTATATGTAAATATATTTGTATGTACATGATTCACTCCTAAACTAAATATCTGAACATTATGAATTGTCAACAAATCTGCTAGTTGTAATGGGTCGTAATGTTAGCTATAATTACTTTCATGCAAGATGGGGGGGGGGGTAAAAAAGATTGCAAACATTCAGTAACAATTCATATCCTTTCGATTTTGTGAAATTTTACAAACGGTATTAGACATCAAACTATTCCCCAGACTTCAGTTTATTTGGAGTATTTTAAAGGGATTTTAGGAAGCATACAATCGGCACAACCTCCCATTTTAGAATTTAAAAATATCCGATTTGCATTGAATTTGATCAATAATAATTCGACATCAGTTAATCAAGATAAATTGAATTTAAATTTCTCATCAAGCCTTTAATTAAGCCTTGAATTTTAGACATTTTCTAGGATGGAAATCATGTAATGTATTTTGTTCAAAATTAAAATAAGGATTCTAGACATAAGGATTAATACCATTATATCATGATTTTGATTTTCGCAAGGGGACATTAAAGTGGTGCAAAACTGTTATGTTCTAGGAATTAATTGTATCCTTTCTTTTACCCGTCGTTTAAAACAACATTACAAAAAAGATTAAAATACATAAAACAAGAACATAAGTAAGTCGTGAGACGGCATACCTTTGCGTGACAATGTAAGTATGGGCCAAAGTCTTATCTAAGCCTTAATCTTCCATATCGTATGAAGTATTCCGGAAATTATGCCATGAAAACGTTGATAACTTAAAACGTATTTATCTTACCAGGCTGGAATTTTGTACGGTGGTTACTTTTAACTGCAGTAGATTTATACATTAAATTTGGAAAAATCAGAAGTTGAAATTCCGTAAATATTTCGACTTTTACCAAACTCTTCAAGATCATGGGTCAAGCGCAAGGTCATATAAGATGCTACACTTCATTGTCTACAATATAGTCCAAGTAGCGAGCTCCACAATGAACATAATTAAAGTTATCGCCAAATGTATAACTTTAACTGTTACACCGGCCGTTCTAACAGAAGAGAAACTACACCGGTTCTCACTATAAATAGTGCGAGTAGACAATCACCAGGGAGAAAAAGGACAGTATGGTAACTGTCTAGCCGAGTGCCAGTCAGTTTCCTTACCTTTGTACCTTTTATGTTAATACACTTGTTAGCTTAACCTAGCCTCGACTTGACTTCTTCTTTTTACTGTTGGACTACTTCACAACATTAACCTTTTCAGTGACCCTGACCTTTGACTTAGATACCTCAACATTAAATAAGTTCTAATTTAGACCATGACCGATGTTATCACAAAGTTTAGTGACGATTGGTCAAGCGATGTGGACGCTAAGCTGTACACGAACATTATTGCAAACCAAGAAACAAACTCGACTGAAAACATAACCTTTTTGGCGAAATGAAACAAAACTAGCAACAAGTTTGATAAATACAATTTAAAATGAAATGTGCAACGCTATTGATTATTTTAAATGCAGTTAACATTGAAGAACATCAAGTCACAAAACTGCCTTTAACTGGTGTTTTGCTATAAAATGAATGGTTTTGCTTGAATAGATCCAGCATGACCTAACCAGAGTGAATCTACACGTTGCATGATAAAGAAAATACAACGGTGATCAGTGAAAGACATTCCTACTTTTCGCTGTACCCATGTTTCTTTTTGTGTGTATATGTGGGTGTATTAAGAAGTTGAGAATGAATAATCAGGAAAAGAAAAAATACTTAGTATAAAAACAAAATATAAAAAAAAAAAACAGGATTAAAAAATAAACAAAAAATAAATTAAGACATGTATCGTCGAACCTGAGAATAGACCATCAAAATGTACCAAGACCAATTAAAATGTAATAAATGTGGAAAATGGATAAAAACGTGAATGAATAATAAAAAAAAACGGTTAAAGAACTTATTTATATATTTATATATTAACAATTGATTAAAAAATATATTGAGTATTTATTTACCTCCTCTCCAGGAGGTTAGGCACAAGGCCAGTTTTATCTTACTCCCACAAGGTAAGATGTGACCTAAGGTCGGGTCAGGAAAGTGGGGTTTGAAAAGCCAGCGCCCGAGAAAGTGAGCACTCTGGCCATTAAAAATTGCCTGGGCAGCCCCGTCGGCATTCCCCGGTAGGGCGCCTCAGGCAGTAAGCAATAAACTTACTCCTCCCCAAAGAGGGGAGGCAAAGCCTGGGAGGGTGGACCTCCTAGAACTGCACAGGACAAACCCATAGACCGGTGGAGTCAAGCCCCGAAGGCCAAGACGATACCAGTCTATGGAGTGCAGTATCCATCGGAACAGATACTACACTTTATCTTGAGTAAACAGTTTTTAAATGTATTACATCTCATTAAAAAGTACACTTTAAAATAAGTTAACCTATATTTTGTTTCCAAGAAACGAAACAGGTGTTAAATTATTAAAAAATCTTTACGTATAATCTTGGGATTTTACTTCTTTCATTATACTGGGTAATTTCGTTAAAATATATTCCTAATATCCATGTTTTCTTGCGTGACGTCAAATATCAAGTGTTGCAAGTAGAGACTTTCTATTTGACAGGCGATTCCTTTTATATGGATATTTTATGTATAAAAAGAGAAAAACTCCGCTGCTAATTATCTTTCCTTGTTTAATTGTAATGCTTTCTACAATGTAAAAACACCCATTCGGCTTTTGCGTATCTGAAGAAGGTATATAATATATCAACACGTCATATGGAATGAATAAAGTCTTTTTCACATAAACGCATCTTCTAGTAATCTTTATAGCACACACACACACACACACACACACACACACACACACACACACACACACACACACATATATATATATATTATTTCATCTATATACATATATAATATTATAAGGTGATATAACATATTGTACATATATATATATTATTTCATCTATATACAGATATAATATTATAAGGTGATATAACATATTGTACATATATATATATATATATATATATATATATATATATATATATATATATATATAGTTTGAAAACTCACACATGGAAACGTTGCTGAAATGGCAATAATAAGGAGAATATTTAAAAAAATATTTTGAAAACCTGGACAACGCAATTTATTTATGTTTTTTTTAAATAAATTATTTATTTACTTTAAAAACTTGAGTACTTTCGGTGATATACACCCTTGTCAGAAGTATAAGCATATTTTTTCTCGTCTTTTTTCGTTTAATCCTCCTTGTTTGAGACATATTTATCGCAGTCAAGTTGAAATTCGTCTTGATGTTATCGACAATTAGTGTTGATATGCCGCTGTGTGTAGCACGCGGTTACGTGAATAAGGTAGTTTGAAAAGTCACACATGGAAACGTTGCTGAAATGGCAATATAAATATATATTTTTTCGTGAGGTGTTTGTAGCAGTCACATGTTTTGTTGTACTATTTTCTCTTGCTGTAAACAGACAAGCAAGCACTGAGTAATTTACCCATCGACCAATATAATGGCTTGATGTATGAATACATTTTGTTTTACGAGTTGATCGACGCGTGCTAACGCAAGTATTATTTCTCGCTATCCAATCAGTTTGATTTTTCCGTTTGTAGAACAGGATGTGTATACGCTGGTTTTCTACCAACTCAACAGCTGCACGTAGCCTACTATGCGGCGTGGCGCCTTAACTTTGTAACGGTTACTATTGTATGTCTTTAATTTCTTTCCAGTTTGACCGAAATTAAAAGGTATTTTATTTGCATAACAATACCGTTGTCTACTCGTCTCTGGTGTTGGCCTTTTGGTCAAGATCAAAGTGTAGTATCTGTTCCGATGGATACTGAACGCCTGTCCTGTGCAGTTCTAGGAGGTCCACCCTCCCAGGCTTTGCCTCCCCTCTTTGGGGGGGGGGGAGAGTAAGTTTATTGCTTACTGTCTGAGGCGCCACTACCGGGGAATGCCGACGGGGCTGCCCAGGCAATTTTTAAACGGCCAGAGTGCTCACCTCTCGAGCGCTGGCTTTTCAAACCCCACTTTCTCGACCCAATCTTGGGTCACATCTTACTTGTGGGAGTAAGATAAAACTGGCCTTGTGCCTAACTCCTGGGGAGGAGTAAATAAAACTCGTTCTTGGCCTTTGGCTAAGATCAAAGTGTAGTATCTGTTCCAATGGATACTGCACCCCATAGACTGGTATTGTCTTGGCCTTCGGGGCTTGATTTACGTCGGTCTATGGGTCTGTCCTGTGCAGTTCTAGGGGGTGCACCCTCCCAGGCTTTGCCTCCCCTCTTTGGGGAGGAGTAAGTTTATTGCTTACTGCCTGAGGCGCCCTACCGGAAATGCCGACGGGGCTGTCCAGGAAATTTTTAAATGGCCAGAATACAATCGAGCGCTGGTTTATCTAATCCCACTTTCCCGACCTTGTGTCACATTTTACCTTGTGGGAGGTAGATAAATAATCAATACTCGTTCTTGGCCTTTTGGTTAAGATCAAAGTGTAGTATCTGTTCCGATGGATACTGCACCCCATAGACTGGTATTGTCTTGGCTTTCGGGGCTTGATTTACGCCGGTCAATGGGTCTGTCCTGTGCAGTTCTGGGAGGTCCACCTTCCCAGGCTTTGCCTCCCCTCTTTGAGGAGGAGTAAGTTTATTGCTTACTGCCTGAGGCGCCCCTACCGGGGAATGCCGACGGGGCTGCCCAGGCAATTTTTAACCCCCACTTTCCCGACCCGACCTTGGGTCACATCTTACTTGTGGGAGTAAGATAAAAACTGGCCTTGTGCCTAAGTCCTGGAGAGGACTAAATCAATACTCGTTCTCCTTCGCAGCAGAAAGAAATTTCGTTTAACTGTTTCTAACATGGAGTCGATCTCTACAAAATGTCGGTTTTAGATATCCACTTGCCTTCATCTCATCCATTCTAACCAACCAGCAAAGGCAAAAAGAACTCCCTTGTTTCAAATTCGTCTTTGGCCTGGTAAATATGGTGGAAGGCGAATATGTGCGGTGAACATTGGAGGGTTGATTGTAATTGTCTTGGGAGATTTCACAGTACACCTTTACTGTACACTTTGATGCAATTGTTCATACTTCATGTGTTAATAGCATTCGGCATCTACTAAAACCTACACAACTGATAATATTATGATGTTGACCTCTTTTGGGAAAAGGTCGGGTAATATAGAATATATCGAGAGTTGTACACAGTTCAAACGGTGACTTGGATAACATCTCACTCCCTCGGGACGAGAATTGCCTCTCTTTTATTCCTTTGAAGCATCTCATTCTCCAACCTCAGGAAGGGGTACTAGCTTACTCCACATCACCCCCACCTCTGAGATAATTTCTTCACAACAGAAATTAATATATTTTACGTTTCGGGTCCGGACTTACCGGTTCTACTGGTATTCTTTTTTCTTTTGCTTGTCCGTCTTTCAATGTGAGTTCTGGGATCGAATCCTATGTCGCCAATATTATGATGTTGACTAGACCTCTTTTGGGAAAAGGTCGGGTAACATATAATATAATATATCGAGAGTCGTACACAATTAAAACGGTGACTTGGATAACATCTCGTGACGAGAGTTGCCTCTCTTTTATTCCCTTGGAGCATCTTATTCTCAAACCTCAGGAAGGGGTACTAGCTTACTCCACATCAGATACTAAATGTATTGAGCCGTTATATACACAAGCTTCGAGTAAATCTTGTTTGCATCTTTCTGCTTCTGTTGGAGTTTATAACATCAATGTCTTCCTGTTAAGGTCGATAGTAATATTCTCTGTTTCTACTTTGCATTTTGCGAGAGTTATACAACCTTCCTTCTCCTGTGCATCTAACACGGGCAAATTAGTAACCTGTAATACCTCGCAGATATTACGCTGTATCAGAGAGGGGAAGTGACATCACTATCAGTAACTTATTATTCTCTATGATGTTGCGGTAACGCAACGAATTATGGTAATGACATAATTCAACCGCTGGCTCAGCTAGCAGTCTAAAGTCTGAACTTCCAACAAGTGATACAGAAGAAGGATTGCTGATAAATTATAAAAAAGAATATGTCTAATGGGGATCGCAAGCTCTGTATGTATGTTAATAAAGTTTGCAATCGTCGATAATAGCCGATAGCCGAATATATTTTCTCAGACAATCTTCTAACGTCAATCATCGGGTCAGTAAGTTTTCCGTCACGTTTCCAAGCACCAATTCTTTCTGAGATAAAATCAACTGAAAATTTCCTATTTTTTTAATGGAAATCTGTCCAGACAAGGCATGAAGCCACCTGATGTAAACAACAAAAAAACTACTTCAAGGTCAAAAACTAGCGAACGATAAGTGTTAAATGGATAGATTGACCCAGAAAAGTACGTTTCTCTATTATGGGAAATGCTAACCTGCTCTATTTCATAACGATCCTAAACCTTCCAGATAGTCTCCTGTAACAATTAAACTATCTGGAATTATTGTTATGTCCTGGATAAGTAGACACAAGAGATTTATACAACTTCCACTTTTCTGGAGTTACGCCATCATTTTTCTATTCCTTCTCCCACCGCTTCAGCTACAACTGTCTTTGCTTTGCGCAACAAAAAGTGTAGCATAAAAGCGATTAACTATTTCGATTTTCGACCTTGGTACTTCACACTGGCTTTTCGAAATATGACATTTTGACTATGTTGCAGGGACCCCATCATTGTCAACATGCTACACAGGAACTTTAGGACACTTACTTTACAAGAGAAAAAGGGGTTTGATTTTAGTCAATCAGAATGAGAACAGAGTATTCGTTTGTCTTTCTTTCTTTCTTTATTTTTAGTTGAATCACACCCATGTGAAAGGATCTAGGCTAACTTAGAATAGATAACCTGCGCCAACCACGAATTTACTCATTGAGCCAAAAGGCTTTTCTAAGTGTTTGCCCTGGTGTTGTTGTGTTACTCGATCGTCTTTCCATTTTAATATCTTCTAAGTCTATACTACAATAGGCAGTTTACCTTGCAATACTTGATCTAAAACACACGTAAGTTTAAACCTTAAACCTGACTCGAACCCTAATCCTAAACTGTTTACAACAACATTAAGTATAATTATTATGTCTGTTAATAAAACAGTAACTTTTTATGTATTCGAATTAAGAATGCTCTTTTAGTTAATAAAGAGTTTTATTATTTACATGTGTTTATTTATCCACACTATCCGTTCTATACTGAGCCATAATTCATGCGTCTTTGGGTTGATCTATACGAAATAGGTTGAATCTCCATGTCGCTTACTAAGTCAGTCTCGAATGGAGGTTCGACTTATTTAGTTCTCTTGACTTTCTCACATGTTTCCTTTATTCTGGGAACTTTCTATTCTCCAATACCCGATAATTTGAAGTCATGTCCGTTCTTCACCATTCTATTTATCTGAACCCATGTTGTAAAGGTTAGATAATAAAATCGTGTTTCGAGCGAAAATAAAAATTGGCGCCCAAAAGTGAGTTGCCACCCTCTCTTTTAAGACTAATCATTATATAATTGATTTTACGTAAATAACCAATTAATATTGCACAAATAAAATACCCTAACGTGTCACAAAATATTCAACTAGAAACATTTAGCAGAAGTTGTAATAAAATCCTTTACTAACTAAAAGAGCATTCTTTACGAATACATAAAAAGTTACTGTTTTATTAACAGACATATAACAATTATACTTAACTTTGTTGTAAACAGTTTAGGATTAGGGTTCGAGTCAGATTTAAGATTTAAACTTACGTGTGTTTTAGATCAAGTATTGCAAGGTAGACTTCCTACTAAAGTAGCCCAAAATGGCAAGAGAAAAATTAATATGTAAACAAAAAATTTCCATACGTGTTTCTGAAGGAAAAAGATGGAACGGTGGCCTCGTTAGATAGAAATACCGTGCTCGCACTGGACCTCCATTACGTGGTATACTCTAATCAGTTGACAACCTGTTCCATGCAACAACGCGTTTGTCACTAGAGTTTCATCACGTGGTAATTTTTTTCACCAACATAGCTTTCAATACTAAACTCGGGAACTTCGTTATGTGGTATACCCTTCTTCAACTACACCGTTTTCAATACTGATCTCTATCGCTTAATGATCTTAGCTCTTTGATTGCTAGAACGCATCTGACAACTGCTATTACGCTCGTCTTTTATGGATGAAACAGTACGCCGATCACACGTGGTCAATACGCATAAATACTCCCGTTTCAGCGTGCACTTGTTCTTTCTCACATCCCGATTCTGCACACCAGGCAAAGGCGAGCCCTGTTATGGCGGCGATAAGGTATATCAAGGCTATTTCCACAACATGATTCAGTTTCTTGCTCATTACGCAAAACTGTAATCACAGCTTCCCGTGGTGTGGCTCCATTTTTGGGGAGCTTTGGGGAGTGTCGTGTTACTCCTTATTTACTATTACTCTCAGGTCTACTCTGATCCGAAGTGGTAGTACCTGTTATCATCCGTTTCTACGTTATGTGGAATAGCATTTGTCCAGGGGGTTTTACCCCATCCAATAGATCGGTATTGTCTGGGCCTTCGGGTCTTGATTTACGCCGGTCTATCGGTTGTCCGTCCTGTGCAGTTCTAGAGGGTGCACCCTCCCAGGTTTTGCCTTCTCATCCTTTGAGAGGGGGTTAGGTCATTGCTAATCGTCTGAGGCGCCCCTACTGGGGAATGCCGACGGGGCTGCCCTGACAATTTTTAAATGGCCAGAGTGCTCAAATTCTTGAGCGCTGTTTTTTTCCCACTTTCCCGACCTTGTGTCACATCTTACCTTGTGGGAGGAAGATAAATAGAAACAGAAATCTGTCTAAGACACTCTAGTGCGAGTTGTTAGATTCTACCTTACCATAAAAGTAAAAAAAAGTGGTCGACTATAGTCGAAGGCGACCAAAAGGCTCCCGTTTCATTAGCTACTACACTGAGGTGTAGGGGAAGGAATCACTCTTTTCTCAGGATGACTCCACCTTAACACCATTAAATCAATCTTACCCAGCCCTTTTATCGTTTTTCTACCCTATTTCCCAACCCTATCAACTACTCCAACCTTCCACTAACCTTCATGAGTATAGTACAAAACGACATTTAGTGATGAGCCCCTAATTTAGGAACTCTACTCCTAAGCTCAGCATAACCCGGAGTGATAGTACCCGTCGAGACTCCATAGAGGGGTTAATTTAAAACTATTTGTTTATAAACTCTACAAAAACAAATTGATTGGCAAACCAATCGTCAACAAAATATACGTACGGTTTCTGTATAAAATGACTCAACGACGGTTGACATGCTGTAAGACGCAACGACCAACTAACTAACTTCCGGTTCGGCTGTCATGTTCCGTATGTCGTGCGCATGCTTCGTTTACTGACTCGAAGTCACGTGATTATTCATATCTGTCGAGATAGTGATTCGTCTCTTACAAATCATTTTTCATTTTTCGCCTCGATATTTCATTTGTATTTTCCATTATCCTCATTAGATTATTTCCTGTGTAGTGAGTTTAGTGGCGGCCAGCTCCCTCTGGTGTGCCCCCCAGAGCACAGGCGGGCTTACCGTCAGTCATACATCACTAGCATCATGACGCCATGACCATCAGGGCGGAAGTTATAACACTCTAACATTTAACTCATACATTGGGGACGAACTGCAGTCATCTTTTCAGTGCTTGTTTTGTCTCTGTGTATTTATGTGTTGTTTGTAGTTTGTTAATTTGTTTTTCCTCTCGGTTCTCATTTTCCATAAATATAATATATTCATCGGGAAAGCAGGCTGAATACAAGGAAGCAAAGAGAAGGGTGAGATTGGGAAAATGAATGGGGATTTAAGAGAGAAATAGGTGGAGAGGCGGGGAGAGGAGGGAGAATGAGAAAAGAAAGACGCAAAGAAAAATGAGAGACAGAAAATAAAAACAATAAGGATTGAATGGAATAGGAAACAGAAGAGAGAAAGCAGATAAAAAAAGAAAGGGATACAGATGTAACGGGATTCAAAAAGAGAGGTATGGAGAAATGAGCAGAATAAAGATAGAAAGAAGGAAGGAAAATGGTGAGGAGAGAACGAAGCAAGGACAGGAAGAGATACAAAAAGAAATACAAACAGACAAAAGAAAGAAAGGGGTGAAATAGAGAGAAAGAAATAGAAAGAGAGAATAGAGAAGAAAGAAAAAGAGATATGAAACCAAAGAGGAAGAAACAAAGAGAAAGGAAGAAAAAAGAAGGAGAGAATTGGAGAAATGGAAAAGAAAGAAAATCAAAGGAGGAGGGGAAGAAAGAAAGAGAAAAAAATGAAATAGAAAACAAGAAAAAAAAACGATGAAGAAAAGAAAGTGAAAGAATAAAATGAATGAAGGAAGAGAAAGGAAAAATAAACGAAAGGGGTAGTTTAAGGGGAACAATATTAACAGAATGGATAAAAAATCCGAATAACTAAAGATAAATGAATAAAAGACTAAATTCATGAAATAAAGAAAAAGGTTAACGGGGATCATTTACAAAAAGCTAAAAACTAATGGTTATTCTCGTTTTTAATTCTTAATCAGTTAAACTATTTAGCCCATTTCTGATCTTTTTGGTCCCCGATTTATAAAATCGGGGGACTTATGTTTTGAGGCATGTCCGTCCGGATTTTTCTCCGCAACCATCCATTGAATTTCTCTGAAATTTTGCATAAAGTTGTAACTTTGGTCAGGTTAGAAAGTGACATTCTCCGATTTAAAAAAAAGCCCCCAAAATGGCAAGAAATGACCCTTTTCTCCCATAACGTTTGATCCATCAATTCAATTTTTCTGAAACTTGGCCAAAATGTAGAGGCAATTGTTCTGGATATAAAATAAGCATCCTTGACCTCAGAAAAATTCTGGTTCGCGCCCCCAGGGGGTCAAAGGGGGGTAAAAAAATGCCCCAAATTGCCCAAATTTATTGCATTTTACACTCGCCACATCGAGTCACATACAGAGGGTGACCACGCACGCGCGGCTTGTTATCTTTTGTCTTTTGGATATCTGAAGCAGGTGTGTAATAATATACCGAACTGTCATCTAGAATGAATAAAGCTGTACACATATCAACAATATTTCTAATCATTTTCATGCAATACTGTGGGATTTTTTTCTTTTAAAAAATTACTATAATTTCCTTTATTTTTATATTTTCCTTTAAAAATTTATTATAAAATAGTGCATACTTGTCCAATGTTTGCATATAGACACAATCATTTAAAATTCCTTACAACCCAAAATTAATTTTAAAAAACTTTAAAAGACTCGCGCCGATGCACGTATGTTGCTGTGCGGATGATCTTCAATAATTTTGAAACAATACGAACGTTTAAATGTTTATTATTATTTACAATTTTAATAATTATTTAAATCTAATTTATATCATATTTACTAATCAAATCCAGTGGCTCTTATTTTTTTTTACAAAATATTCGCTTATTCTTTTAATCAGACTCTGATATTCTTACGTATATGACTTTTTTCTTGTGTTCGTCAACTTTCCGGTGCATAGGTCTACTAGTTTTGCTTTATTTTACTATGGTTTAGATCACATTACAATCAGAGATAAAGAATGAAAGACAGTGTACGTGAGAGAGAGAGAGAGAGAGAGAGAGAGAGAGAGGGAGAGAGAGAGAAAGGGAGAGAGAGAAGGAAAAGAAAGGGACACTGTGTGGGGCAAACCGATATAGGAGGTAAATATATACATTAAGATATACAGATATGATATATATATATATATATATATATATATATATATATATATAGAGAGAGAGAGAGAGAGAGAGATAGAGAGAGAGAGAGAGAGAGAGTATTTATTTATCTCCTCTCCAGGAGGTTAGGCACAAGGCCAGTTTTATCTTACTCCCACAAGTAAGATGTGACCCAAGGTCGGTCAGGAAAGTGGGGTTTGAAAAGCCAGCGCCCGAGAAAGTGAGCACTCTGGCCATTAAAAATTGCCTGAGTAGCCCCGTCGGCATTCCCCGGTAGGGGCGCCTCAGACATTAAGCAATAAACTTACTCCTCCCCAAAGAGGGGAGGTTAAGCCTGGGAGGGTGGACCTCCTAGAACTGCACAGGACCGACCCATAGACCGGCGTAAATCAAGCCCCGAAGGCCAAGACAATACCAGTCTATGGGGTGCAGTATCCATCGGAACAGATACTACACTTGATCTTAGCCAAAAGGCCACCGAACATGAGAGAGAAAGAGAGTAGGATGGGAGGAAAGCGATATAGAAGGATGATCGATTGATAAAGATATGAGGGAAAGTATGTATGAACCAGTGAAAGAGATAAAGTGAGAGTATAGTAACGAAGCACATCGAAATAGGAGGGCGATAGATTGATAAACATATGGGAAAGAGAGAACATTGTGCTGTGTGTGTGAGAGAGGGAACGATGAGAGAGCATTTTATGTGTGTTAGAGAGAGAGGGAGAGAGAGAGAGAGAGGAGGCGAGAGACGAAATATGCACAACAGCTACAAATAAAAACAAGAAATAAATTGACGTACAAATGAGAGATCATAAAATCGAAAGGCAACGGAATTGATTGCTTGTTGGTGTTATGATGAAGAAGGGAAAATGAGAGTAGATGAAAACAAAATAGCGCCCGGAGGGGCAGGCTACCCTGTCGTCACGCATGTGTGAAGGAGCACCTACCCATGGGTGTAGTCGATGAATTATTACTATTGTTATCGTTCCTAGCAGTCGACTGTTGGACCCTCATTTTGGCCATTCTGTCCAGCTCACTGACTTGATCGCTACGTACTTTTCGCATTGTCGTTGGCGACGAACGTCGGAAATTTCGAATAACGTGTATTAAGGGATAGCATTCAGAGCAAATTTATCGAAATTGTTTTGAGACTTCATTCATAAATAAATATTGAAGTGCGTGTGTGCCCGTGTGAATTTCTGACTTAACACTCCGACAAATCCCACAGATTTAGTTTTTGTTTTTACAAATAGATCACTACTTCTCAAAGCCAAAAGCCACTCGAGGATAACAGTTAATGAGGTGGAACGATTATCAGTTGAGAGATGAAGAAGCTTATGAGAGGATCAAGAATGATTGCTGGGATGGACCAAGTTTGAATATTTGTGATAATGGTTCATGACACAAATCTGTTGACATTCGATTTGAAGACGACCATGTTGTAATCTGTCACGTGGTGATGTGTCCCACAGATGGGAAATTCTTGTGAAGAAGCTCTGTTTGCAGAAATTCTTGTGAAGAAGCTCTGTTTGCGGAAATTCTTGTGAAGAAGCTCTGTTTGCAGAAATTCTTGTGAAGAAGCTCTGTTTGCAGAAATTCTTGTGAAGAAGCTCTGTTTGCGGAAATTCTTGTGAAGAAGCTCTGTTTGCAGAAATTCTTGTGAAGAAGCTCTGTTTGCAGAAATTCTTGTGAAGAAGCTCTGTTTGCAGAAATTCTTGTGAAGAAGCTCTGTTTGCAGAAATTCTTGTGAAGAAGCTCTGTTTGCAGAAATTCTTGTGAAGAAGCTCTGTTTGCAGAAATTCTTGCGAAGAAGCTCTGTTTGCAGAAATTCTTGTGAAGAAGCTCTGTTTGCGGAAATTCTTGTGAAGAAGCTCTGTTTGCAGAAATTCTTGTGAAGAAGCTCTGTTTGCAGAAATTCTTGTGAAGAAGCTCTGTTTGCAGAAATTCTTGTGAAGAAGCTCTGTTTGCAGAAATTCTTGTGAAGAAGCTCTGTTTGCGGAAATTCTTGTGAAGAAGCTCTGTTTGCAGAAATTCTTGTGAAGAAGCTCTGTTTGCAGAAATTCTTGTGAAGAAGCTCTGTTTGCAGAAATTCTTGTGAAGAAGCTCTGTTTGCAGAAATTCTTGTGAAGAAGCTCTGTTTGCAGAAATTCTTGTGAAGAAGCTCTGTTTGCGGAAATTCTTGCGAAGAAGCTCTGTTTGCAGAAATTCTTGTGAAGAAGCTCTGTTTGCGGAAATTCTTGTGAAGAAGCTCTGTTTGCAGAAATTCTTGCGAAGAAGCTCTGTTTGCAGAAATTCTTGTGAAGAAGCTCTGTTTGCGGAAATTCTTGCGAAGAAGCTCTGTTTGCGGACATTCCGCTCAACGCTAGGCTCAAGAAAGAAAGAAGGAAGTTTTTTTAAAATTCATCTACTACTAGTTGTGTTTACCCGGAGTTGCCCGGGTTGGAGACATGTTACCGGGTGGAGGATTTAGAAAATAATGATAACAAATATTATCATATTTACATTTTTTTAATATCATCTTTCAAAATTCGTTTTAGTTTTCCCTTATTTTATTTGAGATTTCGATAAATATTCCATTAATAGTAAATAAAAAAATAATTCAATGCGTATTTATAAAAGTTGCGTATAGACGAGAAACATATACACACAGGCAGTAGATCTTGTCTGATAGATTGATTTCACTTAAAAATTCATGACTATTCTAAATCTTTTTATCCACCGTTAAACTACAGAAGCTCTAAAGTTATTGATAGTAGAAAACTTGGTATATCAGCAAAATATGACCTCTAGGTCAAGTGGAGGAACAAATATAAATACACGTGTGGATCGTAAGAATTTATTTGTAGAACGAAGCAAAAAAAAAGAAAAATTACATTTTACATTACAAAAACTTGTGTCGGGGATATTCAAAACATAAAATAAGCGCATACATCGATATACGTACATTTTTTAACAGTTGCATAGCTGCTGCTTCTCCAATGTCTTATAGCTTACACATACACACACACCTGAAATAAGCATATGCGTTAATTAATCAGTGATGCCATACGCAGTTTCTGCTGATTACTTCTTTAAACGTATTATAGCTTACACATATATGCACGCCTAAGATAAACACATGCATTAATTTATCATTAATGTCATACATATCAGCGCTACTTCAGTCGCTCCCTTCTATGCACCAACAGAACACCAATGCGAATACATTGAATATATATATGGAGGATCCGACGACCACAACTAAGATAAGTTGAATTTCGAATTGAAAATCAATAACATTTGTAAAAAGCTGTATTAGAAATTAATAAAAAAAAGAATTTAAAATAAAAATGTTATTAGTTTTGTTTTGTTTTACGGCATATTAAGCCTTTTGGGTTATTTAATGCCGACTATCAATATTCTGCATGCGACTTTTTGAGCTTACGGTTAGAAAAATTGTAATAATATCTTAATATTAAATTCAGTGTTTGTTAATGTATAATGCAGCTTTTTTAATTTGAAGTTCAACTTTTTTAATTTGAGAGTAAAACGTTGGATGTTTTTCTATTTTGTGATTTGAATTAATTTGACCTTCAGATCCGCCGGAAGTTACTTTTTAAATTCTTATTTTTTTCGAGTTGTATTTACCTGACGTTGCCCGGGTGGAACCCTTGCGAAGTTTGAGTTTCGTTTATAAATTAAGAATTATTGGGGTAATATGGATTTTTTAAAAAATTCTTAACTCTTAAATGCTTTATTTTTTTTATATTGGTTTGAAACTACATTTTGTCATCGAAGATACTGATTACCTATTTAGCGGATGTGCTGATGCAACATCATACTAATACTTACTCACACTTGCCAACAGCTCGTTGCAGATGTGAAACAAGTTGCAGTTTGACACATTTTTGTTGAATATTATATTAAATAGGCATTTTGTTGGAATGTGTCATATTTGAAACAAAAAGCATTTTAGGGGTTAACTAAGTTAAAGTACTGTCACATCTAGGGAGGTGCCTCCCAGGGCCCTGTTTCTTGCCTGGGACGAGTTCCAAATCAACTTCGTAGTCTAGTGTGGGGGTAATATTTGCTGTTTCTTTGCAGCCCGTTTTTCTCACAGAAGAGACGCTAGTCTTTCTCTGCTCTATCGTGTATTCAATGTAAGTTGTTCGACTGAGCTTTACTCTCTTGTTCCTCTTGTAATGCTTCACTGCAAGAAGAACTCGTCTTCCTACCGCCACTAAAATAACTTGCTTCCCCTCCTCCGTGTGTCTAACATCAAACAGAAATTCCATGAACCGTTTCTTTCCAAGAACTCGTTACTATGGAATTGCTTACATGCATACTATTTCATATGGTTGTCTTCAAACCCAATGTAAACAAATACTTGTCATAAACCATCCATATAAGAAATTGCTTCCCTTATTTTGTCCTTTAGTCCTCACATTCCATGATCGATGTTTCTAACTAAGGGGGAAGAATTGATGTTTTCTGAGTGAGAATATATCCATATAACACTTATCGTTGGCTAGTTTATATTCTTAGAAATAATATTTTTTATCTTTTTACATCACGTGACTCCATGCCTTGTCTGGAGCGAATTCCATAAAAAAATCAAATCTTATTAATTCTATTCATTATCCTCTCATAATATTCATCATCAGTCAATTGGCAATCTATCTCATTAATTATTATGCTTAAGTGGCTCTTATCCTTTGAGTGGTGACTTATTAAAATTGAAAGTTTTAATTTATTTTAAAATGTCTGTATATTGGAATTATTTAAGATATTAAAAATATCCTGGAATTAAATGTTGTTGTTTTATAAAAAATATTTAAATTTAAATAAATAAAATGTATTAAATAATAAACTAATATTATTTTTTCTATCAATAAAAATGTATTAAATAATTAAATAATATTATTTTTACTTTCAATAAAAATGTATTAAATAATTAACTAATATTATTTTTACTTTCAATAAAAATGTATCTAACAATCAAATAATATTATTTTTACTTTCAATAAAAATGTATTAAATTATTAACTAATATTATTTTTACTTTCAATAAAAATGTATTAAATAATTAACTAATATTATTTTTATTTTCAATAAAAATGTATTAAATTATTAACTTATATTATTTTTACTTTCAATAAAAATGTATTAAATAATTAACTTATATTATTTTTACTTTCAATGAAAATGTTTTAAATAATTAAATGATATTATTTTTACTTTTAATAAAAATGTATTGAATAATTAACTAATATTATTTTTACTTTCAATAAAAATGTATTAAATAATTAACTAATATTATTTTTACTTTCAATAAAAATGTATTAAATAATTAACTTATATTGTTTTTACTTTCAATAAAAATGTATTAAATTATTAACTTATATTATTTTTAATTTCAATAAAAATGTTTTAAATAATTAAATAATATTATTTTTACTTTTAATAAAAATGTTTTAAATAATTAAATAATATTATTTTTACTTTCAATAAAACTGTATTAAATAATTAACTTATATTATTTTTACTTTCAATAAAAATGTATTAAATTATTAACTAATATTATTTTTACTTTCAATAAAAATGTATTAAATTATTAACTAATATTATTTTTACTTCCAATAAAAATGTATTAAATAATTAACTTATCTTATTTTTACTTTCAATAAAAATGTATTAAATTATTAACTAATATTATTTTTACTTTCAATAAAAATGTATTAAATAATTAACTTATATTATTTTTACTTTAAAAAAAAATGTATTAAATTATTAACTAATATTATTTTTACTTTCAATAAAAATGTATTAAATTATTAACTAATATTATTTTTACTTTCAATAAAAATGTATTAAATAATTAACTAATATTATTTTTATTTTCAATAAAAATGTATTAAATAATTAACTTATATTATTTTTACTTTCAATAAAAATGTATTAAATAATTAACTTATATTATTTTTACTTTCAATAAAAATGTTTTAAATAATTAAATGATATTATTTTTACTTTTAATAAAAATGTATTGAATAATAAACTAATATTATTTTTACTTTCAATAAAAATGTATTAAATAATTAACTAATATTATTTTTACTTTCAATAAAAATGTATTAAATAATTAACTTATATTGTTTTTACTTTCAATAAAAATGTATTAAATTATTAACTTATATTATTTTTAATTTCAATAAAAATGTTTTAAATAATTAACTTATATTATTTTTTCTTTCAATAAACATGTTTTAAATAATTAACATATATTGTTTTTAATTTCAATAAAAATGTATTAAATTATTAACTTATATTATTTTTAATTTCAATTAAAAATGTTTTAAATAATTAACTTATATTATTTTTACTTTCAATAAAAATGTAATAAATAATTAAATAATATTATTTTTACTTTTAATAAAAATGTTTTAAATAATCAAATGATATTATTTTTACTTTCAATAAAAATGTATTAAATAATTAACTTATATTATTTTTACTTTCAATAAAAATGTATTAAATTATTAACTTATATTATTTTTACTTTCAATAAAAATGTATTAAATTATTAACTAATATTATTTTTACTTCCAATAAAAATGTATTAAATAATTAACTTATATTATTTTTACTTTCAATAAAAATGTATTAAATTATTAACTAATATTATTTTTACTTTCAATAAAAATGTATTAAATAATTAACTTATATTATTTTTACTTTAAAAAAAAATGTATTAAATTATAAACTAATATTATTTTTACTTTCAATAAAAATGTATTGAATTATTAACTAATATTATTTTTACTTTCAATAAAAATGTATTAAATAATTAACTAATATTATTTTTATTTTCAATAAAAATGTATTAAATTATTAACTTATATTATTTTTACTTTCAATAAAAATGTATTAAATAATTAACTTATATTATTTTTACTTTCAATAAAAATGTTTTAAATAATTAAATGATATTATTTTTACTTTTAATAAAAATGTATTGAATAATTAACTAATATTATTTTTACTTTCAATAAAAATGTATTAAATAATTAACTAATATTATTTTTACTTTCAATAAAAATGTATTAAATAATTAACTTATATTGTTTTTACTTTCAATAAAAATGTATTAAATTATTAACTTATATTATTTTTAATTTCAATAAAAATGTTTTTAATAATTAACTTATATTATTTTTACTTTCAATAAACATGTTTTAAATAATTAACTTATATTGTTTTTAATTTCAATAAAAATGTATTAAATTATTAACTTATATTATTTTTAATTTCAATTAAAAATGTTTTAAATAATTAACTTATATTATTTTTACTTTCAATAAAAATGTATTAAATAATTACTTACATTGTTTTTAATTTCAATAAAAATGTATTAAATTATTAACTTATATTATTTTTAATTTCAATAAAAATGTTTTTAATAATTAACTTATATTATTTTTACTTTCAATAAACATGTTTTAAATAATTAACTTATATTGTTTTTAATTTCAATAAAAATGTATTAAATTATTAACTTATATTATTTTTAATTTCAATTAAAAATGTTTTAAATAATTAACTTATATTATTTTTACTTTCAATAAAAATGTATTAAATAATTACTTACATTGTTTTTAATTTCAATAAAAATGTATTAAATTATTAACTTATATTATTTTTAATTTCAATAAAAATGTATTAAATAATTAACTTATATTATTTTTACTTTCAATAAAAATGTATTAAATAATTAACTTGTATTACTTTCACTTTCAGTAAAAATGTATTAAACAATCAAATAATATTGTTTTTAATTTCAATAAAAATGTTTTAAATAATTAACTAACATTATTTTTACCTTCAATAAAAATGTATTAAATAATTTACTAATATTATTTTTACTTTCAATAAAAAAGTATTAAATAATTAAATAATATTATTTTTACTTTCAATAAAAATGTTTTAAATAATTAAATAATATTATTTTTACTTTCAATAAAAAGGTATTAAATAATTAAATAATATTATTTTTACTTTCAATAAAAATGTATTAAATAATTAAATGGTATTATTTTTACTTTTAATAAAAATGTATTGAATAATTAAATAATATTATTTTTACTTTCAATAAAAATGTTTTAAATAATTAAATAATATTATTTTTACTTTCAATAAAAATGTATTAAATAATTAAATAATATTATTTTTAATTTCAATAAAAATGTATTTAATAGTTTTATGATATTATTTTTACTTTCAATAAAAATGTATTAAATAGTTAAATAGTATTATTTTTACTTTCAATAAAAATGTATTCAATAATTAAATAATATTATTTTTTCTTTCAATACAAATGTTTTAAATAATTAAATAATATTATTTTTACTTTCAATAAAAATGTATCAAATAATTAAATAATATTATTTTTACTTTCAATAAAAATGTATTAAATAATTAAATGATATTATTTTTACTTTCAATAAAAATGTATTAAATAATTAAATAATATTATTTTTACTTTCAATAAAAATGTTTTAAATAATTAAATAATATTATTTTTACTTTCAATTAAAAAGTGTTTTAAATAATTAAATAATATTATTTTTACTTTCAATAAAAATGTATTAAATAATTGAATGATATTATTTTCTTTTTCTTTCAATAAAATGTATTAAATAATTAAATGATATTATTTTTACTTTCAATAAAAATGTTTTTAATAATTAAATAATATTATTTTTTCTTTCAATAAAAATGTATTAAATAATTAAATAATATTATTTTTTCTTTCAATAAAAATGTTTAAAATAATTAAATAATATTATTTTTACTTTCAATAAAAATGTTTTAAATGATTTAATAATATTATTTTTACTTTCAATAAAAATGTATAAAATAATTAACTAATATTATTTTTACTTTCAATAAAAATGTATTAAATAATTAACTAATATTATTTTTACTTTCAATAGAAATGTTTTAAATAATTAACTAATATTATTTTTACTTTCAATAAAAATGTTTTAAATAATTAACTAATATTATTTTTACTTTCAATAAAAATGTTTTAAATAATTAACTAATATTATTTTTACTTTCAATAAAAATGTTTTAAATAATTAACTAATATTATTTTTACTTTCAATAAAAATGTATTAAATAATTAAATGATATTGTTTTTACTTTCAATAAAAATGTATTAAATAATTAAATAATATTATTTTTACTTTCAATAAAAATTTTTTAAATAATTAAATAATATTATTTTTACTTTCAATAAAAATCTATTAAATAATTAACTAATATTATTTTTACTTTCAATAAAAATGTATTAAATAATTAACTAATATTATTTTTACTTTCAATAAAAATGTTTTAAATAATTAACTTATATTATTTTTACTTTCAATAAAAATGTTTTAGATAATTAACTAATATTATTTTTACTTTCAATAAAAATGTATTAAATAATTAAATGATATTATTTTTACTTTCAATAAAAATGTATTAAATAATTAAATGATATTATTTTTACTTTCAATAAAAATGTTTTTAATAATTAAATAATATTATTTTTTTCTTTCAATAAAAATGTATTAAATAATTAAATAATATTATTTTTTCTTTCAATAAAAATGTATTAAATAATTAAATAATATTATTTTTACTTTAAATAAAAATGTTTTAAATGATTTAATAATATTATTTTTACTTTCAATAAAAATGTATTAAATAATTAACTAATATTATTTTTACTTTCAATAAAAATGTTTTAAATGATTTAATAATATTATTTTTACTTTCAATATAAATGTTTTAAATAATTAACTAATATTATTTTTACTTTCAATAAAAATGTTTTAAATAATTTACTAATATTATTTTTACTTTCAATAAAAATGTTTTAAATAATTAAATAATATTATTTTTACTTTCAATAAAAATGTATTAAATAATTTAATAATATTATTTTTACTTTCAATAAAAATGTTTTAAATAATTAAATAATATTATTTTTACTTTCAATAAAAATGTATTCAATAATTAAATAATAATATTTTTACTTTCAATAAAAATGTATTAAATAATTAAATGATATTATTTTTACTTTCAATAAAAATGTATTAAATAATTAAATGATATTATTTTTACTTTCA
Organism: Sepiola atlantica; assembly: GCA_963556195.1. Lineage (NCBI taxonomy): Eukaryota > Metazoa > Mollusca > Cephalopoda > Sepiida > Sepiolidae > Sepiola > Sepiola atlantica. The sequence goes on from OY744530.1 coordinate 95,111,877, forward strand.
ATAAAAATGTGTTTAATAATTAAATAATATTATTTTTTCTTTCAATAAAAATGTATTAAATAATTAAATAATATTATTTTTTCTTTCAATAAAAATGTTTTAAATGATTTAATAATATTATTTTTACTTTCAATAAAAATCTATTAAATAATTAACTAATATTATTTTTACTTTCAATAAAAATGTATTAAATAATTAACTGATATTATTTTTACTTTCAATAAAAATGTTTTAAATAATTAACTAATATTATTTTTACTTTCAATAAAAATGTTTTAAATAATTAACTAATATTATTTTTACTTTCAATAAAAATGTATTAAATAATTAAATGATATTATTTTTACTTTCAATAAAAATGTATTAAATAATTAAATGATATTATTTTTACTTTCAATAAAAATGTTTTTAATAATTAAATAATATTATTTTTTTCTTTCAATAAAAATGTATTAAATAATTAAATAATATTATTTTTTCTTTCAATAAAAATGTTTTAAATAATTAAATAATATTATTTTTACTTTAAATAAAAATGTTTTAAATGATTTAATAATATTATTTTTACTTTCAATAAAAATGTATTAAATAATTAACTAATATTATTTTTACTTTCAATAAAAATGTATTAAATAATTAACTAATATTATTTTTACTTTCAATAAAAATGTTTTAAATAATTTACTAATATTATTTTTACTTTCAATAAAAATGTTTTAAATAATTAAATAATATTATTTTTACTTTCAATAAAAATGTATTCAATAATTAAATAATATTATTTTTTCTTTCAATGAAAATGTTTTAAATAATTAAATAATATTATTTTTACTTTCAATAAAAATGTATTAAATAATTAAATAATATTATTTTTACTTTCAATAAAAATGTATTAAATAATTAAATAATATTATTTTTACTTTCAATAAAAATGTATTAAATAATTAAATAATATTATTTTTACTTTCAATAAAAATGTTTTAAATAATTAAATAATATTATTTTTACTTTCAATAAAAATGTTTTAAATAATTAAATAATATTATTTTTACTTTCAATAAAAATGTATTAAATAATTAACTAATGTTATTTTTACTTTCAATAAAAATGTTTTAAATAATTAAATAATATCATTTTTACTTTCAATAAAAATGTTTTAAATAATTAACTAATATTATTTTTACTTTCAATAAAAATGTATTAAATAATTAAATGATATTATTTTTACTTTCAATGAAAATGTATTAAATAATTAAATAATATTATTTTTACTTTCAATAAAAATGTTTTAAATAATTAAATAATATTATTTTTACTTTCAATAAAAATGTTTTAAATAATTAAATAATATTATTTTTACTTTTAATAAAAATGTATTAAATAATTTAATAATATTATTTTTACTTTCAATAAAAATGTTTTAAATAATTAAATAATGTTATTTTTACTTTCAATAAAAATGTATTAAATAATTAAATAATATTATTTTTTACTTTCAATAAAAATGTATTAAATAATTAAATGATATTATTTTTACTTTCAATAAAAATGTATTAAATAATTAAATGATATCATTTTTACTTTCAATAAAAATGTTTTTAATAATTAAATAATATTTTTTTTTTTCAATAAAAATGTATTAAATAATTAAATAATATTATTTTTTCTTTCAATAAAAATGTTTTAAATAATTAAATAATATTATTTTTACTTTCAATAAAAATGTTTTAAATGATTTAATAATATTATTTTTACTTTCAATAAAAATGTATTAAATAAATAACTAATATTATTTTTACTTTCAATAAAAATGTATTAAATAATTAACTAATATTATTTTTACTTTCAATAGAAATGTTTTAAATAATTAACTAATATTATTTTTACTTTCAATAAAAATGTTTTAAATAATTAACTAATATTATTTTTACTTTCAATAAAAATGTTTTAAATAATTTACTAATGTTATTTTTACTTTCAGTAAAAATGTTTTAAATAATTAAATAATATTATTTTTACTTTCAATAAAAATGTATTCAATAATTAAATAATATTATTTTTTCTTTCAATGAAAATGTTTTAAATAATTAAATAATATTATTTTTACTTTCAATAAAAATGTATTAAATAATTAAATAGTATTATTTTTACTTTCAATAAAAATGTATTAAATAATTAAATAATATTATTTTTACTTTCAATAAAAATGTATTAAATAATTAAATAATATTATTTTTACTTTCAATAAAAATGTTTTTAATAATTAAATAATATTATTTTTACTTTCAATAAAAATGTTTTAAATAATTAAATAATCATATTTTTACTTTCAATAAAAATGTATTAAATAATTAAATGATATTATTTTATTTTTCTTTCAATAAAATGTATTAAATAATTAAATGATATTATTTTTACTTTCAATAAAAATGTTTTTAATAATTAAATAATATTATTTTTTCTTTCAATAAAAATGTATTAAATAATTAAATAATAATATTTTTTCTTTCAATAAAAATGTTTAAATAATTAAATAATATTATTTTTACTTTCAATAAAAATGTTTTAAATGATTTAATAATATTATTTTTACTTTCAATAAAAATGTATAAAATAATTAACTAATATTATTTTTACTTTCAATAAAAATGTTTTAAATAATTAACTAATATTATTTTTACTTTCAATAAAAATGTTTTAAATAATTAACTAATATTATTTTTACTTTCAATAAAAATGTATTAAATAATTAAATGATATTATTTTTACTTTCAATAAAAATGTATTAAATAATTAAATAATATTATTTTTACTTTCAATAAAAATGTTTTAAATAATTAAATAATATCATTTTTACTTTCAATAAAAATGTTTTAAATAATTAAATAATATTATTTTTACTTTCAATAAAATTGTTTTAAATAATTAAATAATATTATTTTTACTTTCAATAAAATGTATTAAATAATTAAATAATATTATTTTTACTTTCAATAAAAATGTTTTAAATAATTAAATAATATTATTTTTACTTTCAATAAAAATGTATTAAATAAGTAAATAATATTATTTTTACTTTCAATAAAAATGTATTAAATAATTAAATGATATTATTTTTCATTTCAATAAAAATGTATTAAATAATTAAATGATATTATTTTTACTTTCAATAAAAATGTTTTTAATAATTAAATAATATTATTTTTTCTTTCAATAAAAATGTATTAAATAATTAAATAATATTATTTTTTTTTCAATAAAAATGTTTTAAATAATTAAATAATATTATTTTTACTTTCAATAAAAATGTTTTAAATGATTTAATAATATTATTTTTACTTTCAATAAAAATGTATTAAATAATTAACTAATATTATTTTTACTTTCAATAAAAATGTATTAAATAATTAACTAATATTTTTTTTACTTTCAATAAAAATGTTTTAAATAATTAACTAATATTATTTTTACTTTCAATAAAAATGTTTTAAATAATTAACTAATATTATTTTTACTTTCAATAAAAATGTTTTAAATAATTAACTAATATTATTTTTACTTTCAATAAAAATGTATTAAATAATTAAATGATATTGTTTTTACTTTCAATAAAAATGTATTAAATAATTAAATAATATTATTTTTACTTTCAATAAAAAGTTTTTAAATAATTAAATAATATTATTTTTACTTTCAATAAAAATCTATTAAATAATTAACTAATATTATTTTTACTTTCAATAAAAATGTATTAAATAATTAACTAATATTATTTTTACTTTCAATAAAAATGTTTTAAATAATTAACTAATATTATTTTTACTTTCAATAAAAATGTTTTAGATAATTAACTAATATTATTTTTACTTTCAATAAAAATGTATTAAATAATTAAATGATATTATTTTTCATTTCAATAAAAATGTATTAAATAATAAAATGATATTATTTTTACTTTCAATAAAAATGTTTTTAATAATTAAATAATATTATTTTTTCTTTCAATAAAAATGTATTAAATAATTAAATAATATTATTTTTTTTTTCAATAAAAATGTTTTAAATAATTAAATAATATTATTTTTACTTTCAATAAAAATGTTTTAAATGATTTAATAATATTATTTTTACTTTCAATAAAAATGTATTAAATAATTAACTAATATTATTTTTACTTTCAATAAAAATGTATTAAATAATTAACTAATATTTTTTTTACTTTCAATAAAAATGTTTTAAATAATTAACTAATATTATTTTTACTTTCAATAAAAATGTTTTAAATAATTAACTAATATTATTTTTACTTTCAATAAAAATGTTTTAAATAATTAACTAATATTATTTTTACTTTCAATAAAAATGTATTAAATAATTAAATGATATTGTTTTTACTTTCAATAAAAATGTATTAAATAATTAAATAATATCATTTTTACTTTCAATAAAATTTTTTTAAATAATTAAATAATATTATTTTTACTTTCAATAAAAATCTATTAAATAATTAACTAATATTATTTTTACTTTCAATAAAAATGTATTAAATAATTAACTAATATTATTTTTACTTTCAATAAAAATGTTTTAAATAATTAACTAATATTATTTTTACTTTCAATAAAAATGTTTTAGATAATAAACTAATATTATTTTTACTTTCAATAAAAATGTTTTAAATAATTAACTAATATTATTTTTACTTTCAATAAAAATGTTTTAAATAATTAACTAATATTATTTTTACTTTCAATAAAAATGTTTTAAATAATTAACTAATATTATTTTTACTTTCAATAAAAATGTTTTAAATAATTAACTAATATTATTTTTACTTTCAATAAAAATGTATTAAATAATTAAATGATATTGTTTTTACTTTCAATAAAAATGTATTAAATAATATTATTTTTACTTTCAATAAAAAATTTTTAAATAATTAAATAATATTATTTTTACTTTCAATAAAAATCTATTAAATAATTAACTAATATTATTTTTACTTTCAATAAAAATGTATTAAATAATTAACTGATATTATTTTTACTTTCAATAAAAATGTTTTAAATAATTAACTAATATTATTTTTACTTTCAATAAAAATGTATTAAATAATTAAATAATATTATTTTTACTTTCAATAAAAATGTTTTAAATAATTAAATAATATTATTTTTACTTTCAATAAAAATGTATTAAATAATTAAATAATATTATTTTTACTTTCAATAAAAATGTTTTAAATAATTAAATAATATTATTTTTACTTTCAATAAAAATGTTTTAAATAATTAAATAATATTATTTTTACTTTCAATAAAAATGTATTAAATAATTAAATTATATTATTTTATTTTTCTTTCAATAAAATGTATTAAATAATTAAATGATATTATTTTTACTTTCAATAAAAATGTTTTTAATAATTAAATAATATTATTTTTTCTTTCAATAAAAATGTATTAAATAATTAAATAATATTATTTTTTCTTTCAATAAAAATGTTTAAAATAATTAAATAATATTCCTTTTACTTTCAATAAAAATGTTTAAAATGATTTAATAATATTATTTTTACTTTCAATAAAAATGTATAAAATAATTAACTAATATTATTTTTACTTTCAATAAAAATGTATTAAATAATTAACTAATATTATTTTTACTTTCAATAAAAATGTTTTAAATAATTAACTAATATTATTTTTACTTTCAATAAAAATGTTTTAAATAATTAACTAATATTATTTTTACTTTCAATAAAAATGTTTGAAATAATTAACTAATATTATTTTTACTTTCAATAAAAATGTATTAAATAATTAAATGATATTATTTTTACTTTCAATAAAAATGTATTAAATAATTAAATAATATTATTTTTACTTTCAATAAAAATGTTTTAAATAATTAAATAATATCATTTTTACTTTCAATAAAAATGTTTTAAATAATTAAATAATATTATTTTTACTTTCAATAAAAATGTTTTAAATAATTAAATAATATTATTTTTACTTTCAATAAAATGTATTAAATAATTAAATAATATTATTTTTACTTTCAATAAAAATGTTTTAAATAATTAAATAATATTATTTTTACTTTCAATAAAAATGTATTAAATAATTAAATAATATTATTTTTACTTTCAATAAAAATGTATTAAATAATTAAATGATATTATTTTTCATTTCAATAAAAATGTATTAAATAATTAAATGATATTATTTTTACTTTCAATAAAAATGTTTTTAATAATTAAATAATATTATTTTTTCTTTCAATAAAAATGTATTAAATAATTAAATAATATTATTTTTTTTTTCAATAAAAATGTTTTAAATAATTAAATAATATTATTTTTACTTTCAATAAAAATGTTTTAAATGATTTAATAATATTATTTTTACTTTCAATAAAAATGTATTAAATAATTAACTAATATTATTTTTACTTTCAATAAAAATGTATTAAATAATTAACTAATATTTTTTTTACTTTCAATAAAAATGTTTTAAATAATTAACTAATATTATTTTTACTTTTAATAAAAATGTTTTAAATAATTAACTAATATTATTTTTACTTTCAATAAAAATGTTTTAAATAATTAACTAATATTATTTTTACTTTCAATAAAAATGTATTAAATAATTAAATGATATTGTTTTTACTTTCAATAAAAATGTATTAAATAATTAAATAATATTATTTTTACTTTCAATAAAAATTTTTTAAATAATTAAATAATATTATTTTTACTTTCAATAAAAATCTATTAAATAATTAACTAATATTATTTTTACTTTCAATAAAAATGTATTAAATAATTAACTAATATTATTTTTACTTTCAATAAAAATGTTTTAAATAATTAACTTATATTATTTTTACTTTCAATAAAAATGTTTTAGATAATTAACTAATATTATTTTTACTTTCAATAAAAATGTATTAAATAATTAACTAATATTATTTTTACTTTCAATATAAATGTTTTAAATAATTAACTAATATTATTTTTACTTTCAATAAAAATGTTTTAAATAATTTACTAATATTATTTTTACTTTCAATAAAAATGTTTTAAATAATTAAATAATATTATTTTTACTTTCAATAAACATGTATTAAATAATTTAATAATATTATTTTTACTTTCAATAAAAATGTTTTAAATAATTAAATAATATTATTTTTACTTTCAATAAAAATGTATTCAATAATTAAATAATAATATTTTTACTTTCAATAAAAATGTATTAAATAATTAAATGATATTATTTTTACTTTCAATAAAAATGTATTAAATAATTAAATGATATTATTTTTACTTTCAATAAAAATGTGTTTAATAATTAAATAATATTATTTTTTCTTTCAATAAAAATGTATTAAATAATTAAATAATATTATTTTTTCTTTCAATAAAAATGTTTTAAATGATTTAATAATATTATTTTTACTTTCAATAAAAATCTATTAAATAATTAACTAATATTATTTTTACTTTCAATAAAAATGTATTAAATAATTAACTGATATTATTTTTACTTTCAATAAAAATGTTTTAAATAATTAACTAATATTATTTTTACTTTCAATAAAAATGTTTTAAATAATTAACTAATATTATTTTTACTTTCAATAAAAATGTATTAAATAATTAAATGATATTATTTTTACTTTCAATAAAAATGTATTAAATAATTAAATGATATTATTTTTACTTTCAATAAAAATGTTTTTAATAATTAAATAATATTATTTTTTTCTTTCAATAAAAATGTATTAAATAATTAAATAATATTATTTTTTCTTTCAATAAAAATGTTTTAAATAATTAAATAATATTATTTTTACTTTAAATAAAAATGTTTTAAATGATTTAATAATATTATTTTTACTTTCAATAAAAATGTATTAAATAATTAACTAATATTATTTTTACTTTCAATAAAAATGTATTAAATAATTAACTAATATTATTTTTACTTTCAATAAAAATGTTTTAAATAATTTACTAATATTATTTTTACTTTCAATAAAAATGTTTTAAATAATTAAATAATATTATTTTTACTTTCAATAAAAATGTATTCAATAATTAAATAATATTATTTTTTCTTTCAATGAAAATGTTTTAAATAATTAAATAATATTATTTTTACTTTCAATAAAAATGTATTAAATAATTAAATAATATTATTTTTACTTTCAATAAAAATGTATTAAATAATTAAATAATATTATTTTTACTTTCAATAAAAATGTATTAAATAATTAAATAATATTATTTTTACTTTCAATAAAAATGTTTTAAATAATTAAATAATATTATTTTTACTTTCAATAAAAATGTTTTAAATAATTAAATAATATTATTTTTACTTTCAATAAAAATGTATTAAATAATTAACTAATGTTATTTTTACTTTCAATAAAAATGTTTTAAATAATTAAATAATATCATTTTTACTTTCAATAAAAATGTTTTAAATAATTAACTAATATTATTTTTACTTTCAATAAAAATGTATTAAATAATTAAATGATATTATTTTTACTTTCAATAAAAATGTATTAAATAATTAAATGATATTATTTTTACTTTCAATAAAAATGTTTTTAATAATTAAATACTATTATTTTTTTCTTTCAATAAAAATGTATTAAATAATTAAATAATATTATTTTTTCTTTCAATAAAAATGTTTTAAATAATTAAATAATATTATTTTTACTTTAAATAAAAATGTTTTAAATGATTTAATAATATTATTTTTACTTTCAATAAAAATGTATTAAATAATTAACTAATATTATTTTTACTTTTAATAAAAATGTATTAAATAATTAACTAATATTATTTTTACTTTCAATAAAAATGTTTTAAATAATTAACTAATATTATTTTTACTTTCAATAAAAATGTTTTAAATAATTTACTAATATTATTTTTACTTTCAATAAAAATGTATTAAATAATTAAATAATATTATTTTTACTTTCAATAAAAATGTTTTAAATAATTAAATAATATTGTTTTTACTTTCAATAAAAATGTTTTAAATAATTAAATAATATTATTTTTACTTTCAATAAAAATGTTTTAAATGATTTAATAATATTATTTTTACTTTCAATAAAAATGTATTAAATAATTAAATAATATTATTTTTACTTTCAATAAAAATGTATTAAATAATTAAATGATATTTTTTTTACTTTCAATAAAAATGTATCAAATAATTAAATAATATTATTTTTACTTTCAATAAAAATGTTTTAAATAATTAAATAATATCATTTTTACTTTCAATAAAAATGTTTTAAATAATTAAATAATATTATTTTTACTTTCAATAAAAATGTTTTAAATAATTAAATAATATTATTTTTACTTTCAATAAAAATGTATTAAATAATTAAATGATATTGTTTTTACTTTCAATAAAAATGTATTAAATAATTAAATGATATTATTTTTACTTTCAATGAAAATGTATTAAATAATTAAATAATATTATTTTTACTTTCAATAAAAATGTTTTAAATAATTAAATAATATTATTTTTACTTTCAATAAAAATGTTTTAAATAATTAAATAATATTATTTTTACTTTTAATAAAAATGTATTAAATAATTTAATAATATTATTTTTACTTTCAATAAAAATGTTTTAAATAATTAAATAATGTTATTTTTACTTTCAATAAAAATGTATTAAATAATTAAATAATATTATTTTTTACTTTCAATAAAAATGTATTAAATAATTAAATGATATTATTTTTACTTTCAATAAAAATGTATTAAATAATTAAATGATATCATTTTTACTTTCAATAAAAATGTTTTTAATAATTAAATAATATTTTTTTTTTTCAATAAAAATGTATTAAATAATTAAATAATATTATTTTTTCTTTCAATAAAAATGTTTTAAATAATTAAATAATATTATTTTTACTTTCAATAAAAATGTTTTAAATGATTTAATAATATTATTTTTACTTTCAATAAAAATGTATTAAATAAATAACTAATATTATTTTTACTTTCAATAAAAATGTATTAAATAATAAACTAATATTATTTTTACTTTCAATAGAAATGTTTTAAATAATTAACTAATATTATTTTTACTTTCAATAAAAATGTTTTAAATAATTAACTAATATTATTTTTACTTTCAATAAAAATGTTTTAAATAATTTACTAATGTTATTTTTACTTTCAGTAAAAATGTTTTAAATAATTAAATAATATTATTTTTACTTTCAATAAAAATGTATTCAATAATTAAATAATATTATTTTTTCTTTCAATGAAAATGTTTTAAATAATTAAATAATATTATTTTTACTTTCAATAAAAATGTATTAAATAATTAAATAATATTATTTTTACTTTCAATAAAAATGTATTAAATAATTAAATAATATTATTTTTACTTTCAATAAAAATGTATTAAATAATTAAATAATATTATTTTTACTTTCAATAAAAATGTTTTTAATAATTAAATAATATTATTTTTACTTTCAATAAAAATGTTTTAAATAATTAAATAATATTATTTTTACTTTCAATAAAAATGTATTAAATAATTAAATGATATTATTTTATTTTTCTTTCAATAAAATGTATTAAATAATTAAATGATATTATTTTTACTTTCAATAAAAATGTTTTTAATAATTAAATAATATTATTTTTTCTTTCAATAAAAATGTATTAAATAATTAAATAATAATATTTTTTCTTTCAATAAAAATGTTTAAATAATTAAATAATATTATTTTTACTTTCAATAAAAATGTTTTAAATGATTTAATAATATTATTTTTACTTTCAATAAAAATGTATAAAATAATTAACTTATATTATTTTTACTTTCAATAAAAATGTTTTAAATAATTAACTAATATTATTTTTACTTTCAATAAAAATGTTTTAAATAATTAACTAATATTATTTTTACTTTCAATAAAAATGTATTAAATAATTAAATGATATTATTTTTACTTTCAATAAAAATGTATTAAATAATTAAATAATATTATTTTTACTTTCAATAAAAATGTTTTAAATAATTAAATAATATCATTTTTACTTTCAATAAAAATGTTTTAAATAATTAAATAATATTATTTTTACTTTCAATAAAATTGTTTTAAATAATTAAATAATATTATTTTTACTTTCAATAAAATGTATTAAATAATTAAATAATATTATTTTTACTTTCAATAAAAATGTTTTAAATAATTAAATAATATTATTTTTACTTTCAATAAAAATGTATTAAATAATTAAATAATATTATTTTTACTTTCAATAAAAATGTATTAAATAATTAAATGATATTATTTTTCATTTCAATAAAAATGTATTAAATAATTAAATGATATTATTTTTACTTTCAATAAAAATGTTTTTAATAATTAAATAATATTATTTTTTCTTTCAATAAAAATGTATTAAATAATTAAATAATATTATTTTTTTTTCAATAAAAATGTTTTAAATAATTAAATAATATTATTTTTACTTTCAATAAAAATGTTTTAAATGATTTAATAATATTATTTTTACTTTCAATAAAAATGTATTAAATAATTAACTAATATTATTTTTACTTTCAATAAAAATGTATTAAATAATTAACTAATATTTTTTTTACTTTCAATAAAAATGTTTTAAATAATTAACTAATATTATTTTTACTTTCAATAAAAATGTTTTAAATAATTAACTAATATTATTTTTACTTTCAATAAAAATGTTTTAAATAATTAACTAATATTATTTTTACTTTCAATAAAAATGTATTAAATAATTAAATGATATTGTTTTTACTTTCAATAAAAATGTATTAAATAATTAAATAATATTATTTTTACTTTCAATAAAAAATTTTTAAATAATTAAATAATATTATTTTTACTTTCAATAAAAATCTATTAAATAATTAACTAATATTATTTTTACTTTCAATAAAAATGTATTAAATAATTAACTGATATTATTTTTACTTTCAATAAAAATGTTTTAAATAATTAACTAATATTATTTTTACTTTCAATAAAAATGTATTAAATAATTAAATAATATTATTTTTACTTTCAATAAAAATGTTTTAAATAATTAAATAATATTATTTTTACTTTCAATAAAAATGTATTAAATAATTAAATAATATTATTTTTACTTTCAATAAAAATGTTTTAAATAATTAAATAATATTATTTTTACTTTCAATAAAAATGTTTTAAATAATTAAATAATATTATTTTTACTTTCAATAAAAATGTATTAAATAATTAAATTATATTATTTTATTTTTCTTTCAATAAAATGTATTAAATAATTAAATGATATTATTTTTACTTTCAATAAAAATGTTTTTAATAATTAAATAATATTATTTTTTCTTTCAATAAAAATGTATTAAATAATTAAATAATATTATTTTTTCTTTCAATAAAAATGTTTAAAATAATTAAATAATATTCCTTTTACTTTCAATAAAAATGTTTAAAATGATTTAATAATATTATTTTTACTTTCAATAAAAATGTATAAAATAATTAACTAATATTATTTTTACTTTCAATAAAAATGTATTAAATAATTAACTAATATTATTTTTACTTTCAATAAAAATGTTTTAAATAATTAACTAATATTATTTTTACTTTCAATAAAAATGTTTTAAATAATTAACTAATATTATTTTTACTTTCAATAAAAATGTTTGAAATAATTAACTAATATTATTTTTACTTTCAATAAAAATGTATTAAATAATTAAATGATATTATTTTTACTTTCAATAAAAATGTATTAAATAATTAAATAATATTATTTTTACTTTCAATAAAAATGTTTTAAATAATTAAATAATATCATTTTTACTTTCAATAAAAATGTTTTAAATAATTAAATAATATTATTTTTACTTTCAATAAAAATGTTTTAAATAATTAAATAATATTATTTTTACTTTCAATAAAATGTATTAAATAATTAAATAATATTATTTTTACTTTCAATAAAAATGTTTTAAATAATTAAATAATATTATTTTTACTTTCAATAAAAATGTATTAAATAATTAAATAATATTATTTTTACTTTCAATAAAAATGTATTAAATAATTAAATGATATTATTTTTCATTTCAATAAAAATGTATTAAATAATTAAATGATATTATTTTTACTTTCAATAAAAATGTTTTTAATAATTAAATAATATTATTTTTTCTTTCAATAAAAATGTATTAAATAATTAAATAATATTATTTTTTTTTTCAATAAAAATGTTTTAAATAATTAAATAATATTATTTTTACTTTCAATAAAAATGTTTTAAATGATTTAATAATATTATTTTTACTTTCAATAAAAATGTATTAAATAATTAACTAATATTATTTTTACTTTCAATAAAAATGTATTAAATAATTAACTAATATTTTTTTTACTTTCAATAAAAATGTTTTAAATAATTAACTAATATTATTTTTACTTTTAATAAAAATGTTTTAAATAATTAACTAATATTATTTTTACTTTCAATAAAAATGTTTTAAATAATTAACTAATATTATTTTTACTTTCAATAAAAATGTATTAAATAATTAAATGATATTGTTTTTACTTTCAATAAAAATGTATTAAATAATTAAATAATATTATTTTTACTTTCAATAAAAATTTTTTAAATAATTAAATAATATTATTTTTACTTTCAATAAAAATCTATTAAATAATTAACTAATATTATTTTTACTTTCAATAAAAATGTATTAAATAATTAACTAATATTATTTTTACTTTCAATAAAAATGTTTTAAATAATTAACTTATATTATTTTTACTTTCAATAAAAATGTTTTAGATAATTAACTAATATTATTTTTACTTTCAATAAAAATGTATTAAATAATTAACTAATATTATTTTTACTTTCAATATAAATGTTTTAAATAATTAACTAATATTATTTTTACTTTCAATAAAAATGTTTTAAATAATTTACTAATATTATTTTTACTTTCAATAAAAATGTTTTAAATAATTAAATAATATTATTTTTACTTTCAATAAAAATGTATTAAATAATTTAATAATATTATTTTTACTTTCAATAAAAATGTTTTAAATAATTAAATAATATTATTTTTACTTTCAATAAAAATGTATTCAATAATTAAATAATAATATTTTTACTTTCAATAAAAATGTATTAAATAATTAAATGATATTATTTTTACTTTCAATAAAAATGTATTAAATAATTAAATGATATTATTTTTACTTTCAATAAAAATGTGTTTAATAATTAAATAATATTATTTTTTCTTTCAATAAAAATGTATTAAATAATTAAATAATATTATTTTTTCTTTCAATAAAAATGTTTTAAATGATTTAATAATATTATTTTTACTTTCAATAAAAATCTATTAAATAATTAACTAATATTATTTTTACTTTCAATAAAAATGTATTAAATAATTAACTGATATTATTTTTACTTTCAATAAAAATGTTTTAAATAATTAACTAATATTATTTTTACTTTCAATAAAAATGTTTTAAATAATTAACTAATATTATTTTTACTTTCAATAAAAATGTATTAAATAATTAAATGATATTATTTTTACTTTCAATAAAAATGTATTAAATAATTAAATGATATTATTTTTACTTTCAATAAAAATGTTTTTAATAATTAAATAATATTATTTTTTTCTTTCAATAAAAATGTATTAAATAATTAAATAATATTATTTTTTCTTTCAATAAAAATGTTTTAAATAATTAAATAATATTATTTTTACTTTAAATAAAAATGTTTTAAATGATTTAATAATATTATTTTTACTTTCAATAAAAATGTATTAAATAATTAACTAATATTATTTTTACTTTCAATAAAAATGTATTAAATAATTAACTAATATTATTTTTACTTTCAATAAAAATGTTTTAAATAATTTACTAATATTATTTTTACTTTCAATAAAAATGTTTTAAATAATTAAATAATATTATTTTTACTTTCAATAAAAATGTATTCAATAATTAAATAATATTATTTTTTCTTTCAATGAAAATGTTTTAAATAATTAAATAATATTATTTTTACTTTCAATAAAAATGTATTAAATAATTAAATAATATTATTTTTACTTTCAATAAAAATGTATTAAATAATTAAATAATATTATTTTTACTTTCAATAAAAATGTATTAAATAATTAAATAATATTATTTTTACTTTCAATAAAAATGTTTTAAATAATTAAATAATATTATTTTTACTTTCAATAAAAATGTTTTAAATAATTAAATAATATTATTTTTACTTTCAATAAAAATGTATTAAATAATTAACTAATGTTATTTTTACTTTCAATAAAAATGTTTTAAATAATTAAATAATATCATTTTTACTTTCAATAAAAATGTTTTAAATAATTAACTAATATTATTTTTACTTTCAATAAAAATGTATTAAATAATTAAATGATATTATTTTTACTTTCAATAAAAATGTATTAAATAATTAAATGATATTATTTTTACTTTCAATAAAAATGTTTTTAATAATTAAATACTATTATTTTTTTCTTTCAATAAAAATGTATTAAATAATTAAATAATATTATTTTTTCTTTCAATAAAAATGTTTTAAATAATTAAATAATATTATTTTTACTTTAAATAAAAATGTTTTAAATGATTTAATAATATTATTTTTACTTTCAATAAAAATGTATTAAATAATTAACTAATATTATTTTTACTTTTAATAAAAATGTATTAAATAATTAACTAATATTATTTTTACTTTCAATAAAAATGTTTTAAATAATTAACTAATATTATTTTTACTTTCAATAAAAATGTTTTAAATAATTTACTAATATTATTTTTACTTTCAATAAAAATGTATTAAATAATTAAATAATATTATTTTTACTTTCAATAAAAATGTTTTAAATAATTAAATAATATTGTTTTTACTTTCAATAAAAATGTTTTAAATAATTAAATAATATTATTTTTACTTTCAATAAAAATGTTTTAAATGATTTAATAATATTATTTTTACTTTCAATAAAAATGTATTAAATAATTAAATAATATTATTTTTACTTTCAATAAAAATGTATTAAATAATTAAATGATATTTTTTTTACTTTCAATAAAAATGTATCAAATAATTAAATAATATTATTTTTACTTTCAATAAAAATGTTTTAAATAATTAAATAATATCATTTTTACTTTCAATAAAAATGTTTTAAATAATTAAATAATATTATTTTTACTTTCAATAAAAATGTTTTAAATAATTAAATAATATTATTTTTACTTTCAATAAAAATGTATTAAATAATTAAATGATATTGTTTTTACTTTCAATAAAAATGTATTAAATAATTAAATGATATTATTTTTACTTTCAATGAAAATGTATTAAATAATTAAATAATATTATTTTTACTTTCAATAAAAATGTTTTAAATAATTAAATAATATTATTTTTACTTTCAATAAAAATGTTTTAAATAATTAAATAATATTATTTTTACTTTTAATAAAAATGTATTAAATAATTTAATAATATTATTTTTACTTTCAATAAAAATGTTTTAAATAATTAAATAATGTTATTTTTACTTTCAATAAAAATGTATTAAATAATTAAATAATATTATTTTTTACTTTCAATAAAAATGTATTAAATAATTAAATGATATTATTTTTACTTTCAATAAAAATGTATTAAATAATTAAATGATATCATTTTTACTTTCAATAAAAATGTTTTTAATAATTAAATAATATTTTTTTTTTTCAATAAAAATGTATTAAATAATTAAATAATATTATTTTTTCTTTCAATAAAAATGTTTTAAATAATTAAATAATATTATTTTTACTTTCAATAAAAATGTTTTAAATGATTTAATAATATTATTTTTACTTTCAATAAAAATGTATTAAATAAATAACTAATATTATTTTTACTTTCAATAAAAATGTATTAAATAATAAACTAATATTATTTTTACTTTCAATAGAAATGTTTTAAATAATTAACTAATATTATTTTTACTTTCAATAAAAATGTTTTAAATAATTAACTAATATTATTTTTACTTTCAATAAAAATGTTTTAAATAATTTACTAATGTTATTTTTACTTTCAGTAAAAATGTTTTAAATAATTAAATAATATTATTTTTACTTTCAATAAAAATGTATTCAATAATTAAATAATATTATTTTTTCTTTCAATGAAAATGTTTTAAATAATTAAATAATATTATTTTTACTTTCAATAAAAATGTATTAAATAATTAAATAATATTATTTTTACTTTCAATAAAAATGTATTAAATAATTAAATAATATTATTTTTACTTTCAATAAAAATGTATTAAATAATTAAATAATATTATTTTTACTTTCAATAAAAATGTTTTTAATAATTAAATAATATTATTTTTACTTTCAATAAAAATGTTTTAAATAATTAAATAATATTATTTTTACTTTCAATAAAAATGTATTAAATAATTAAATGATATTATTTTATTTTTCTTTCAATAAAATGTATTAAATAATTAAATGATATTATTTTTACTTTCAATAAAAATGTTTTTAATAATTAAATAATATTATTTTTTCTTTCAATAAAAATGTATTAAATAATTAAATAATAATATTTTTTCTTTCAATAAAAATGTTTAAATAATTAAATAATATTATTTTTACTTTCAATAAAAATGTTTTAAATGATTTAATAATATTATTTTTACTTTCAATAAAAATGTATAAAATAATTAACTTATATTATTTTTACTTTCAATAAAAATGTTTTAAATAATTAACTAATATTATTTTTACTTTCAATAAAAATGTTTTAAATAATTAACTAATATTATTTTTACTTTCAATAAAAATGTATTAAATAATTAAATGATATTATTTTTACTTTCAATAAAAATGTATTAAATAATTAAATAATATTATTTTTACTTTCAATAAAAATGTTTTAAATAATTAAATAATATCATTTTTACTTTCAATAAAAATGTTTTAAATAATTAAATAATATTATTTTTACTTTCAATAAAATTGTTTTAAATAATTAAATAATATTATTTTTACTTTCAATAAAATGTATTAAATAATTAAATAATATTATTTTTACTTTCAATAAAAATGTTTTAAATAATTAAATAATATTATTTTTACTTTCAATAAAAATGTATTAAATAATTAAATAATATTATTTTTACTTTCAATAAAAATGTATTAAATAATTAAATGATATTATTTTTCATTTCAATAAAAATGTATTAAATAATTAAATGATATTATTTTTACTTTCAATAAAAATGTTTTTAATAATTAAATAATATTATTTTTTCTTTCAATAAAAATGTATTAAATAATTAAATAATATTATTTTTTTTTCAATAAAAATGTTTTAAATAATTAAATAATATTATTTTTACTTTCAATAAAAATGTTTTAAATGATTTAATAATATTATTTTTACTTTCAATAAAAATGTATTAAATAATTAACTAATATTATTTTTACTTTCAATAAAAATGTATTAAATAATTAACTAATATTTTTTTTACTTTCAATAAAAATGTTTTAAATAATTAACTAATATTATTTTTACTTTCAATAAAAATGTTTTAAATAATTAACTAATATTATTTTTACTTTCAATAAAAATGTTTTAAATAATTAACTAATATTATTTTTACTTTCAATAAAAATGTATTAAATAATTAAATGATATTGTTTTTACTTTCAATAAAAATGTATTAAATAATTAAATAATATTATTTTTACTTTCAATAAAAAATTTTTAAATAATTAAATAATATTATTTTTACTTTCAATAAAAATCTATTAAATAATTAACTAATATTATTTTTACTTTCAATAAAAATGTATTAAATAATTAACTAATATTATTTTTACTTTCAATAAAAATGTTTTAAATAATTAACTAATATTATTTTTACTTTCAATAAAAATGTTTTAGATAATTAACTAATATTATTTTTACTTTCAATAAAAATGTATTAAATAATTAAATGATATTATTTTTCATTTCAATAAAAATGTATTAAATAATAAAATGATATTATTTTTACTTTCAATAAAAATGTTTTTGATAATTAAATAATATTATTTTTACTTTCAATAAAAATGTATTAAATAATTAAATAATATTATTTTTACTTTCAATAAAAATGTATTAAATAATTAAATAATATTATTTTTACTTTCAATAAAAATGTTTTTAATAATTAAATAATATTATTTTTACTTTCAATAAAAATGTTTTAAATAATTAAATAATATTATTTTTACTTTCAATAAAAATGTATTAAATAATTAAATGATATTATTTTATTTTTCTTTCAATAAAATGTATTAAATAATTAAATGATATTATTTTTACTTTCAATAAAAATGTTTTTAATAATTAAATAATATTATTTTTTCTTTCAATAAAAATGTATTAAATAATTAAATAATAATATTTTTTCTTTCAATAAAAATGTTTAAATAATTAAATAATATTATTTTTACTTTCAATAAAAATGTTTTAAATGATTTAATAATATTATTTTTACTTTCAATAAAAATGTATAAAATAATTAACTAATATTATTTTTACTTTCAATAAAAATGTTTTAAATAATTAACTAATATTATTTTTACTTTCAATAAAAATGTTTTAAATAATTAACTAATATTATTTTTACTTTCAATAAAAATGTATTAAATAATTAAATGATATTATTTTTACTTTCAATAAAAATGTATTAAATAATTAAATAATATTATTTTTACTTTCAATAAAAATGTTTTAAATAATTAAATAATATCATTTTTACTTTCAATAAAAATGTTTTAAATAATTAAATAATATTATTTTTACTTTCAATAAAATTGTTTTAAATAATTAAATAATATTATTTTTACTTTCAATAAAATGTATTAAATAATTAAATAATATTATTTTTACTTTCAATAAAAATGTTTTAAATAATTAAATAATATTATTTTTACTTTCAATAAAAATGTATTAAATAATTAAATAATATTATTTTTACTTTCAATAAAAATGTATTAAATAATTAAATGATATTATTTTTCATTTCAATAAAAATGTATTAAATAATTAAATGATATTATTTTTACTTTCAATAAAAATGTTTTTAATAATTAAATAATATTATTTTTTCTTTCAATAAAAATGTATTAAATAATTAAATAATATTATTTTTTTTTCAATAAAAATGTTTTAAATAATTAAATAATATTATTTTTACTTTCAATAAAAATGTTTTAAATGATTTAATAATATTATTTTTACTTTCAATAAAAATGTATTAAATAATTAACTAATATTATTTTTACTTTCAATAAAAATGTATTAAATAATTAACTAATATTTTTTTTACTTTCAATAAAAATGTTTTAAATAATTAACTAATATTATTTTTACTTTCAATAAAAATGTTTTAAATAATTAACTAATATTATTTTTACTTTCAATAAAAATGTTTTAAATAATTAACTAATATTATTTTTACTTTCAATAAAAATGTATTAAATAATTAAATGATATTGTTTTTACTTTCAATAAAAATGTATTAAATAATTAAATAATATTATTTTTACTTTCAATAAAAAATTTTTAAATAATTAAATAATATTATTTTTACTTTCAATAAAAATCTATTAAATAATTAACTAATATTATTTTTACTTTCAATAAAAATGTATTAAATAATTAACTAATATTATTTTTACTTTCAATAAAAATGTTTTAAATAATTAACTAATATTATTTTTACTTTCAATAAAAATGTTTTAGATAATTAACTAATATTATTTTTACTTTCAATAAAAATGTATTAAATAATTAAATGATATTATTTTTCATTTCAATAAAAATGTATTAAATAATAAAATGATATTATTTTTACTTTCAATAAAAATGTTTTTAATAATTAAATAATATTATTTTTTCTTTCAATAAAAATGTATTAAATAATTAAATAATATTATTTTTTTTTTCAATAAAAATGTTTTAAATAATTAAATAATATTATTTTTACTTTCAATAAAAATGTTTTAAATGATTTAATAATATTATTTTTACTTTCAATAAAAATGTATTAAATAATTAACTAATATTATTTTTACTTTCAATAAAAATGTATTAAATAATTAACTAATATTTTTTTTACTTTCAATAAAAATGTTTTAAATAATTAACTAATATTATTTTTACTTTCAATAAAAATGTTTTAAATAATTAACTAATATTATTTTTACTTTCAATAAAAATGTTTTAGATAATTAAATGATATTGTTTTTACTTTCAATAAAAATGTATTAAATAATTAAATAATATCATTTTTACTTTCAATAAAAATTTTTTAAATAATTAAATAATATTATTTTTACTTTCAATAAAAATCTATTAAATAATTAACTAATATTATTTTTACTTTCAATAAAAATGTATTAAATAATTAACTAATATTATTTTTACTTTCAATAAAAATGTTTTAAATAATTAACTAATATTATTTTTACTTTCAATAAAAATGTTTTAGATAATAAACTAATATTATTTTTACTTTCAATAAAAATGTTTTAAATAATTAACTAATATTATTTTTACTTTCAATAAAAATGTTTTAAATAATTAACTAATATTATTTTTACTTTCAATAAAAATGTTTTAAATAATTAACTAATATTATTTTTACTTTCAATAAAAATGTTTTAAATAATTAACTAATATTATTTTTACTTTCAATAAAAATGTATTAAATAATTAAATGATATTGTTTTTACTTTCAATAAAAATGTATTAAATAATATTATTTTTACTTTCAATAAAAATTTTTTAAATAATTAAATAATATTATTTTTACTTTCAATAAAAATCTATTAAATAATTAACTAATATTATTTTTACTTTCAATAAAAATGTATTAAATAATTAACTGATATTATTTTTACTTTCAATAAAAATGTTTTAAATAATTAACTAATATTATTTTTACTTTCAATAAAAATGTATTAAATAATTAAATAATATTATTTTTACTTTCAATAAAAATGTTTTAAATAATTAAATAATATTATTTTTACTTTCAATAAAAATGTATTAAATAATTAAATAATATTATTTTTACTTTCAATAAAAATGTTTTAAATAATTAAATAATATTATTTTTACTTTCAATAAAAATGTTTTAAATAATTAAATAATATTATTTTTACTTTCAATAAAAATGTATTAAATAATTAAATTATATTATTTTATTTTTCTTTCAATAAAATGTATTAAATAATTAAATGATATTATTTTTACTTTCAATAAAAATGTTTTTAATAATTAAATAATATTATTTTTTCTTTCAATAAAAATGTATTAAATAATTAAATAATATTATTTTTTCTTTCAATAAAAATGTTTAAAATAATTAAATAATATTCCTTTTACTTTCAATAAAAATGTTTAAAATGATTTAATAATATCATTTTTACTTTCAATAAAAATGTTTTAAATAATTAAATAATATTATTTTTACTTTCAATAAAAATGTTTTAAATAATTAAATAATATTATTTTTACTTTCAATAAAATGTATTAAATAATTAAATAATATTATTTTTACTTTCAATAAAAATGTTTTAAATAATTAAATAATATTATTTTTACTTTCAATAAAAATGTATTAAATAATTAAATAATATTATTTTTACTTTCAATAAAAATGTATTAAATAATTAAATGATATTATTTTTCATTTCAATAAAAATGTATTAAATAATTAAATGATATTATTTTTACTTTCAATAAAAATGTTTTTAATAATTAAATAATATTATTTTTTCTTTCAATAAAAATGTATTAAATAATTAAATAATATTTTTTTTTTTTTTCAATAAAAATGTTTTAAATAATTAAATAATATTATTTTTACTTTCAATAAAAATGTTTTAAATGATTTAATAATATTATTTTTACTTTCAATAAAAATGTATTAAATAATTAACTAATATTATTTTTACTTTCAATAAAAATGTATTAAATAATTAACTAATATTTTTTTTACTTTCAATAAAAATGTTTTAAATAATTAACTAATATTATTTTTACTTTTAATAAAAATGTTTTAAATAATTAACTAATATTATTTTTACTTTCAATAAAAATGTTTTAAATAATTAACTAATATTATTTTTACTTTCAATAAAAATGTATTAAATAATTAAATGATATTGTTTTTACTTTCAATAAAAATGTATTAAATAATTAAATAATATTATTTTTACTTTCAATAAAAAATTTTTAAATAATTAAATAATATTATTTTTACTTTCAATAAAAATCTATTAAATAATTAACTAATATTATTTTTACTTTCAATAAAAATGTATTAAATAATTAACTAATATTATTTTTACTTTCAATAAAAATGTTTTAAATAATTAACTAATATTATTTTTACTTTCAATAAAAATGTTTTAGATAATTAACTAATATTATTTTTACTTTCAATAAAAATGTATTAAATAATTAAATGATATTATTTTTACTTTCAATAAAAATGTATTTAATAATTAAATGATATTATTTTTACTTTCAATAAAAATGTTTTTAATAATTAAATAATATTATTTTTTTCTTTCAATAAAAATGTATTAAATAATTAAATAATATTATTTTTTCTTTCAATAAAAATGTATTAAATAATTAAATAATATTATTTTAACTTTAAATAAAAATGTTTTAAATGATTTAATAATATTATTTTTACTTTCAATAAAAATGTATTAAATAATTAACTAATATTATTTTTACTTTCAATAAAAATGTATTAAATAATTAACTAATATTATTTTTACTTTCAATAGAAATGTTTTAAATAATTAACTAATATTATTTTTACTTTCAATAAAAATGTTTTAAATAATTAACTAATATTATTTTTACTTTCAATAAAAATGTTTTAAATAATTTACTAATATTATTTTTACTTTCAATAAAAATGTTTTAAATAATTAAATAATATTATTTTTACTTTCAATAAAAATGTATTAAATAATTAAATAATATTATTTTTACTTTCAATAAAAATGTTTTAAATAATTAAATAATATTATTTTTACTTTCAATAAAAATGTATTCAATAATTAAATAATATTATTTTTACTTTCAATAAAAATGTATTAAATAATTAAATGATATTATTTTTACTTTCAATAAAAATGTATTAAATAATTAAATGATATTATTTTTACTTTCAATAAAAATGTGTTTAATAATTAAATAATATTATTTTTTCTTTCAATAAAAATGTATTAAATAATTAAATAATATTATTTTTTCTTTCAATAAAAATGTTTTAAATGATTTAATAATATTATTTTTACTTTCAATAAAAATGTATTAAATAATTAACTAATATTATTTTTACTTTCAATAAAAATGTATTAAATAATTAACTAATATTATTTTTACTTTCAATAAAAATGTTTTAAATAATTAACTAATATTATTTTTACTTTCAATAAAAATGTTTTAAATAATTAACTAATATTATTTTTACTTTCAATAAAAATGTTTTAAATAATTAAATAATATTATTTTTACTTTCAATAAAAATGTATTAAATAATTAACTAATGTTATTTTTACTTTCAATAAAAATGTTTTAAATAATTAAATAATATCATTTTTACTTTCAATAAAAATGTTTTAAATAATTAACTAATATTATTTTTACTTTCAATAAAAATGTATTAAATAATTAAATGATATTATTTTTACTTTCAATAAAAATGTATTAAATAATTAAATGATATTATTTTTACTTTCAATAAAAATGTTTTTAATAATTAAATAATATTATTTTTTCTTTCAATAAAAATGTATTAAATAATTAAATAATATTATTTTTTCTTTCAATAAAAATGTTTTAAATAATTAAATAATATTATTTTTACTTTAAATAAAAATGTTTTAAATGATTTAATAATATTATTTTTACTTTCAATAAAAATGTATTAAATAATTAACTAATATTATTTTTACTTTCAATAAAAATGTATTAAATAATTAACTAATATTATTTTTACTTTCAATAAAAATGTTTGAAATAATTAACTAATATTATTTTTACTTTCAATAAAAATGTTTTAAATAATTAACTAATATTATTTTTACTTTCAATAAAAATGTTTTAAATAATTTACTAATATTATTTTTACTTTCAATAAAAATGTATTAAATAATTAAATAATATTATTTTTACTTTCAATAAAAATGTTTTAAATAATTAAATAATATTATTTTTACTTTCAATAAAAATGTTTTAAATAATTAAATAATATTATTTTTACTTTCAATAAAAATGTTTTAAATAATTAAATAATATTATTTTTACTTTCAATAAAAATGTATTAAATAATTAAATAATATTATTTTTACTCTCAATAAAAATGTTTTAAATAATTAAATGATATTATTTTTACTTTCAATAAAAATGTATCAAATAATTAAATAATATTATTTTTACTTTCAATAAAAATGTTTTAAATAATTAAATAATATCATTTTTACTTTCAATAAAAATGTTTTAAATAATTAAATAATATTATTTTTACTTTCAATAAAAATGTTTTAAATTATTAAATAATATTATTTTTACTTTCAATAAAAATGTATTAAATAATTAAATGATATTGTTTTTACTTTCAATAAAAATGTATTAAATAATTAAATGATATTATTTTTACTTTCAATAAAAATGTTTTTAATAATTAAATAATAATATTTATTTTCAATAAAAATGTATTAAATAATTAAATAATATTATTTTTTCTTTCAATAAAAATGTTTTAAATGATTTAATAATATTATTTTTACTTTCAATAAAAATGTATTAAATAATTAACTAATATTATTTTTACTTTCAATAAAAATGTATTAAATAATTAACTAATATTATTTTTACTTTCAATAAAAATGTATTAAATAATTAACTAATATTATTTTTACTTTCTAATAAAAATGTTTTAAATAATTAACTAATATTATTTTTACTTTCAATAAAAATGTTTTAAATAATTAACTAATATTATTTTTACTTTCAATAAAAATGTATTAAATAATTAAATGATATTATTTTTACTTTCAATGAAAATGTATTAAATAATTAAATAATATTATTTTTACTTTCAATAAAAATGTTTTAAATAATTAAATAATATTATTTTTACTTTCAATAAAAATGTTTTAAATAATTAAATAATATTATTTTTACTTTCAATAAAAATGTATTAAATAATTTAATAATATTATTTTTACTTTCAATAAAAATGTTTTAAATAATTAAATAATATTATTTTTACTTTCAATAAAAATGTATTAAATAATTAAATAATATTATTTTTTACTTTCAATAAAAATGTATTAAATAATTAAATGATATTATTTTTACTTTCAATAAAAATGTATTAAATAATTAAATGATATTATTTTTACTTTCAATAAAAATGTTTTTAATAATTAAATAATATTTTTTTTTTTCAATAAAAATGTATTAAATAATTAAATAATATTATTTTTTCTTTCAATAAAAATGTTTTAAATAATTAACTAATATTATTTTTACTTTCAATAAAAATGTTTTAAATAATTTACTAATATTATTTTTACTTTCAATAAAAATGTATTAAATAATTAAATAATATTACTTTTACTTTCAATAAAAATGTTTTAAATAATTAAATAATATTATTTTTACTTTCAATAAAAATGTATTAAATAATTAAATAATATTATTTTTACTTTCAATAAAAATGTTTTAAATGATTTAATAATATTATTTTTACTTTCAATAAAAATGTATTAAATAATTAACTAATATTATTTTTACTTTCAATAAAAATGTTTTAAATAATTAAATGATATTATTTTTACTTTCAATAAAAACACGAAATCGATTTTGCAATTTTTGCTTTTTAAATTCAATAGAAATTTCGTAGAGGTTGAAGAATATCAGCTATAAGAAATAAATAAATATATAGACAATTTAATGAATAGTTTTCTTTTGTTTTTACTATTGTATTACATAGTAATATCTCATTTTCGTTACTGTAACTAC
This sequence comes from Sepiola atlantica, assembly GCA_963556195.1. Lineage (NCBI taxonomy): Eukaryota > Metazoa > Mollusca > Cephalopoda > Sepiida > Sepiolidae > Sepiola > Sepiola atlantica. Next base: position 95,139,152 of record OY744530.1, read on the forward strand.
CCGATGTTGTCTGGAAGTCTTTTACTTTTAATTTCTGTAGGATCTTAATTTTGTAAACATTTTCTTTCGAATATTTGCTTTCCTCTAATAAAAATAGTTTTCTTTACTGTACGTTAGTGTCAGAAAATCGGTTTAGAAAATGGAAATGAGCGCATCTGATGAATTTTTACGAAGTTATTTTATAAAGATTTAAAAAAATTTCGTTTTAGTTTACGCTATTGCGTTTTTGATTTCAATAAACATTCGATTAATAAAATAATAATGTGTAAGTCACGTCGACATGAAAAGTGACCACACTATTTTATTAATATATAGATAATGAAGTTTAGTTTTCTATTTACATCTAATCGAAGCTGAACTTCTATGGCGGCTTTTGGAAAGGAACGTAAGAGGACATATAACCTGACGATAATTTTGGATATATGGGTGATAGTGTACGTTGAGAAGTTTTTTATGTGCTTTTCTCTATAGAGTAGTTGAGTGTCTTTCCCGTTTACGTTTAACCCGTTTTTATGTGCATCAAAAACATGACAAATGAATTTCAATAAGTCTAAAGTTGTCGTCCTTTTCAGGTTACTTTCCACTCTTCTGGCAAAATCCGTCACGGAGGGGGTAAGCTTAAGTTAAATTTTAATAGCAAACTAAATCCCCTTTTAAAAATAAAATATAGGGGTTACCATGAAGAAGTAATTGGAGTAGGATTTGCAGGTCAAGGGTAGTTGATACAACTTAAAATAAATTTATTAATAGAAAATCATACATTTTTCATGTGAAATCGAGACAGGTGTAATAGTGTAATTTTACACATAATCTGATTAATTCCCGGAGTGTTCCAATGTTACTTTAGTCAACGGGACTGCGAAGAAAATTCGGACCACCCATTCTGATAACATCGTCAGTTATTATACGATCATAAAATGGCGTCCGCCTGTAAGAAAAAAATCTGAATTTTAGAAGATTCATGACGTTTACTAGCAAAACTATGCTCTCTGATAATCTGGGAGGATGGTATAAGGAAAACGAACATATATTTCCCTGCCTCTCCCAAAGTAGGAGGTAATGCATGGGAGGATGGTATTATGACGAACAAACATATACTACACTATCCCCAACGGAAGACATAATACCTGGAAGGATTGTCTCATGCCAACAAATACTACACTACCCCGATCATAAAAGAGAGGAAGTAATGCCTAGGAAGATGCTATCATGACAACAGAATAGCTGCTACACCACCTCATCTTCCCCAAAAGGAAAAGGTAATGCCTGGGAGAATTGTATCATGACAACAGAAAATATACTACACTAACGCTATCATAAAAAGGAGGGAGTAATGCCTGGGAACATGGTCTCATGGCAATATGACAGGTATTAAATTGCCCCCTTTCATTTAATATTTATCGATTATTTATTGAAATCACGAATACAATATCGTAAAGTACAACAACAAAATTAAAAAAATATTTACGAAATTAAATCTACCACAAACACGTCAGCCATTTAAACCTTTCTCAATAGTTTAAAATAAAAGAATGAATTACTTCATGACTCTTTGAGATTAAAAAGGAATTTGGAAGCATTTGAAAAGCTATGTATATTTTATATTCTAGCCTTTATGTTTGTAGCAACGCACGTGTTTGCAAATAACTTTTCCGCACGCGAGGTCGCCATTTGGCATGTTTCGCTATCGTATATACCAGACATCAGTGTCAGAAGAAGGCGAAAAGAATAGTAGTGAAGAAACAGTTTGATTTACTTACATATATGTTCATTTACAGATAAACAGTTAATCGGAGACGAACAGTAAAAGAAGAAATACATTACGGTTCCAAATACAATAATAAAGAACCTATGTTGCTAGCGTGGAGGATAGAGTATGAATAAGTAAATGTGTTGCTTGTGTTATGGGTGTCTATGGGACTGCTTCGTGGAACGCACCTGGCGAACATAGCGTCAGGGTTTGAAAAGCCCCTGCAAAGATGGACAACGGGCTAGACCACGTCTGACGTCTATGAACAATGCAACAGAAAAAGGCTACGATCTCGTTCTAAATTCAGCACCTGGGTTGAACGAGATTACAGACTCTAGTATAGGAGAATCCATTTTCTAACATGATCGAAAATAGACCCAAGGGAGATAATTTAGATAGATTTGAGCGTTTAAACTGTCTAATAAAACGTCATTTATAGCTTAAAATTTCTAAGAAAATTTTCAAGTATTAAAAGATTGAAAGTTTTGGAATTGATTTACATCCAATAATTTTATAAATACATTTAAACTACATAAAATAAATACATTTAAACTACATAAAATAAATACATTTAAACTAAATCATCTTAATACAGTTAGTTATAGTTTGATAACAATTTGGTCCAATTAGTAATTTAATGACCAAACAATACCCTAATAAGTAAATTTAACTTTCAAAATTCTATTTAAAAATAATAATTAGGTAAGAAAAAGGTATAGATAAAATAAAGTGAAATAAAAGTAAAAAGACTCCCGAGCAACGCCGGGTGGGTAAAGTTAGTTTATTTTTTATTTATTTATGGATTGATTTATATTTTAATTTATGAAAATTAAAGTATGTATTTTTTGTATTAAATATCATTTAAGTATGTATTTATCAAAATATGTATTTAAACAAATGTATATAGCAGGAAGGGCCTGAGTGGTTATAGCACTTGTCTTTGGGCTGGGCGACCCGGGTTCGATCCCACTGCATGCGAATTTTCGGGTCTGAAAACTTCCTCTGTCCACCCAGCTCTGTCCACCCAGACTAAAACTCATATGCTGTGCCCTAGACACGGTGATTCTTAACATGGGCAGTGTGCGATGTCGTGCGCGTCCAGGCTATGCGACCTTTACCTTTACCTTTATATAACAATCCACCAATCCACTTCATGTACGTACGTACGTTATCACCTTTGATACACATTAAAACAAATGAGATCGTCTGATCAGCAAAGTGACGATTGCTGGTTAATCTAATGTCACTTAAAAGTTAAAAATTCCGACTTTACTCATTCTAAAATGAATTATTCCCAAATCAAAAACAGTACAAGTTTAAATAAAAGTCACAATTGATTTGAAGAATATTTGGCTGACAATTATTTTTACGGTACGAAGACGGATACTATTTATTCTTTGAAAAAAATAAATAAATTGCTACATTTTCACATGAACAAATAAAGAAGAAAATATTCGTTTTATTTCTTTAAATAGTATTTAGCGGTCAATGTCATATTTACGGAAGAAAAAAGAGTAATTTATTATTGGTCCTGACAGACATTTATTATTTCAAAGGGAGTATTATTATTAACAGTAAATCACTGTGGAATTTCCACGGGCCCCACTTGTTATATATTACTTTAACGAACATAATTTATTATTTTGAAAACATTTTTCTGGGTTTAATTTTTTATAGACTAACAGTTCCTCATGAATATATTTGATAAAATAAAGTAATATATAAATAGTTTTTATTTTTAAAATAGGGAAACTTTGATTAAATGTTAAATAATTAAGTATATGATGGTATGTACTAACTGTAGAACCTATGCGTTACCCGGGAGTGTTTTGACTTTTATTTTGTTTTGCTTTTTTAAAACTATGCTCCTGTACATTTTGTCACGCTTTATTTTTTTCAATTCCAGCCTTATTAAATGCAAGACGACTAATTAGTAATGGATTTTAGGCAACAAAAAGTCAATTATCATTTTGAACTTATTAAAAAAAAAGTTCAACTTTAGCGACACTGTGTAGCACGCGGTGTCCAAAAATCAACAAAAACATTTTCGCGCGTTCCGCTCTTATATTAAAGAACCATAAATATTCTAAAATATTTATTTTTTAATTTTTTTTTTTTGGGGGGGGGGGGACCTCCTTTATACAACTATAGCCCCCTCAAACACTTATTTCTAAAAATTATCTGGCGGGTGGGATTTTAACATATGAAGATTTTCTAAGAATTGTAAAGCAAGTTTAAATAACTTTCTATTCGACAGTTTACATACTTTCAAATTGCTTTCAAATGTCGAACACGGAGTAATGGATTTATTATTTCAACTATTAACAACATATTAAAATGACTTGTTTACGAAGAAATCGAAATGCATTATGAGGGATTTAATCTCGTAATAGGATTTTAATTTACTACTTTTTATTAATATAATAATTGGAAAAGCTGGTACTTTTGTAGTTACGGACCGGGTTGAACTAATAACATTATTTAGCAAGCCATTCTTAACATGGGGATGGTCTTTGCTAACGATTCTGTGCTTTCACCTAACAATTTAATAAACCAAAGATATCGTAAAAATTTAATTTAACTTGAAAATCTTATCTAAAAAATAACACGGTCCGTAAACCGCACAAATACCAAAAATATAATACAAGCAGTGTTCTTTTTTTGGTTGAGGGGGGGGGGGGGGCGTATTTACAACTATATCACACGCAAGAACCGTTCTAAAATCTATTTTCA
>OY744530.1:95153634-95181134 GCA_963556195.1 Sepiola atlantica
TTGACCTCGTCATTATGCTGACGATTCCACTGGGCATAGAATATTTTTAAATGTAAAAAGTCAGCCCATCTGGATGAAACCGCGGTACGTTTCTGAAATATGTTACATATAGTTTTTAAATAACTTATATTAGCGATCTGCGATCGAACACTTTATTGATTTCTTTTCAATATTACACACAGACTATATATATATATATATATATATATATATATATATATATATATATATATATATATATATATTGTTTATTTTAATTTAATAAAACATTTGTTTAATATAAAATTTAATATTCTCTTTATGTATCCACCTATTACTGCAATTTTAAAATGCTGAATCAGTAGAAGTTGGAATCTTTGTGAAGAGACACTTTTTTTTAAATCCTATCAACAACCGATGAAAAGATTGTTATTCAGTTTGATGATAATTTATATTTCTACTCACAAATCATACTTGAAAGACAGATAGCTATATAACGAGTGGCTTTAAAGTCTTTTGTTAGCACATTTCTTGATAATCTCATCCCGGCGACCCCATGATCTCTGTGACCTTTGACATTTGATAATCCGTCAACAGGCTAATCTAGTCTGGTTCTCGAAACGCAGAAATCGCATTATACGAATTAAAAATTATTTTACTGTTAGACGCACCTCTCACACACACAGAGAAACACACACACATACATATATATATATATATATATATATATATATATATATATATATATATATATATATATATATATAGTAAGCAATGAAAATATATATGGCAAATAAGCTACACAGATGCTCCCGCGTTTCATCCCCGGGGGGAATCTTCAGGCTAAATGCATTTAGCCTGAAGATTCCCCCGGGGATGAAACGCGGGAGCCTCTGTGTAGCTTAATTGCCATAAATATATTTTCATAGCTTACTACCTAGCTCTACTTCCGTATCGAGCACTGTTGAAGTAAATACTGAAAACTGATACATAAAAATTATACCTCTTTATAATATTTTATGTAGATACATTAAGTACTAAAATATACATATATATATATATATATATATATATATATTTATATATATATATATATATATATATATATAATTGTAAAATATAAGTTTGAATGACCACCCGAATGCAATTGTAGTCAAATCCCAGATTTTCGTCAAGCGACTCAATATTTTATGTTAGGCCATTACCCTATTTCCTTAAAAAGATTTTATTTTTAAAATTTTTCCTAGTATATGCGATGAACGAACATATACAACACTGCCCCCAAGTTCGTGTTAATACAGATTATTTCACAAATAAGTTGTCTTTTAATTTTTTACGATTTTTAAAAATTCATTTTCATTGAAGTTTTTATTTTGTGTCACACGGACATAAGGGACAGTATGTTCTGTAAGAAACAAATAAAAAAAACAGTTATTTTAAAGAGCTCATAACTTCTAGTAATGCCTGAAAAGATGACATCACAACAAACTAAAATATACTACAGTACTCGCAAGGTGGAGGAAATGTCCGAGAGGATGGTGTCGTTGCAAGAGAACAGATACTACACAAATAAAGGAAGACGTAATCCCTGGGGGAATGGTCTCCTGATACCAGAATAAATACTACATTACCCCCGTCCTCAAAAGGAGGAGGTAATGCCTGGGAGGATGGTATCATTACAACAGAACATATACTATACTAACCCTCTAAATTGAGATAATGCCAAGAAGGATGGGACCCATGACAACAGAATAGATGCTACCCCCTTCTGAATTGAGCAGTGATAGATAGTACAATAGTACACTAATAAAAGTAATAGTATAGTTTCTGTTTTAGACAGACATATACCAAATCTCCATTAGTAATAGATAGAATAGATAATAGATAGAATATATATATATATATATATATATATATATATATATATATATATATATATATATATATATTATAATATAAAATGAAGTAATAAAATAAGGTGTCAATCAAATTTTATTAGAATTCAAAGTTCATGCAAAGCATCCTTATATATTTTTCGCTCTTCTGGCTAGATGTGATGGGAGTCCGTCTTGTTTTGCTCAATTCGGATTTAGCTGGTTTTCTAATTTAACAACGAATTTGGATTTGATTGGATTTGCACATGTTGGGATCTCGGAACTTTGATTGGACTTTTTGTATTATTTTGATTGATTTATTTATTTATTTATCATTAACATTGAATATGGACACATTTCGCGAATGGATAACCTTGCCGGCCCCTTCAATTTCACATATTTGGACTGCTGTTTGTATCTTGGAGTAATGTCCTTCCTGATTATGCTTCTCAACTTATATGACCTGGATGGACTGTATGGATTCAACAAAAGTATGTTTTTGGATTGATATGTTTGATGTTATGTATTTTTTTATATATTTGTGTATATAATTTTATATATTTTCAAAGCGTAATTTTATTGCCTGTAGTAGTATAACTGCGGTAATGGTCCTCTGAAGAGAAGAATTATCTTTGAAAACTCATGAGCTAAGGACTTAAGGATGCTTTGCATGAACTTTGAATTCTAATAAAATTTGATTGACACCTTATTTTATTACTTCATTTTATATTATAATATTAATGCTCTATCCAGTATATTGAGCTTCAGTTTTTTTATCCGGATGTTTCACTAATTATAAGATATTAGTTGACGCTTATATCTTTTGTTGGATTGCTTCATATATATATATATATATAATATCGGCTTACGATAAAATCCAAAATAATAGAATACTTTAGGAGAAATGAAATCAATATCGTAGTTCGGTCTTATCTGTTCAGAAATCTTTTCTCGTTTGTAATGTTTGTAGAAAAACGGACGTTAACCCCCAAATGCGTGTCTTTTGTTTTAAAGCGCATTCTATAATTTTGAACCAATCGGTGTGTTTTCATTTTTTACGATTTTTAAAAATTAATTTTTATTGCAGTAAGGGACAGTATGTTTTGTAAGAGACAAATAAAAAAAAGCAGTGATTTTAAAGAGAACATAACTTCCAGTAAATATTCATTGTTTTAACACAAATAGTTCACAAATGAATAAGTAAAGCAACACATTGTTTTTGACTAATATCCCAAGTGTATTTGCTCGAAAACCATTTATGTCGGTAATACTAATTTGTTTTATGAAATTTGTGGATAAAATTGTATTAATGTAAAGTATTAAGCAAATACATTTTTGTTTGATTTTTGTTAATTTTTTGTTTTATATTTACTGGAAGTTGATTCTGTCACACGGACTTAGGGTTAGTTGTATGTTTAAGGGACAGTTCGACAGCGGTTTTTATTGCAGTCGGCCTGGGATATATTTCTGTTCAGTACTAGGGGTTCACTCCTCAAGGCGTTACATTATTTGAGTTTATAGGTAATCGCACGAGGCGCCCCTACCGGGAAATAAGGATTTGAACTTATGCCTAAGCTCCTGCAGACGAGGTAAATAAATATACTAAAAAGGAAGCATCACTATCATGCACTATCGAATATAGAAGATTGCCAAAAAAACATTGTATTTTATATGACGGAGAATCTGCAGTCGGACTAAAATTTAGATAACAGATAACTAAGGCGGATGTATTTTTTTAAAATAATAATACTTTTTAAATACGCGTGAATATGGAAACTTCTAAGAAAAAAAAGTTTTCGTCGCCATGTGTGAATTATAATGTTTGTGTATATGTTACGACGCTCAGCAGAGGCGCGAACGGGAAAGAACGAGAAAGGGTTTAAAAACATAAATTTGCAACAAGTGAAGTTGACCTACGATGAGAATAGATATTTTTCTACTTACCTATGTAATTTGTTTTTATTTTTACCTATTATAAATGGGTTTTCATTAGATGTAAAAAAAAAAAATTCTTGTTTTTTTTTCCACCGTTTTCACAAAAACAATATGGCCGCTCCTAGTGCATTTGTTAGTAACCCCCCCCAAATCGGCCATGTTTTTTTTCCAAGTTACGGTAACAAAACTATTGATTTCTAATAAATAGCACTTCAAACGGGTTTAAAATACAAACAAATAGCACATGCAAGTTTGAAACTAACTTTTACAGCTTACAGTTACTTTTATTTGTTGTATATTTGTTTTTTTAGCGTTTTTACTCTGCTGAGTCTCGTAAAAGATGCCCTAATGTTTTGTTTTGTTTCTTCTCTATTCTGGAAAAATCGAATGTCATTTAAGAACAGTGTAACTTGTTTGTGACCCCACCTCCGTTAAAAAAAGAAGGAAGAAGATGAGACTGAAAAAAAAGCAATAGAAAGAAGGACAAGAGAAGACAACCTGTCAATGTAGGAAATTAAAATAAAAGAAAGAAAGAAAGACAGAAAACGTTTCTGAACCGAAAACAGCATAGTTTGTTGTAATCATTGCTATTACTGAATCGATTAATATGAGACGCTGAGTTTTAATTTCAATTGTTGTTTGGTTAGTGTTCGTTAATCTGATTCGGTTATTCAAGAATATGATTATAACCAATCAAAACGCCGTAAAAGCAAACAGCGTAGCTTTTAGGGAGCGACCCGTATTTAGTTAGTAAATGTGTAATGGTAAAATAAAATAGTAAATAATGAAAACAAAATGAAATAATGACGGTCAATTTAATTTATGAAGAATATTTCCCAGCGTAATCTGATGGCAGTAGAAGTAGATTTCAGCGTATGAATGAAAGTTTTCTAGACTCCCAGTATGTATAACTATTTTAGGAGTGGCAGGCAAGCCCCAAAATGTAGAAATTACTGAAAGCGAACGAAATGGACGCATATTTTCCGAAAATATGCATCAATTCTTGGCATAAAGCGTGACCCTAGCGGAATTCTATGTATCACTTGTGTTTAGAGATTGATGAAATCAGGGTTTTTTCTTATATAGAAATAAATATGTTCAGATCATGTCAGCCAGATTTTAATGTCTCGTTCAACAAATCAATCTTGAACATTGACCCATTTCAGTTTATTAAATCTAACCAAATTCATTGAACACATCACACTCAATTCTAAATAATGTTTCAGGACGAGTTAAAACCATAAAAAGAATAAACGAGATTTAAAAAAAACAAGTTCGTTCATTTTTCTTCTGTCATCCTCCACATTTATAATAAAAAGCAATGTGTGTGTACATAATATATATATATATATATATATATATATATATATATATATATATATATATATATATATATATAAAAGAGAATTTCATGCATAATCAAAACGCACACACACACACACACACACACACATATATATATATATATATATATATATATATATATATATATATATATATATATACAATATTTTTTTAAATAAATATTTATTATTATTACCTACAGCCACCGGTGTTTCATGCTTACGCAATCTTCAGTATAGGAGATGCTAATTACTGCTGGGCAAAGGATTCGAACCCCGTTGAAAAGTCACCTTTGACTGCAGCCTGATATTTAACCACCTAGGCTTAATTAACATGGAGATTAACATGGGAATGAAGAGAATTAAAACCCTATATAATGTCAAATCAGCGGAAATATGCAGTTTCATTTCTTTTTCATTTCTTACTATTTTATTTTACTTATTCCATATAGTGTTAAACAGTATATGCCGGGACATCGCTTTACGCCTAGTGTGACTGCTTATTATACATTCTCCTAAAGACACAATACTTTTTAAGGGAGCGATAACAATATTTTTTTTAAAATCGGTATTTATTATTATTACCTACAAACACCAGCGTTTCATGCTTATGCAATCTTCAGTGTAGGAGATGCTAATTACTGCCGGTCGAAAGATTCGAACTAAGTTAAAAAGTCACCTTTGACCCTGCACAATGCATCTTAGTCAATTTCGTTTTCCACTATAAATTCCAAACCAATTTTTAACCCATATGTTTTTGCTGTATTCTACTTCCGCTTTTAGTGTTTCATTTTTTTACATTCAGATCAAATCGCTGCCATATATAAACAACAGTTAACTTTCATTTTTTTACATTCACATCAAATCGCTGCCATATATAAACAACAGTTAACTTTCATTTTTTTACATTCACATCAAATCGCTGCCATATATAAACAACAGTTAACTTTCATTTTTTTACATTCATATCAAATCGCTGCCATATATAAACAACAGTTAACTTTCATTTTTTTACATTCACATCAAATCGCTGCCATATATAAACAACAGTTAACTTTCATTTTTTTACATTCACATCAAATCGCTGCCATATATAAACAACAGTTTACTTTCATTTTTTTACATTCACATCAAATCGCTGCCATATATAAACAACAGTTAACTTTCATTTTTTTACATTCACATCAAATCGCTGCCATATATAAACAACAGTTAACTTTCATTTTTTTACATTCACATCAAATCGCTGCCATATATAAACAACAGTTTACTTTCATTTTTTTACATTCACATCAAATCGCTGCCATATATAAACAACAGTTAACTTTCATTTTTTTACATTCACATCAAATCGCTGCGATATATAAACAACAGTTAACTTTCATTTTTTTACATTCACATCAAATCGCTGCCATATATAAACAACAGTTAACTTTCATTTTTTTACATTCACATCAAATCGCTGCCATATATAAACAACAGTTAACTTTCATTTTTTTACATTCACATCAAATCGCTGCCATATATAAACAACAGTTAACTTTCATTGTTTTACATTCACATCAAATCGCTGCCATAGATAAACAACAGTTAACTTTAATTTTTTTACATTCACATCAAATCGCTGCCATATATAAACAACAGTTAACTTTCATTTTTTTACATTCACATCAAATCGCTGCCATATATAAACAACAGTTAACTTTAATTTTTTAACATTCACATCAAATCGCTGCCATATATAAACAACAGTTAACTTTCATTTTTTTACATTCACATCAAATCGCTGCCATATATAAACAACAGTTAACTTTAATTTTTTTACATTCACATCAAATCGCTGCCATATATAAACAACAGTTAACTTTCATTTTTTTACATTCACATCAAATCGCTGCCATATATAAACAACAGTTAACTTTAATTTTTTTACATTCACATCAAATCGCTGCCATATATAAACAACAGTTAACTTTCATTTTTTTACATTCACATCAAATCGCTGCCATATATAAACAACAGTTTACTTTCATTTTTTTACATTCACATCAAATCGCTGCCATATATAAACAACAGTTAACTTTCATTTTTTTACATTCACATCAAATCGCTGCCATATATAAACAACAGTTAACTTTCATTTTTTTACATTCACATCAAATCGCTGCCATATATAAACAACAGTTAACTTTCATTTTTTTACATTCACATCAAATCGCTGCCATATATAAACAACAGTTAACTTTCATTTTTTTACATTCACATCAAATCGCTGCCATATATAAACAACAGTTTACTTTCATTTTTTTACATTCACATCAAATCGCTGCCATATATAAACAACAGTTAACTTTCATTTTTTTACATTCACATCAAATCGCTGCCATATATAAACAACAGTTAACTTTCATTTTTTAACATTCACATCAAATCGCTGCCATATATAAACAACAGTTAACTTTCATTTTTTTACATTCACATCAAATCGCTGCCATATATAAACAACAGTTTACTTTCATTTTTTTACATTCACATCAAATCGCTGCCATATATAAACAACAGTTAACTTTCATTTTTTTACATTCACATCAAATCGCTGCCATATATAAACAACAGTTAACTTTCATTTTTTTACATTCACATCAAATCGCTGCCATATATAAACAACAGTTAACTTTCATTTTTTTACATTCACATCAAATCGCTGCCATATATAAACAACAGTTAACTTTCATTTTTTTACATTCACATCAAATCGCTGCCATATATAAACAACAGTTAACTTTCATTTTTTTATCTTCACATCAAATCGCTGCCATATATAAACAACAGTTAACTTTCATTTTTTAACGTTCACATCAAATCGCTGCCATATATAAACAACAGTTAACTTTCATTTTTTTACATTCACATCAAATCGCTGCCATATATAAACAACAGTTTACTTTCATTTTTTTACATTCACATCAAATCGCTGCCATATATAAACAACAGTTAACTTTCATTTTTTTACATTCACATCAAATCGCTGCCATATATAAACAACAGTTAACTTTCATTTTTTTACATTCACATCAAATCGCTGCCATATATAAACAACAGTTAACTTTCATTTTTTTACATTCACATCAAATCGCTGCCATATATAAACAACAGTTAACTTTCATTTTTTTACATTCACATCAAATCGCTGCCATATATAAACAACAGTTAACTTTCATTTTTTTACATTCACATCAAATCGCTGCCATATATAAACAACAGTTAACTTTAATTTTTTTACATTCACATCAAATCGCTGCCATATATAAACAACAGTTAACTTTCATTTTTTTACATTCACATCAAATCGCTGCCATATATAAACAACAGTTAACTTTAATTTTTTTACATTCACATCAAATCGCTGCCATATATAAACAACAGTTAACTTTCATTTTTTTACATTCACATCAAATCGCTGCCATATATAAACAACAGTTTACTTTCATTTTTTTACATTCACATCAAATCGCTGCCATATATAAATAACAGTTAACTTTCATTTTTTTACATTCACATCAAATCGCTGCCATATATAAACAACAGTTAACTTTCATTTTTTTACATTCACATCAAATCGCTGCCATATATAAACAACAGTTAACTTTCATTTTTTTACATTCACATCAAATCGCTGCCATATATAAACAACAGTTAACTTTCATTTTTTTACATTCACATCAAATCGCTGCCATATATAAACAACAGTTAACTTTCATTTTTTAACGTTCACATCAAATCGCTGCCATATATAAACAACAGTTAACTTTCATTTTTTTACATTCACATCAAATCGCTGCCATATATAAACAACAGTTTACTTTCATTTTTTTACATTCACATCAAATCGCTGCCATATATAAACAACAGTTAACTTTCATTTTTTTACATTCACATCAAATCGCTGCCATATATAAACAACAGTTAACTTTCATTTTTTTACATTCACATCAAATCGCTGCCATATATAAACAACAGTTAACTTTCATTTTTTTACATTCACATCAAATCGCTGCCATATATAAACAACAGTTAACTTTCATTTTTTTACATTCACATCAAATCGCTGCCATATATAAACAACAGTTAACTTTCATTTTTTTACATTCACATCAAATCGCTGCCATATATAAACAACAGTTAACTTTAATTTTTTTACATTCACATCAAATCGCTGCCATATATAAACAACAGTTAACTTTCATTTTTTTACATTCACATCAAATCGCTGCCATATATAAACAACAGTTAACTTTAATTTTTTTACATTCACATCAAATCGCTGCCATATATAAACAACAGTTAACTTTCATTTTTTTACATTCACATCAAATCGCTGCCATATATAAACAACAGTTTACTTTCATTTTTTTACATTCACATCAAATCGCTGCCATATATAAATAACAGTTAACTTTCATTTTTTTACATTCACATCAAATCGCTGCCATATATAAACAACAGTTAACTTTCATTTTTTTACATTCACATCAAATCGCTGCCATATATAAACAACAGTTAACTTTCATTTTTTTACATTCACATCAAATCGCTGCCATATATAAACAACAGTTAACTTTCATTTTTTTACATTCACATCAAATCGCTGCCATATATAAACAACAGTTAACTTTCATTTTTTTACATTCATATCAAATCGCTGCCATATATAAACAACAGTTAACTTTCATTTTTTTACATTCACATCAAATCGCTGCCATATATAAACAACAGTTAACGTCCATATATTTCCATAAACATTGAAGCGTATTTTGCTGATTGCGAATCTTACATTGTTTTGCAATCAAAAACAATATATGACTTTGAACTCTGTGTTTCCTTATTATGGATATATACCGGAATATCTTACTCAGATGAACGTTCATTTTCCTTTTGCGATATCGTTAAACCGTTTACTTTTTAACGCTTGAGAAATCTATCAATGTTTAACCTTTTCTTTAAACTAAAAAAAAGTTGTTTCTTACCCTTCGGAAATTTGATTTCAAAAAAGAAAAACGTTCGCAAAGAAGTTTTCATTTGTTCTTCAATATGCAGAAGTTTTTCTTGTTATACGGAAAAATAATTGTCTTCAACCTTTATTAAAAATTCCTAAAAAAAAATGCTTTAAAGAAATGATTACTCAAAAGATATTTGAAGCTATCTTTTTATTATTCTAAAGGAAGACTTACCCATCTGATGAGATGAATTTTTTTGAAAATTTCAAGGTTAAGAAACTAAAAATGCTTAAGACAATATGCAAATAAATGTATTCAGTCTTGAATAATATATTTTGTTTTTTAATTCTTTAATATATTTATTTACCTCCCCAGGAGATTAGGCACAAGGCCAGTTTTATCTTACTCCCACAAGGTAAGATGTGACCCAAGGTCGGGTCGGAAAAGTGGGACTTGAAAAGCCAGCGCCCGAGAAGGTGAGCACTCTGGCCGTTAAAAATTGCCTGGTCAGCCCCGTCGGCATTCCCTGGTAGGGCTGCCTCAGGCAGTAAGCAATAAACTTACTCCTCCCCAAAGAGGAGAGGCAAAGCCTGGGAGGGTGGACCTCCTAGAACTGCACAGGACAGACCCATAGACCGGCATAAATCAAGCCCCAAAGGCCAAGACGATACCAGTTCATGGGGTGTAGTATCCATCGGAACAGATACTACACTTTGATCTTGGCAAAAAGGCCAAGAATATTCTTATTCCCGGAACTGAAAGAGATCAGTGTTGGTAGACATATTTTTATCTGGTATGTGTTAATTTTTTGCTATTCTTTATTCTCATATATAAATACGAGGCCTGTCTAAAAAGTATCCGACCTTTACTTTTTTGTGCGAAATAGAGACGATAGGGCGGTGCCACTCTACACAGTGAAGGAAGACACCTTCATGCGCATGTGTGAATTTCATCACCACCTTCCTGCGCGTTAGTCGCTGCCTCTCCATCTCGAGTGAGGTGCTACACAACGTGTTCATCGGATTACTGATTCTCTCAAGATGACTGTACGTATTGAGCAAAGGTACTGCATCAAACTTTGTCAAAAGGTTGATGATTCTCAAAGCAAAACAATTCGTAAGATTCAGTAGGTGTTTGGAAGAGATGCATGGGTGTAACACAAATTAAGGAGTGGTTCACCTAATTTTAAAATGGCCGCACATCAACGTTCTGGCAGACACCAAACTGCTCAGAGTGCAGCTGTTGTTGAGAGGGTGCGAAATTTGGTGATAGAAGAACGTCGTTCAACCGTGCGGGAGATCGCTCAAGAGGTCAGAGTGAGTAAAGATTCCGCACATGCAATTTTGCATTTCAAATAGTGGCTGCGAAATTTGTGCCCAAGTTGTTGTCGCAGGAACAAAAGTTCAAGATGCACAGGACTTTCTGGAAACCGCCAACACTGATCCTGGTTTTCTGAACACCGTGATAACTGGAGATAAGTCATGGGTGTACGGGTACGACCCAGAAACAAAAAGACAGTCGTCGAAATGGAAGCATCCCGAATCTCCAACCCCCCCCCTCCCCAAAAAGCGCGACAGGTGCGAATCAAAATCAAGGTGATGCTGACTGTCTACTTTGATATCTGTGGGATTGTGCATCACGAATACGCACCGGAAGGACAAAAAGTGACAAAGGAGTACTATCAAGATGTTCTGTGGCGTCTCCGTGAGCAGTTCGGCGCAAAAGACCAGACATGTGGACGGCTAAAAACTGGTACATTCATCTCAATTGATCCAACATTTTTTGGTCAAACATGGAATTTTAGTCGTTCGCTAACCTCCCTACTCTCCAGACATGGCTCCTTGCGACTTCTGGTTGTTTTGAAAATTGAAGACGCTATTCAAACGTTCCTGTTTTGAGACTAGAGAAGAGATAATGTGGAACGCGACGGCGGAGATAAACACCATTCCAAAAACAGACTTCCAAAGTTGTTTCCGGCAGTGGATGGATCCGTTGGCTAAGTGTCTGCAAGCATAAGGGGCCTATTTTGAAGGGGATTAGGGTCCACACCCCGTCAGGTATTTGAAATATTTTTTCTGGCCTAAGGTCGGATACTTTTTAGAATACCACGTATATATATATATATATATATATATATATATATATATATATATATATATATATATATAAACAAGGAACAGGAAAATAAAGATATAATGTATACATTTAAGTAGGACCTATCATGAAAAATTGATGCCTAATATACGAAAGGAGAAATTATATAAACAAGTAAAGAATGAGAATGAGACCTCATTCTTTAAAAAGTCATGGCTTAAGGAAGGAATAATAACACGTCTTTTATTTAAAACCGCTTGTCTTGAACAACCTATGACTTAAGCCCGTAAGGACTACTAAAAGCACGAAGCTCCCTTTCTTATCCGGAATCAGATCTGCAAAGCGGATGCTCTGCGCGCAAGGGCTTATTTCACAGTGTGGCAGAGGAAAACGTTAAAACCCGTACAAATCTTAACAAAAAATGACGAGCAGCCAGTTGACGATGCACAAAACATCGCCGACGCCCTAATGGTGATGTCCTTCCCGAGGCCCAAGCAGTGTGGGAGGGCCAAGTGCCTGTGGCGAATTGTTAACGAGGGAGTCAACGTTAAATTTGAAGAAAGGGCAGAAGGCAGGGTCTCTATTTAGTTTTACCCTTTCTTTTTATCGTGCTGCTAAATTAATTTTCCCTCTGGACGTCGGGGTGTGGCTCGAGGAGTTCCAATTACGACCGAACTGCCGACAGGCAGTCTGGGACAGACCTGCGGCATCCCGACTGCTGAAGATTTCAGGTCGCTGATCAACACTGAATAGTGATCATGTTCACGAAAGTAACTTGGCAATTCTCAATACCAGGGGCATAAGATCACGAGGCTAGGCTGCTCACATGCTGAGCGATCTCCTGGCCCGCAACAAAGATGTGGCTGCGTTGCAGGAAACCAACTATGATTCGATTGACGATTGTCGTCTGCTGTCTAAACATTACGATGTCTTTTCAGCATTCGACAGCCGTGATGCTAGGGGTGTTTCCTTGTTAGTGAGTCGTAGCCTGTCCGCAAAAGTAAACATTGTATACACAAATACAGAAAGTAGGCTGGTCGTGACTGATGTTGCCCTTAAAAATATCAAATGTCTGATAATCGCGGGGTATGCGCTCAACACACCTGGGGGAGGGTTTCCTTTTTCGGCGTCAAGTGACTGCATAAAATCGATTCCTTTTACCTGAGCCTGGTACGTGTAGATAGCATGCGCATGTGTGATTGCCGGAGATACGCGTAACATTGTACCAGTATGTTCCTTCCCCAATTGAGCACTTCTTCCTGGCAGCAATACTCTTTATGCTGCGGTGGATTCTTTCCGCAATAGCATTGCCTTATAGTACAATATCCATCGCAGTCGCAGTTGTACTTCCCGTTCATACAGAAACTGTCTGACTTGCTAGCTGCAAAAGGTTGGGTCGTTATCGGCCTAAATCTCATGCAGTTCTCTCCTTTTGTGAAAGACGGACAATAGTTGTCGAGTAACGTTTGCCGAGTTTACTCGTGCAATTGGTCCTCAAACCGCAAAACGAGTGGGTCCACAGTCGATTGCAGTAAGAAAGTGGTTTCCATTATAATGGGTGATATCCATTCTAACCTTTGGCCATGTGTAACTTGCTTCCAGTAGTCTTTTTCGCCACCGCGCTGGTACTGAGTCAATTGACTGACACATCTCACAATGCTTGATAACTTTTTTGACCGCTGATTTGACCACTGCTGGGTCTACGTGTCTCACTAAATGCAGAGAACTCTTGATGCCTTGATGACCGCTCTGCATTTTGATGTCTTCTATCTGCTGCTGCTTATCGCGCTCAATGTAGCAGCGCATGTTTAACCAACCTTTATGGTATTGTACCATTTACGAGGCATTCGTGTCAGCTGGTCAGCATGGTTACAGTATAACGGGAGCAATGTTACGCTGACTACCAGGTCATACTCGGAGACTAGATTCTTCCCCGGTCAGCGTGTCGGACACCAAGGGATAGACACAAAGAGAGTCAGTATGCAGGTGCAACCTCTTTACCTGCCACTATAGTGCTAGGTTAATATCTTTCATCACAGCATCTAACCTAGCCAGTTTGATGTGCTGGGCATTGTTCGCAGGCCGCAACCAACAGGCGTCCTTCGTCACGGCTCCATGCTTCTTCAACAGGACTCCCAACGCTAGTGAACTGGTGTCTTGATCCTTAATGACAAACCCTTTAAAGCTAAAACTAGCCTGAACCCTTTTTGCCTGTGCTGCACGCGTGTTAAGGAAAAAACGACCGAGCAAGCTGTATGAGTTTTGGAAGTATATCAGCGAGGTGACGGCTCGCATCGTCTCCGGGCAGTAGCTGCCCCTAGATGTAACATTTGTAGTGTAAAATGTGACGCCTTCGTGACCCAGAGAGAAACGAATGTTGTTTCGCACGATCCTAGCCGTAGCTAGACTAGTAGTGTGGACCGCACGCTTAGGCATATGGAGTGTGGGGAAATCGCCTTCTGATTACGATCTGATTTCGCACTTTAAACATCAGCTTAAAGTCAAAATCAGATGTGATAGGAGGAGATTGCATTCTGCACGATTTAAAAGGAGATAGATACACATTATGTGTGTTTCGATGAAATAAGTTTGAACCAAGTTTGAATATGTGTTACCTGGCTAGGCATGGTGCACGCCGACCTGTTGTCTTATCAGACCCCATCATAGTTAGCAATGTCTCTTAGCTAGCGGTACAAATGAGTCCTGCCCCTCTTCTCTTTTTTTCTCCCTACTTAGAAACTGTCTTGCTTGTTTTCGGCTATTGAAACAACCCGGAAAAAAGTAAGCAGCTCCTACCTCAATAGACTTGGGAGGGTCCTACTAACTACCACACTTTTATTTTCGTATTTACTGCTAGTTCAATTATTATTATCGATAAGTCACATATTATTTGTTAATTTTAAATTTGTATTACCATTCTAGCCTATTAATACCTCCATAAATCCTTTAATCTAAAATTATAATTAACTTCATCATCTCAAATTTATTTACTTATTATATGTAAAGCTAAGTTTCGTATTTTATTTATGATTCTCGCTTTATAATTTTAATCACTTTTTGTAATTTATATTATTAGAAAATAATTTTCCATTTATCTTTTACGGTATTGATTTGAAAGCATCTATAACTTCAGATTCGTTAAATTACAACCAAAGTAAATTTGAACTTTAGTATTTCGTAATCCCCCCTGTTTCAATTTTACTTCTTCTTCTTCTTCTTCTTCTTCTTCTTCTTCTTCTTCTTCTTCTTCTTCTTCTTCTTCTTCTTCACAGTACAAACTTGCTTATCAGTCGCATTTTTAGTCAGCGGACACGAAAGCCTAACAGCAAGACGGGTTTGGGTACCATAGCCAATAAAGCTTCATCGGTGCCATAAACATCGGTAAACTCCCATTCTTCTGGTACTTCGATACTCCGATCACCAAGCGCTCCGGATTTCAAGTCTCGCTTGCACTGCGGAACCTTCTCATTTTAAATAGTATCAAGTCGCTTTCTTTCTTTCTCGACGTCCCACCCACAACGGACTCGTCCACAATTAATTTTTGCAACTCTTCATTATCTTATACATTCATGTATTGACCTCTGTTGACGTAAATACGGAAATAAAAATATATACATAATATATCATCTTATAATATAAATATATTCATGAAACACACACACACATACACACACACACACACATATATATATATATATATATATATATATATATATATATATATATAAATATAACTCTGTCTTGGGTTGAGCTCTTTGGTAAGTGAAATCGCTAACTGCAATCAGCGTAAAAAAGGCAATTGATACGTTTTATTAGAATGTTGCTTACTCGCAACAGATGCCGGATGAGAACCGGGTGGTTCGGAGCGCTGACTCTCGTCTAGACGGTCGAGTTTCGATCTCGTTTTGCGACACTTACTGATCTAGCCACACTGAATAGCTGTTATACAGCGAAACCGTCTGGATGACTAATATATATATATATATATATATATATATATATATATATATATATATATATATATACAGGTGATTCATAAGTCACTTCACTTAGCTATCTAAAATGATTACAATATGAAGCACAAAGATACTATGAACTTTTGATAATTGTTATCTTACTCTCTAATTACTGCCATTTGTTAGGCAATGGAAACGTGATGTGAACAGAAAGCCTCCTTCGCACAACACCATAATCAATCAAATATGCTACAAAGAGTCGTAAATTCCTTGCAAAAAAGAATGGAGCTATGCATGCAGAACGAAGGTGGAAATTTTGAAAATTTGCTGTAATTTTAAACTCCCATAAATGAATTTGTTGAATAAACTTTCTGTTTTGTATTACCGTATTTTCTAACTTTAGAATTTCAAAAATAAATAGCTAAGTGACTCATGAATCACCCTGTATATATATATATATATATATATATATATATATATATATGAACTCAGAAAAAAGGCAATCGTGTATTTTTATCTATATTTGTTTTCCAGTGCAAGAGATTAAATACTCTCATTTTCTTTATTTAAAAAAATAATTCTTACTGTATTGAATAGATTTAAAAGTTAATCTAGGTAGCGTTATTTCACTGACGATTAGCGAGTTACGGGCCTTTAAAACGACATAAAAATCAGATTAAATTTAATGGCGATAAACAGAGGAAGCATTCATAAGATTTGATCTCGCTGTAATCCCCCAGTGTAGAGCACAAAGCGAATCAGCGAAGCATTTCACGGGCCTTAACGACCTCCTGGCGAATCAGAAGTGATGGTTTTTAATATCGTAGTGACCCCTTTGCCTGGGGAAAGCCGGGGAAAAAGAGATGCTGCCTTTTATTGTCTGAGCTGAGTGAGTTACAATTTTACCCGTCTCTCGCAATATTTATGACTAATTAAATGCGGGAGGTTTCTTTGCAATTCATTGATTAATTTGGGTACTTCTAAGGCCAGCCGCCTGGGGGGCTCCATTGAAGAAGATGTCACTTTGATCTGACTGACATTATCAGGGATTAATGACTTGTGGAATTTTCAGGGTGTGGGGATACGCGTACAGTATAATTACCTGTAAAGATGAGGCTTTGACGTCTATCGTTTGAGGTAAAGGGAGAAAGAAAAGGAACACAGAAGGTAGACAAGATATAACACAAGTCAGTGAGCTCATTTCTGCAGTTCACGGTCTTCGGGTTAGGATCAAATTGTAGTATGTATGAAATTGTATATATATATATTCATCCAGAGACAGACTATTTTGCTATATCACAGTTCTTCAGTATAGCTAGACAGGCAAGTGACTCAATCAGTAATCAAAACTCGACCCTCTAGTCGATATTCGGCGTTTCTAACCTCTCTCTCTCTCTCTCTCTCTCTCTCTCTCTCTCTCTCTCTCTATCTCCCTCTCTCTCATATATATATATATATATATATATATATATATATATATATATATATATATATCCAAGTCGTTCAGTGGAAAATCACTCATGTAAGTCAATTTAACTTTTACAGTTATTATATTAGTTTGCTTCTAACATTATTTAAGGGATCATCAGTTGTTTACCATGAAAAACTGTTTCGTGAATTTAAAAACAAGACAGTATTTAATTTCATGGCTTCCCAGCAGAGTTGATCAGACCCCACTCATATATATATAATTATTTCATGTAAATATACATAAAATATCATAAGATGATATTATATATTGTGTATAGATTTCTAGTATTTACTTCAACAGTGATCAATATGTATGTAGAGCTTAGAAGTAGCAATATGAAAATATATTAATGTCAATTAAGCTACACAGTGGCGTTTATGTTTCATCCGCGACGGAAAACCTTGCTCTATATTAAAGTATGTCTATAAATACATACACACATATTTGTATATGTATTAAAGGATGCAAGATCTCTGTCTCTCTCTCCCTCTCTGTCTCTGTCTCTCTCCCCCCCTCTCTCTCTCCCTCTCCTTCTCTCTCTCTCTATATATATATATAATAAAATATAATATAATATAACAAGACAAAAGTAAAGATACAATAATAATCAACTCAACCACACCCCTTTCTTTTCCTTCATTCACCCATCAAGATATCTATAATAACAATAACCCAAGTATTCTCATTTATAATTAAAAATAAACTACTTCTGAGGACGACAAAGGAGGTCGAAAGCGCTAGAGAAATGGTCGAATTACGAACAATTAGCGGAATACTATATGGACTGCCACCTAGAACCCGAGAGATTGCCCGACGTCTCGAAAATCTTAAAAAGAAGTCATGCAAACGCGAAAATTCCGTGTTGATCAACAAAGCCTGTTTGAGTATTAACTTGCTGCATATATATATATATATATATATATATATATATATATATATATATATATATAATTAAATGTTTTTGATATTTTACCTACGTACGGCGTCGTTTTGAGATTGCGGCTCTCGTCAGCGCAGGGAAATGAAAATCTCAAACGGTCACAGGGCGCGAACGCGGTTCACAGACACCTTGAATCTGTAAACGTTCACTTAGTCCCTGGGCCCACGAATGATTGTCACGTAATTACGGAGAAATTAAGTGATATTTACACTGAAAGAGAAGAGTATAAATATCTAGACATACGATAGAACTCAACGACAGAGTCGGAGCATTGCACTGAGGCTTCAGGTGAATGTCTATTTTTAATCTCTCCGATAGTGCTCTACTTTCAATTTTACTTCAAAGGGGCTTCTTATAATATTAAATTATATTTCTCTTAAATAAGTGTACTTTTTTCTCATTCCGCCATTTTTTCCCTCTTCTCTTTCACCGCTGGGTTGACTAGCTGCGCGATTCTCCTGCTTTGTCTTCTCTGTTATTGCCGCTATAGATAATGTATTAACTTCTTCTTCTTCTTCTTCTTCTTCTTCTTCTTCTTCTTCTTCCTTTTTCTATCTGCGTGTTGTCGTCGCCGTGCTCGTGATGATTAATCTAGTGGCCTCTTCAGTTTACCTAGCTGACCCAAACTTTCTTCGCCCAGAAAAGGAGTCTTAAGACATTCGTTGAGTTTCAAGGTTTTTATTTTACCGGAGAGATAACACGTGAGAGAAAAACTACTTATCTTAGCTACTGTCCGTCCCATACCCTGCAGAAGTCTTGGAGATTATTTATTATTCTAGATGGCAAATGCAGGACTCGACAAACAGACATCTTGGGGGGAGCCCTTTCGTCTTCGGCGATTTTTAACTGCTTAGAAATTTTAAAGCATAATTTGCGATCCGTCTGAACTTTCGTTTCTTTGTCAACGATAAAAAAGTCACGTCATAGTCATATCTACGCATATTCCTTTGTCTTCAACCTTTTTACCCTATTACTTTGTAATTTGACCCGACAGGTCATCCTGTTTGATAATTCACTCTCTGTGAATAGATTTATTACCTAAAGTCTATGTCAGCCTAATTTGCACTAAGATATACTAAGCTCTACCCTGTCACCATTCATACTAGTTGAATTACTCTTAGACATAAGGCCTTTCATAATGAAACACGTGCAGCAATAATACTATTACTGCAACTACCACAAATAATAATAAAAATAATAATAATACCAACAAGACTAACAATAAATAGATTATATTCAAGCGGCTAGCTGTGAAAATGGCTTGCAAATTTTATTGATTAGTTAAGTCTTACTTTGAAAGCCGTGACGGGGGAAAATAATAAATAATAATAATTTGTTGTCTGAATTTTGCTTGTCCCTCACCTCCCCCAAAATTCACTCAACCCAACCACTAACCGTAAGTCCTGGTGGCAACTGCTCTCCTTCTTTCTCGGTTCATTCGGAGGTTTTTCTTTTGCCACAGAGACTTAAGGGTTGTTGTAGTTTTAAGGGACAGTATGTGTTGTAAGAACCGAATAATAAAATCAATGTTCTTAAAAGGTTCTTAACTTATATTAAATAGTAATTGTTTTAACGCAAATAGATCACAAATGGATAGGTAAAGCAAGAAATTGTTTTTGACTAATATCCCGAGTGTATTTCCTTTAAAACAATTTATGTCGGTAATAGTAATTTGATTTTGAAATTTGTAGATAAAATTTTATTAATATGGATTAGTTGGCAAGGAATATGTTTTTTGATTTTTGTGAATTCTTTTGTTCATTTGTTTCTGTGAAAATATTCGGAATTGTGAGTAAAGATTAGCGTTTGACAGTCAAAACAAAAAAAAACTCTTTTAACCTTACCACTAACTGTAAGTCCTGGTGTCAACTGCCCTCCTTCTTTCTCGGTTCGTTCGGAGGGTTTTTTGCCACTCGACTTAAGGTTAAATAGTATGTTGTTTTGTAAGAAACAAATCTTATTCGTACCAGTCGACAGCGTAATGTTTTAAAAAAGTAATATTTTCAATGAGTAATGTTTTCTTGTATAGTTTTTTCTGTGAGTAATGTTTTCTAAGATTAATGTTCCCACTCTCACTGTAAAATTTCCTTCTATGAGTAATGTTTTCTGAGAGCAATGTATTCTAGGAGTAGAGTTTTGTTTACAATTTCCTTTTGAGAGCAATGTTTTCTAAGAGTAAAACAGTGTATTCTGAGAGCAAAGTATCTTGAGAGCAATGTATTCTGAGAGCAATGTAATCTGGGAGCAATGTGTTCTAAGAGCAATGTATTATAGGAATGCAAATAATTATCCTACCTTAATTTGGAATTAAATAACCCATAGATTGTTGATATGCTGTAAAACAAACTAAACCAAACCAAACTAAGCAACTATCCAGAGAACATGATATCAGCTCCAAGAAATCTGGACCAAACATCAAAGGACACCATCCAAAAACGCACCGCAGTTTGTCTACCACATATGAATGGCTTGTCTAAAATATCACAAGAATACGTAATCCATATGACACCAGGACGTATCCATATGACACCAGGACGTATTCAGGAGCGACTCAACTATCCGAACACATCTTGTGCGACTCAAGCTCCCTACGGAAAAAGTCATGACTAAGAACTATGTGTATGCAATTTCATGTAATTGTGGGAACATATACAAAGGTGACACATGTCGTCCACTGAAAGTAAGACTGGAAGAACTCTGGAAAGCTGTAATACGCGGAGATATTCAAAAGTCGAGTATGGCTGACCACATGTGGAGGGAAAACATCTACCCTTATTGGACGTAGTTAAAATTACACAATGTAACACGTGTTTTTGGTTATTTGTATTTTTTAATGTTTTTATATGTATTTTTGCTACTAAATTCAAAAAACACATTTGTTTTGGCATAGCATCGATAGTTCTTTTAAATTTTTTCTTAATTTAATATTTTCACGTTTTATACACAACCTTTCTCTACAGCAGTATGTTGTAAAGATAATTACACAGCATTTAGTACTGTTTTCATGTATTGAATGATATTTAGTATTGTGGGGTACAAATCACCCCTATTGGAGAACTGATGGTATCAACCAGGTATAATAAATACCACTGGTTGCAGAGACTCAGGAGAGACTTTCATACCCTGTTTTACCGCATGTTATGAACCCGTTCATCTCCTACCACATTAGTGGCGTTCTGTATTGCTTTATGATAAATAAATTGTTATATTTTAACCCTGTCACTATTTGTGGTTTATTTCTTTGTGACCCCTAGCACGAGTCTACAACATTTAGTAAATACAATGTTAGAACAAAAACTATACAACTTTGCAATGTAAATGCTTTGATAACTCTTTTCTTAAGATTAGAAATGCTTTGACGATCGAGATTTTCTAAAGTGCACATTTTCATCTTTTCTGACAAGAGACCATATAATATCTCCCATCATAGCAGTATCCCATCGTCCTTGATATCTTCTTTCCATTGTTGCGATGTCCTGATGAAATCTTTCACCATGTTCTTCACTGACATCACCCAAGTTTTCGGGGAAGAAATCTAGATGAGAATGCAAAAAATGAACCTTTAAGGACATACGACAACCCAGTTTCCTGAAGTTCTCTTTGATACCAGTTGTTTGTAATTAGGATCCTTGTGATTTCCTAAGAATCCACGAACTACACCAGGAAATTCGCACCAAGCTTCTTTTTCAACTTTTGTCATCGCTTTTTCCAGTTTCTTCGACTTCAACATTGAATTTATTTGGGGTCCAACAAATACACCACCTTTGATCTTAGCTTCTGATAGCTTTGGAAACATGAGACGAATTCCTTGAAAATCTTCTCCTCCCGAATCTAAGGCCTTCACAAACTGTTTTACCAATCCTAGTTTAATATGAAGTGGGGGTAATAAGACTTTGTTGGAATCTATTAGCGGGTGTCTCAGATCATTTTTCATTTCTGGTTGCAGTTCCACTCGGGGGGGGGGGGGGCAATGGACTTTCTTGTAATGATCATCATCAGCTCTGCTGTTCCATAAGCAAAGGAAACATGCGTACTTTGTGTATCCCCCTTGCAAGAAGGCAATCATCTTGAAATCACCACAAACATCCCACTTGAAGTCAGCATAATTTATTTTGTCAATTAGTTGTTTGACATTATCATAGTTTTCTTTCTTCTGTACGGAGTGTGCAAGAGGCAAAGATGGGTACTTATTTCCATTGTGGAGCAATACTGCTTTGAGACATCGTGATGAGCTATCTATGAACGGCCGTCATTCTGCAGGATCATGCGTGAGTCCAAGAGTAGTAAACAAACCAGTAACATCATTAAAATAAAACAGATCATCACTAATGTCATAGTAAATTTCAAATTCTTCATGCCGTTTTCGGTACACAGATGTCCTGCAGTCTTCCCCTACTAGATCCCATTCCTTCAGCCTTGATGTAAGAAGTTCAGCTCCTGACTTAGTGAGACCTAAATCCCTAATTAAATCATCTAGCTCACTCTCATTTGAAAAGTGAGACTACGAAGTCGTTCTTAGTACAAAAGCTTCTTTCATTTCTTGACTGCTGCTACTTGCTGACCATTCAGATAAAATATCCATTGCATCTTCCGTCTCTAAAGGAAACTAATTTCATATAGCTACTTAAACAAAGACTTGAATAACATTGGTATTCCATAAATCTCTAGGAAAATGAATGCATTGTAAATACTTAATACTCAAATTAATTAAAAGTAAAACTTTTGGAGAGTACGATGAGAAGTAAACTTACATGTTCTGGTGGTTGTGGTACTGGCATGCAGTCATCATGTGGGACAGGTGCTCTACATGATGCTATGTTTAGATGCTGAAGAGCTTGTCTTCCTTTAACTTTTCTGTACTGTTTCACATCAATCATACAAAAGTAACAGTCATCGTGATGGTTCTTCGGCTCTCTCCGTACTCTGGGAATGGCAAAAGGCATTGCTCTTTCTGTACCTCTTAGCCATCCTTCTAGAGTAGATCGACAGCTTCCACATATCACATGAGGGGCCCATGATGATGACAGCAGTTAAGAAGATGCGATTATTCATATTGATGCGATGATATGATATTTAGTAGAGTGAAAATCAGTGAAGTGATACTCAGTGGAGTGACACTTAGTAGAGTGAAAATCAGTGAAGTGATACTCAGTGGAGTGACAGTTATCATAGAAATTGTAGCAAGTTATTTTTTTGCTAGTTGATTGCTCGGGCAGAAAAGATTAATTGATCAGATAACACAACCCAATATTTTTTGAAGAGATGATGACAGCAGTTAAAAAGATGCCATCTGAATTTTCATTCATATTGATGCGATGATATGATATTTCCAAATAACTCGATTAAGTGACATTCAGTGGAGTGACACTCAGTCGAGTGCCACTCAGTCGAGTGACAGTAATCATAGAAATTGTAGCATGGCATCTCAGTCACCTGTTAGCTAGTTATTTCCTGGTCACCGAAAATAGAGTCTGTATGCTAGCCACAATTTGGATCTGCTTTTTTCCCAATATAATAACCACGCACATAGCAAAATGTATCTGGAGAATTTTTACATCCTCTAGTAGCCATCTTAATAAGAACAGAACTTAGTAATTGGTCTGAAAGAGAAAATTAGATATACATTTAGTAGCGGAACACATAGCAGTTTCCAATATATAATGACATTGAAGAGCGATGTATTTCTATAACGGTCGATGATACAGAAAAAATAATAACATTTTTGGAATCAGCATAGAAAATTGATTTAAAAACAGTAAAAAACAATACAAGCAACACAACTTTTGTAAAAAATTGTTACGTTGTGTTGTAGACAGAGAAGAACGGCGGAGAGTAAGACGATTTAAAGAAGCAACACACATGTTGGGCAAAAGTGACCTCCTAAGTAGACTAAGTATACCATTTAATATGGAAACCATTAATCAAAAATAATAGATTAGAATAGCATTAAAAGAAATATATAAAATAATATGTTGTAATACATAGTAATTAGTTGTAATCCGGGGGCTGGGCCTTTTGGCCAAGATCAAAGTGTAGTATCTGGTCTGATGGATACTACACCCCATAGACTGGTACCGTCTTGGCCTTCGGGTCTTGATTCCGCCGGTCTGTGGGGTTGTCCTGTGCAGTTCTAAGAGGTCCACCCTCCCAGGCTTTGCCTCCCCTCTTTGGGTAGGAATAAGTTTATTGCTTACTGCCTGAGGTGCCCCTACTGGGGAATGTCGACGGGGCTGCCCAGGCATTTTTTGTAGGCCAGAGTGCCCACCTTCTCGGGCGCTGGCTTTTCGAATCCCACTTTTTCGACCTTGTGTCACATCTTACCTTGTGGGAGGAAGATACATAATTATACTGATAAGTAGTAAGACTACACATCTAAAACAAAAGTAGGTTTAACGCTCCTAAAATCCATACTAAAATTGTCCGCAAGGACCTGTGGTGCAACGGAGATAAGTGCTAAGTAATACGTAACAGTCTTTTGGAGTTTGAAGGTTCAACGCTCAGTGCGGGTGATACTTAGAATACAATTACGAATTACTTAAGACTTCTACCAGCTCATGGCTGACGGAACGAGAAATGGCTCCCCCTGTAGATTAAATAAAGGATTCCGTTCGAAATTTCGTGCAGATTCCCGAGTTAGACATAGATATTACCGATTTCGAAAAGATGCATCCGAAGAAAGTCGGATGTGAAATCGGCCGAAACGGCGTGGGCAAAACGTCGAAGATGAGAACACTAGTCCGAATAATCCAAACAATTCAAATTATCAATCCTCATCTAAAAAATTCGAAACATAGTAACATTTAAAAAAAAAATGAAAATTATGTAATAATAATTTTCATCATCACATTTAACTAAAACTCGATATAAAATATCCTCTTTTTTCTTTATTAAGTAAAAGTTTATCAGTAACAATAAGAGAAAACGATTAGTTTTTAAAATCACGTTGAATGTCTTCCACATGGACTATTTGTGCCCTGGAGAAGGGGGGCGATTAAACTTTTAGATAATCTAAATGCTTTATAAAAGTGATTTCTAATCTTTGTTCCTCCAGCTATCCTTTTCTGATTAAGGTATATACTACCAACCCCACTCACTCATGCCAATTCAGTGTAAAGTTTAGAACTCATTTTCGGAGTGATCAATGAAAAAACTCATCCCGGCCAATTTGAAATTCTATATATATATATAGTAAGGAGAATCGATCTTAAGACACTCATTGGAATGGCTAATTTGCATATTTCTTTTTTAAACGATCATAATTAATTAATATTTGATATTATTCAATTCTAATTTTATTGTACTATTTTATTTACATTTGTGCAATAATTTCGTCGATATTATCAGTAATTTATTAAAATGATTTAATCAAATAATGGATAAGTAAAAATACCCAAAAAACTATTCTTAACAATGCTTGCAAGACTTCTTACCAACCTGGTATAAGCAGGAAAGAAAAAAAAAAGGAAGAAGGGGGGGGGGGGTCAGCTTGCTCCTGACTGACTATCTATCTCTCTCTGGCTGGCCAGGTGTCTGTACCCCCTTCCTCTCTCTCTCACTTCCTCACTCCAGTAAACGACACCGTATTATATTTTTTATTGCTTTTAAATTTTCGTTGTGATGCTGAGAAAAGATACTACACTTTGATCTTGGCCAAGGAAAGGACGAAGGAACCTTAGCGAAATAATGTTTTTATGACTACGCAATTTTAAATGAAATTAAAGCAATGAAGTATCGGGTCTGTTGTCATGAGACCGTTCTCCAAGAAATTACCTCCTCCTTTTTTAAGGAGTAGAGATAATCATCCCTTTGAAGAAGGGGTAATGTAGTATCTTTTCTGTTGTTTCTTCTCCTTCTATAAGGCAGATCCTCCAAAGTTTTACCGTTATTTTTGAGAAAGTAGTGTACTATATGTTCTATTTTAATGATACCATCCTACCACGCATTACCTCCTTCTTTGAGAGTCAGTGCATGTTGTTCGTTAATCATGACATCTCCCCAGCCTAGCAAAAATATGTGACCGTAAAGAACATATATTTATTAATATATATATATATATATATATATATATATATATATATATATGAAGTTAATCCAACAAAAGATATAAGAGGCAACTAATATCTTTTAATTAGTGCAACATCCGGATAAAGACTGAAGCTCAATACACTGAATAGAGCATTAATAGCATAATATAAAATGAAATAATAAAATAAGGTGCCAATCAAATTTTATTAGAATTATAAGTTCAGGCAAAGTATCTCAACGTCCTTAACTCATGAGTTTTCAAGATAATTCTTCTCCTCAGTGACGTTACCGCAGGTGATAAAATTACACTTTGAAAATATATAAAAGTATATACAAAAATACATAAGAGTACATAACACATCAAATATATCAAGCCAAAAACATACTTATTTGTTAAAGTTATAAAATCCATCCAAGTCATACAAATTAAAACATATTCAGGAAAGGTATCCAAGAGGTTGATTGAAGATTGATCCAGGTATTGAATCACAGTCCAAAGGCGAAAAAATTGAAAGACCTGAAAAACCGAAAAAGTTATCTAGTCGGAAAAAGTGTCCGCAATCGATGCCGTAAATTACAGTGAAAAATGCATCCAATGTTTATGTTAATTAATACAATGATAAATGAACCAAATCAAATAAAAGTTCAATAAACTCACTTTGTGTTGAAATCATAAAGTTCAAAATTCAGGATTCAAATGATTTGACCAGAGTAGCACAAACCAAAATTCGCTTGTTAAATGGAAAATCCGCTAAATCCGATTTGAACAGAACTAAATCAAATCGAGTCAATACATTCGGCCATCTCTCCTTCCGAGCCCGATGAAGATCATTTCAATGGATAACGTTAAATTTGAAAGTAATCACTTTCTCGCAAGCCAAGTAAA
>OY744530.1:95186134-95226134 GCA_963556195.1 Sepiola atlantica
ACACCACTGATTAAACAGCCAATCGGCTGCTTAATCAGATCGCCATATTTAATTACCGGAGGGAGGGAGGGCACTTCTGATTAAACAGCCAATCGGCTGCTTGATCAGATCGCCATATTTAATTACCGGAGGGAGGGAGGGCACTTCTGATTAACGACAGCTAACAACAGCTGTTTAATCAGATCGCCATTTTACCGGAGGGAGGGAGGACACCACTTAATAAACAGCCAATGACTTTGCAATTTTAACAGTACTCGCGTTGAAATGATTTAGAAAACATGCCGGTTATGATGAAAATGGCTGTAATTAATTGTAAGAATAATTTTTATTAATATAACCTCATCGGAAAATATTGTGAATACATATGTAAATTTGATAATAGCAGTTATAAGTGTATATTTGTAAATATAAATTTAATTGAAGGTTTAAAGGAATGACTTATGTAAATAGGAAAACTCATCTGGTGTCTTAACGGCTTTTAATGACAGTATATAAAGAATTTCAAAAAGATTAGTTTCAGTTAAATAGTAATACTGGAGTTTCGGCTTCAGACAGACAGACAGACAGACAGATATATAAACTCCATTATTAATAGATATATATTAT
Organism: Sepiola atlantica; assembly: GCA_963556195.1. NCBI lineage: Eukaryota > Metazoa > Mollusca > Cephalopoda > Sepiida > Sepiolidae > Sepiola > Sepiola atlantica. The sequence goes on from OY744530.1 coordinate 95,186,741, forward strand.
ATATATATATTATATATATATATACTAGCGGGGCTACCCGGCGTTGCTCGGGGTCATTAAAACATATAATTGAAGAAAAATCGTGTGTGTAACATCTTTATATACAAACTTCTATTTCTCCCCCCCCCCCTTCTCTATAGCCGTCTCTTTATCTTTCTACCTTTCTCTTCCCTGGTCGCCGCATTTCACCGCTACTTTCTAATTTTGCCTTTTGCGAAAGCTGTTCTTTCCCCACCATTTCTCCTACGTTGCCCAGGGCAATAGTATGATATATTTCTATAAAAAGTAACACCTCTATCTGCGCCTTCTATATAGGTACTTATCTCCACCCCGGTGTTCATGCTATATACGTATCTATCATCACCCCGGTGCGCATACTATATACGTACCTATCGCCGCCCCAGTGCACATACTATATACGTACCTATCGCCGCCCCAGTTCAGATACTATTTAAGTACCTATTGCCGCCCCGGTGCGAATGCTAAATAGTACCTATCGCCGCCCCGGTGTGCATGCTACATAAGTACCTATCGCTGCCCTAGTGGAAATAATTAATATGTACATATTGCCGCATTGGTGCGAATTTCTAAATACGTACCTATTACCACTTTGGTGCGAATGCTAAATACATACCTATCGCCAACCCGATGCGAATGCTAAATACATACCTATAGCCGCCCTGGTGTGAATGCTAAATACGTACCTATAGCCGCCCCGGTGCGAATGCTAAATACGTACCTATCACCACCCTGGTGCGAATGCGAAATACATACCTTTCGCCGTTCTGGTGCACGTGCTATATACGTACCTATTGCCGCCCCGGTGCACGTGATATATATGTACTGATCGCCGCCCCGGTGCGCATGCGGTGTACGTACTTATTGCTGCCCATGTGTACATGCTATATATGTAGCTATCGCCACCCCTGAATTCTGAATATGTACCTATCGCCGCCCCGGTGTGGAAGCTAAATACGTACATATCGCCGCCCCGGTACGAATGCTAAATACATACATATCGCCGCCCCAGTGTGATTTCTAAATACGTACCTATCGCCGCTCTTGTGTGAATTCTAAATACGTACCTGTCGCCGCCCCGGTGCGGAAGCTAAATACGTACATATCGCCACCCCGATGCGAATGCTAAATACATACCTATCGCCGCCCCGGTGCGAATGCTAAATACATACCTATCGCCGCCCCGGTGCGAATGCTAAATACATACCTATCGCCGCCCCGGTGTGAATGCTAAATACATACCTATCGCCGCCCCGGTGTGAATGCTAAATACATACCTATCGCCGCCCCGGTGTGAATGCTAAATACATACATATCGCCGCCCCGGTGTGAATGCTAAATACATACCTTTCGCCGCCCCGGTGCGCGTGCTATATACGTACCTATCGCTGCCCCGGTGCGCGTGCTATATATGAACCGATCGCTGCCCCAGTGCGCATGCATAATACATACCTATCACGTACTTATTGCCGCCCATGTGCACATGCTATATACGTACCTATCGCCACAGCTGAATGCTAAATAAGTACCTATCTCCGCCCAGGGATGAATGCTAAATACGTACATATTGCCGCCCAGGTGTTTATATACCATATGTACCTATCACTGCCCCAGTGCGAATACTAAATATGTACATATCGGCACCCCGGTGCGATTGCTGAATACATACCTATCGCAACCCCGGTGCGAATGCTAAATACGTAGCTATAGCCACCCCTATGCACTACTATATAGTACCTATTGCCACCCCGGTACACATACTATATATAAACCTATCGCCGGCCCGGTGTGCATACTATATTCGTACCTATCGCGGCTCTGGTGCGCATACTACATACTTACCTATCTCTGCAAGGGTACACATACTATATATGTACCAATCTCCAGCCCAGTTCGCATACGTAAGAACTTATATTTATTCGGCCCTGTCGTGTTAGAAAAACAAAATAGTGTTCATTTATGTATTGTCACTATCATAAATATAAATATTTTTAGTTACAAACAGAAAAAAATACATTTTTTTGCCTCCCCACAAGAAAATTTTTTTTCTATCCTCCCATATACTTAGAAATATTTTTAATTTAAAGGAAAAAAAAAAGAAAATTTTTTGACCACCCTTACACCCCAAAAATTTTATGTTCCCCCCATACATAGAAATATTTTTATTTTAAAAAAGAAAAAAAAAAAAAATTTTTTAGCCCCCCCCCCCCCGAAAATTTTTTTTTTTCATTCTCCCCCATACACATAAATATTTTCAATGAAAAAGATAAAAGACAAAATAAATGTTTTGCCTTCCCCCCAATTTTTTTTATACTCCCGATGCGCATGCTATATACGTATTTATTGCCGCCCATGTGCACATGCTATATACTTCCTATCGCCACCGCTGAATGCTAAATACGTACCTATTGCTGTCGCGGTGCGAATGTAAAATAGGTTTTCAGCGTAGATGCTCTTAAAATATTATCCAAACCTATCACTACAGTAGCTCTATCTAGGACATTGAACAATTTTCTCCCGGACAACGCCGAGTACTTTAAAAATAAAAGAGGCCTCATGAGCACTACTGAAATAACTTAGGTATCCTCTCTCCTTCTGATCTGCCAAATAGTCCAAAGGGGAACGAAGATGGCATTAAAATATTTTCCAAACCTATCACTACAGTAGCTCTATCTAGGATATTGAGCACTTTTCTGCCGGACAACGCCGAGTACTTTGAAACTCAAGGAGGCCTCCTGAGCACTACTGAAATCACTCTTATCGATTCCCCCATCCTTTTCAGCGTAGATGCTGTTAAAATATTATCCAAACCTATCACTACAGTAGCTCGATCAAGGACATTGAACACTTTTCTCCCGGACAACGCCAAATACTTTGAAAATCAAGGAGGCCTCCTGAGCACTACTGAAATCACTTAGGTATCCCTCCTTTTGATATGCAAAATAGTCCAAAGGGTAAAGAAGATGGCGTTAAAATATTTTCAAAACCTATCACTACAGTAGCTCTATCTAGGATATTGAGCACTTTTCTCCCGGACAACACCGAGTAATTTTTAAATCAAGGAGGCCTCATGAGAACTACTGTAATAACTTATATCGATTCCCCCATCCTTTTCAGCGTAGATGCTGTTAAAATATTATCCAAACCTATCACTACAGTAGCTCTATCTAGAACATTCAGCAATTTACTCCCGGACAACGCCGAGTACTTTGAAAATCAAGGAGGCCTCCTGAGCACTACTGAAATCACTTAGGTATCCTCTCTCCTTCTGATCTACCAAATAGTCCAAAGGGGAACGAAGATAGCGTTAAAATATTTTCCAAACCTATCACTACAGTAGCTCTATCTAGGATATTGAGCACTTTTCTCCCGGACAACGCCGAGTACTTTGATAATCAAAGACGCCTCCTGAGAACTACTGTAATAACTTATATCGATTCCCCCATCCTTTTCAGCGTAGATGCTGTTAAAATATTATCAAAACCTATCACTACAGTAGCTCTATCTAGGACATTGAGCAATTTTCTCCAGGACAACGCCGAGTACTTTGAAAATCAAAGAGGCCTCCCGAGGACTACTGAAATCACTTAGGTATGCTCTCTCCTTCTGATCTGCCAAATAGTCCAAAGGAAAACGAAGATGGCATTAAAATATTTTCCAAACCTATCACTACAGTAGCTCTATCTAGGATATTGAGCACTTTTCTGCCGGACAAGGCCGAGTACTTTGAAAATCAAGGAGGCCTCCTGAGCACTTCTTAAATAACTCTTATCGATTCCCCCATCCTTTTCAGCGTAGATGCTGTTAAAATATTATCCAAACCTATAACTACAGTAGCTCTATCTAGGACATTGAGCAATTTTTCTTTTTTCTATACATATATAGAGTGGTTACGACTCAACGGGTCACTGTAAACGTTTACTTGTTAAATTCTTTTTTTATACATATATACCGTGGTTATGACTCAACGGGTCATTGTAAACGTGTACTTGTTAAATTCTTCTTTTTTCTTTTTTTATACATATATAGAGTGGTTATGACTCAACGGGTCACTATAAACATGTTCTTGTTAAATTCTTCTTTTTTTCTTTTTTCTATACATATATAGAGTGGTTATGACTCAACGGGTCACTGTAAACGTTTACTTGTTAAATTCTTCTTTTTTATACATATATAGAGTGGTGATGACTCAACGGGTCATTGTAAACGTGTACTTGTTAAATTCTTCTTTTTTCTTTTTTTATACATATATAGAGTGGTTATGACTCAACGGGTCAGTGTAAACGTGTACTTGTTAAATTCTTCTTTTTTCTTTTTTATACATATATAGAGTGGTTATGACTCAACGGGTCAGTGTAAACGTGTACTTGTTAAATTCTTCTTTTTTCTTTTTTATACATATATAGAGTGGTTATGACTCAACGGGTCAGTGTAAACGTGTACTTGTTAAATTCTTCTTTTTTCTTTTTTTATACATATATAGAGTGGTTATGACTCAACGGGTCACTGTAAACGTGTACTTGTTAAATTCTTCTTTTTTCTTTTTTTATACATATATAGAGTGGTTATGACTCAACGGGTCACTGTAAACGTGTACTTGTTAAATTCTTCTTTTTTCTTTTTTTATACATATATAGAGTGGTTATGACTCAACGGGTCACTGTAAACGTTTACTTGTTAAATTCTTCTTTTTTTCTTTTTTTATACATATATAGAGTGGTTATGACTCAACGGGTCATTGTAAACATGTACTTGTCAAACTCTTCTTTTTTCTTTTTTTATACATATATAGAGTGGTTATGACTCAACGGGTCACTGTAAACGTGTACTTGTTAAATTCTTCTTTTTTCTGTTTTTATACATATATAGAGTGGTTATGACTCAACGGGTCACTGTAAACGTGTACTTGTTAAATTCTTCTTTTTTCTTTTTTTATACATATATAGAGTGGTTATGACTCAACGGGTCACTATAAACATGTTCTTGTTAAATTCTTTTATTCTTTTTTCTATACATATATAGAGTGGTTATGACTCAACGGGTCACTGTAAACGTTTACTTGTTAAATTCTTCTTTTTTATACATATATAGAGTGGTTATGACTCAACGGGTCATTGTAAACGTGTACTTGTTAAATTCTTCTTTTTTCTTTTTTTATACATATATAGAGTGGTTATGACTCAACGGGTCACTGTAAACGTGTACTTGTTAAATTCTTCTTTTTTCTTTTTTTATACATATATAGAGTGGTTATGACTCAACGGGTCACTGTAAACGTGTACTTGTTAAATTCTTCTTTTTTCTTTTTTATACATATATAGAGTGGTTATGACTCAACGGGTCACTGTAAACGTGTACTTGTTAAATTCTTATTTTTTCTTTTTTATACATATATAGAGTGGTTATGACCCAACGGGTCAGTGTAAACGTGTACTTGTTAAATTCTTCTTTTTTCTTTTTTATACATATATAGAGGTGTTAAGACTCAACGGGGCACTGTAAACGTGTTCTTGTTAAATTCTTTTTTTCTTTTTTATACATATATAGAGTGGTTATGACTCAACGGGTCATTGTAAACGTGTACTTGTTAACTTCTTCTTTTTTCTTTTTTATACATATATAGAGTGGTTATGACTCAACGGGGCACTGTAAACGTGTACTTGTTAAATTCTTCTTTTTTCTTTTTTATACATATATAGAGTGGTTATGACTCAACGGGGCATGTAAACGTGTACTTGTTAAATTCTTCTTTTTTCTTTTTTATACATATATAGAGTGGTTATGACTCAACGGGTCAGTGTAAACGTGTACTTGTTAAATTCTTCTTTTTTCTTTTTTATACATATATAGAGTGGTTATGACTCAACGGGGCACTGTAAACGTGTACTTGTTAAATTCTTCTTTTTTTCTTTTTTATACATATATAGAGTGGTTATGACTCAACGGGTCAGTGTAAACGTGTACTTGTTAAATTCTTCTTTTTTCTTTTTTATACATATATAGAGTGGTTATGACTCAACGGGGCACTGTAAACGTGTTCTTGTTAAATTCTTCTTTTTTCTTTTTTATACATATATAGAGTGGTTATGACTCAACGGGGCACTGTAAACGTGTTCTTGTTAAATTCTTCTTTTTTTCTTTTTTTATACATATATAGAGTGGTTATGACTCAACGGGTCATTGTAAACATGTACTTGTCAAACTCTTCTTTTTTCTTTTTTTATACATATATAGAGTGGTTATGACTCAACGGGGCACTGTAAACGTGTACTTGTTAAATTCTTCTTTTTTCTTTTTTATACATATATAGAGTGGTTATGACTCAACGGGGCACTGTAAACGTGTACTTGTTAAATTCTTCTTTTTTTCTTTTTTATACATATATAGAGTGGTTATGACTCAACGGGTCAGTGTAAACGTGTACTTGTTAAATTCTTCTTTTTTCTTTTTTATACATATATAGAGTGGTTATGACTCAACGGGGCACTGTAAACGTGTACTTGTTAAATTCTTCTTTTTTCTTTTTTATACATATATAGAGTGGTTATGACTCAACAGGTCAGTGTAAACGTGTTCTTGTTAAATTCTTTTTTTTTCTTTTGTATACATATATAGAGTGGTTATGACTCAACGGGTCAGTGTAAACGTGTACTTGTTAAATTCTTCTTTTTTCTTTTTTATACATATATAGAGTGGTTATGACTCAACGGGGCACTTTAAACGTGTTCTTGTTAAATTCTTCTTTTTTCTTTTATATATATATATAGAGTGGTTATGACTCAACGGGTCAGTGTAAATGTGTACTTGTTAGATTCTTCTTTTTTCTTTTTTTATACATATATAGAGTGGTTATGACTCAACGGGTCAGTGTAAACGTGTACTTGTTAAATTCTTCTTTTTTCTTTTTTATACATATATAGAGTGGTTATGACTCAACGGGGCACTGTAAACCTGTACTTGTTAAATTCTTCTTTTTTCTTTTTTATACATATATAGAGTGGTTATGACTCAACAGGTCAGTGTAAACGTGTTCTTGTTAAATTCTTTTTTTTTCTTTTGTATACATATATAGAGTGGTTATGACTCAACGGGTCAGTGTAAACGTGTACTTGTTAAATTCTTCTTTTTTCTTTTTTATACATATATAGAGTGGTTATGACTCAACGGGGCACTTTAAACGTGTTCTTGTTAAATTCTTCTTTTTTCTTTTTTATATATATATAGAGTGGTTATGACTCAACGGGTCAGTGTAAATGTGTACTTGTTAGATTCTTCTTTTTTCTTTTTTATACATATATAGAGTGGTTATGACTCAACGGGGCACTGTAAACGTGTACTTGTTAAATTCTTCTTTTTTCTTTTTTATACATATATAGAGTGGTTATGACTCAACGGGGCACTGTAAACGTGTACTTGTTAAATTCTTCTTTTTTCTTTTTTATACATATATAGAGTGGTTATGACTCAACGGGTCAGTGTAAACGTGTACTTGTTAAATTCTTCTTTTTTCTTTTTTATACATATATAGAGTGGTTATGACTCAACGGGTCAGTGTAAACGTGTACTTGTTAAATTCTTCTTTTTTCTTTTTTATACATATATAGAGTGGTTATGACTCAACGGGTCAGTGTAAACGTGTACTTGTTAAATTCTTCTTTTTTCTTTTTTATACATATATAGAGTGGTTATGACTCAACGGGTCACTATAAACATGTTCTTGTTAAATTCTTCTTTTTTCTTTTTTATACATATATTGAGTGGTTATGACTCAACGGGTCAGTGTAAACGTGTTCTTGTTAAATTCTTCTTTTTTCTTTTTTATACATATATAGAGTGGTTATGACTCAACGAGTCAGTGTAAACGTATACTTGTTAAATTCTACTTTTTTCTTTTTTATACATATATAGAGTGGTTATGACTCAACGGGTCAGTGTAAACGTGTACTTGTTAAATTCTTCTTTTTTCTTTTTTATACATATATAGAGTGGTTATGACTCAACGGGGCACTGTAAACGTGTACTTGTTAAATTCTTCTTTTTTCTTTTTTATACATATATAGAGTGGTTATGACTCAACGGGTCAGTGTAAACGTGTTCTTGTTAAATTCTTCTTTTTTCTTTTTTATACATATATAGAGTGGTTATGACTCAACGGGGCACTGTAAACGTGTACTTGTTAAATTCTTCTTTTTTCTTTTTTTATACATATATAGAGTGGTTATGACTCAACGGGTCAGTGTAAACGTGTACTTGTTAAATTCTTCTTTTTTCTTTTTTATACATATATAGAGTGGTTATGACTCAACGGGTCAGTGTAAACGTGTACTTGTTAAATTCTTCTTTTTTCTTTTTTATACATATATAGAGTGGTTATGACTCAACGGGTCAGTGTAAACGTGTACTTGTTAAATTCTTTTTTTCTTCTTTTTTATACATATATAGAGTGGTTATGACTCAACGGGGCACTGTAAACGTGTACTTGTTAAATTCTTCTTTTGTCTTTTTTTATACATATATAGAGTGGTTATGACTCAACGGGTCAGTGTAAACGTGTACTTGTTAAATTCTTCTTTTTTCTTTTTTATACATATATAGAGTGGTTATGACTCAACGGGTCAGTGTAAACGTGTACTTGTTAAATTCTTCTTTTTTCTTTTTTATACATATATAGAGTGGTTATGACTCAACGGGTCAGTGTAAACGTGTACTTGTTAAATTCTTCTTTTTTCTTTTTTATACATATATAGAGTGGTTATGACTCAACGGGTCAGTGTAAACGTGTACTTGTTAAATTCTTCTTTTTTCTTTTTTTATACATATATAGAGTGGTTATGACTCAACGGGGCACTGTAAACGTGTACTTGTTAAATTCTTCTTTTTTCTTTTTTTATACATATATAGAGTGGTTATGACTCAACGGGTCACTGTAAACGTTTACTTGTTAAATTCTTCTTTTTTTCTTTTTTTATACATATATAGAGTGGTTATGACTCAACGGGTCATTGTAAACGTGTACTTGTTAAACTCTTCTTTTTTCTTTTTTTATACATATATAGAGTGGTTATGACTCAACGGGTCACTGTAAACGTTTACTTGTTAAATTCTTCTTTTTTTCTTTTTTTATACATATATAGAGTGGTTATGACTCAACGGGTCATTGTAAACTTGTACTTGTTAAATTCTTCTTTTTTCTTTTTTATACATATATAGAGTGGTTATGACTCAACGGGTCACTGTAAACGTGTACTTGTTAAATTCTTCTTTTTTCTGTTTTTATACGTATATAGAGTGGTTATGACTCAACGGGTCACAGTAAACGTGTACTTGTTAAATTCTTCTTTTTTCTTTTTTTATACATATATAGAGTGGTTATGACTCAACGGGTCACTATAAACATGTTCTTGTTAAATTCTTTTTTTTTTCTTTTTTCTATACATATATAGAGTGGTTATGACTCAACGGGTCACTGTAAACGTGAGTGGTTATGACTCAACGGGTCACTGTAAGTAAAATAAGTTTTGAAGAGAAAAAAATGTAAAAACCTATAACGATGACGTCATATACCTATTACTGTGACGTCACGTGCACAAGAATATGTTGGTTGAAAATAAAATTATTATTACATAATTACATTGGTTGATTTCCAAATTACTACTGAATAACATTAGAAAAGTTTGAAAAAACCAGACCCGCTGCCGAAGACTGGCCCCGTTGACCCCCAGCAACATTTTTTTTTGTTGTAATTTTGAGATATTATGATCCCAGGTGTTGTACGGTGCTGAAGATATAAACTTTTTGACATGTCGTCGCTTAGTTTTTGAGGAGAAGCTTCACATACAGACATACATACATACATACATACAGACAAGTGCCCTTTATATAAGAGACTAGCGGGGCTACCCGGCGTTGCTCGGGGTCATAAAAACATAATTGAAGAAAAATTGCGTGTGTAACATCTTTATATTAAAACTTCTATTTCTCTCCTTCTCTCTCTATAGCTGTCTCTTTATCTTTCTACTTTTCTCTACCCTGGTCGCTACTTTTAAATTTTGCCTTTTGCGAAAGCTGTTTCTTCCCCACCATTTCATCCTACGTTTCACAGGGCAATAGTATGACTTATTTCTATAAAAAGTACCACCACTGTCTGCGCCTTCTATATAGGTACTTATAACCGCCCCGGTGTTCATACTATATATTTTGAATCCCCTCATGATATCCTTCATCATTTTAACTCCCCTCGTTGTATTCATCATTTTCGATCTCCTCATACTATTAATCATTTTCAATCCCCTCATAATATTCTTCATCATTTTCAATCTTCTCATACTATTAATCATTTTCAATCCCCTCATAATATTCTTCATCATTTTCAATCCTCTCGTAATATTCCTCATCATTTTCAATCCGCTCATGATATTCTTAATAATTTTCAATCCTCTCATGATATTCTTCATTTTTTCAATCCTCTCATGATATTCTTCATTATTTTCAATCCCCTCATGATATTCTTCATCATTTTCAATCCCCTCATGATATTCTTCATCATTTTCAATCCTCTCATTGTATATTTCATCATTTTCCATCCCCTCATGATAGTCTTCATCATTTTTAATCCTCTCATGAGAGTCTTCATCATTTTGAAACCTCTCATTAGAGTCTTCATCATTTTCAAACCTCTCATGATAGTCTTCATCATTTTCAATCCTCTCATGATATTCTTCATCATTTCCAATCCCCTCATGATATTATTCATCATTTTAAATCCCCTCATGGTATTCTTCATCATATCCAATACTGTCAGTCTATTCTTCATCATTTTCAATCCTCTCATGACATTCTTCATCATTTTCAATCCTCTCATGACATTCTTAATCATTTTCAATCCCCTTATGATAGTCTTCATCATTTTCAATCCCCTCATGATAGTGTACATCATTTTCAATCGACTCATTATAGTCTTCATCATTTTCAATCCCCTCATGATAGCCTTCATCATTTTCAATCCTCTCTTGATAGTCTTCATCATTTTCAATCCTCTCATGATAGTCTTCATCATTTTCAATCCTCTCATGATAGTCTTTATCATAGCTCTATCTAGGATATTGAGCACTTTTCTCCCGGACAACGCCAAGTACTTTGAAAATCAAGGAGGCCTCATGAGCACTACTGAAAACACTTAGGTATCCTCTCTCGTTCTGATCTGCGACATAGTCCAAAGAGGAACAAAGATGGCGTTAAAATATTTTCCAAACCTATCACTACAGTAGCTCTATCAAGGACATTGAGCACTTTTCTCCCGGACAACGCTGAGTACTTTAATAATAAATGAGGCCTCCTGAGGACTACTGAAATCACTTAGGTATCCTCTCTCCTACTGATCTGCGAAATAGTCCAAAGAGGAACGAATATGGCGTTAAAATATTATCCAAACCTATCACTACAGTAGCTCTATCTAGGATATTGAGCACTTTTCTCCCGGACAACGCCGAGTATTTCAAAATCAAAGAGGCCTCCTGAGCACTACTAAAATAACTCTTATCGATTCCCCATCCTTTTCAGCGTAGATGCTGTTAAAATATTATCCAAACCTATCACTACAGTAGCTCTATCTAGGACATTGAGCACTTTTTCCCCGGACAACGCCGAGTACTTTGATAATCAAGGAGGCCTCCTGGGGACTACTGAAATCACTGAGGTATCTTCTCCTCTTCTGATCTGCGAAATAGTCCAAAGGGGAACGAAGATGGCGTTAAAATATTTTCCAAACCTATCACTACAGTAGCTCTATTTAGGACATTGAGCACTTTTCTCCTTGACAACGCCGAGTACTTTGATAATCAAGGAGGCCTCCTGGGGACTACTGAAATCACTGAGGTATCTTCTCCTCTTCTGATCTGCGAAATAGTCAAAAGGGGAACGAAGATGGCGTTAAAATATTTTCCAAACCTATCACTACAGTAGCTCTATCTAGGATATTGAGAACTTTGTTCCCGGACAACGCCGAGTATTTCAAAATCAAAGAGGGCTCCTGAGCACAACTGAAATAACTCTTATCGATTACCCCATCCTTTTCAGCGTAGATACTGTTAAAATATTATCCAAACCTATCACTACAGTAGCTCTATCTAGGACATTGAGCACTTTTTTCCCGGACAACGCCGAGTTCTTTGATAATCAAGGAGGCCTCCTGGAAACTACTGTAATCACTTAGGTATCCTCTCTCCTTCTGATCTGCGAAATAGTCCAAAGGGGAACGAAGATGGCGTTAAAATATTTTCCAAACCTATCACTACAGTAGCTCTATCTAGGACATTGAGCACTTTTCTCCCGGACAACACCGAGTACTTTGATAATCAAGGAGGCCTCCTGGAAACTACTGTAATCACTTAGGTATCCTCTCTCCTTCTGATCTGCGAAATAGTCCAAAAGGGATCGAAGATGGCGTTAAAATATTTTCCAAACCTATCACTACAGTAGCTCTATCTAGCATATTGAGCACTTTTCTCCCGGACATCGCCGAGTATTTAAAAATCAAAGAGGCCTCCTGGGGACTACTGAAATAACTCTTATCCATTCCCCCTTCCTTTTCAGCGTAGATGCTGTTAAAATATTATCCAAACCTATCACTACAGTAGCTCTATCTAGGACATTGAGCACTTTTTTCCCGGACAACGCCGAGTACTTTGAAAATCAAAGAGGCCTCCTGGGGACTACTGAAATCAGTTAGGTATCCTCCTTCCTTTTCATCTGCAAAATTGTCCAAAGGGGAACGAAGATGGCGTTAAAATATTTTCTAAACCTATCACTACAGTAGCTCTATCTAGGATATTGAGCACTTTTCTCCCGGACAACGCCGAGTGCTTTGAAAATCGAGGAGGCTTCATGAGCACTCCTGAAATCACTTAGGTATCCTCTCTCCTTCTGATCTGCGAAATAGTCCAAAGGGGAACGAAGATGGCGTTAAAATATTTTCCAAACCTATCACTACAGTAGCTCTATCTAGGATATTGAGCACTTTTCTCCCGGACAACGCCGAGTACTTTGATAATCAAGGAGGCCTCCTGGGGACTACTGAAATCACTTAGGAATCCTCTCTCCTTCTGATCTGCGAAATAGTCCAAAGGGGAACGAAGATGGCGTTAAAATATTTTCCAAACATATCACTACAGTAGCTCTATCTAGGATATTGAGCACTTTTCTCCCAGACAACGCCGAGTATTTCAAAATCAAAGAGGCCTCCTGAGCACTACTGAAATAACTCTTATCGATTACCCCATCCTTTTCAGCGTAGATGCTGTTAAAATATTATCCAAACCTATCACTACAGTAGCTCTATCTAGGACATTGAGCACTTTTCTCCCGGACAACGCCGAGTACTTTGAAAATCGAGGAGGCTTTATGAGCACTCCTGAAATCCCTTAGGTATCCTCTCTCCTTCTGATCTGCGAAATAGTCCAAAGGTGAACAAAGATGGCGTTAAAATATTTTCCAAACTTATCACTACAGTAGCTCTATCTAGGACATTGAGCACTTTTCTCCCGGACAACGGCGAGTACTTTGAAAATCGAGGAGGCTTTATGAGCACTCCTGAAATCCCTTAGGTATCCTCTCTCCTTCTGATCTGCGAAATAGTCCAAAGGTGAAAGAAGATGGCGTTAAAATATTTTCCAAACCTATCACTACAGTAGCTCTATCTAGGACATTGAGCACTTTTCTCCCGGACAACGCCGAGTACTTTGATAATCAAGGAGGCCTCCTGGGGACTACTGAAATACCTTAGGTATCCTTTCTCATTCTGATCTGCGAAATAATCCAAAGGGGAACGAAGATGGCGTTAAAATATTTTCCAAACCTATCACTACAGTAGCTCTATCTAGGACATTGAGCACTTTTTTCCCCGACAACGCCGAGTACTTTGAAAATCAGAGAGGCTTCCTGGGGACTACTGAAATCAGTTAGGTATCCTCTCTCCTTTTCATCTGCAAAATTGTCCAAAGGGGAACAAAGATGGCGTTAAAATATGTTCTAAACCTATCACTACAGTAGCTCTATCTAGGATATTGAGCACTTTTCTCCCGGACAACGCCGAGTACTTTGAAAATCGAGGAGGCTTCATGAACCCACATGAAATTCCTTAGGTATCCTCTCTCCTTCTGATCTGCGAAATAGTCCAAAGGGGAACGAAGATGGCGTTAAAATATTTTCCAAACCTATCACTACAGTAGCTCTATCTAGGACATTGAGCACTTTTCTCCCGGACAACGCCGAGTACTTTGATAATCAAGGAGGCCTCCTGGAGACTACTGAAATCACTGAGGTATCCTCTCTCCTTCTGATCTGCGAAATAGTCCAAAGGGGAACGAAGATGGCGTTAAAATATTTTCCAAACCTATCACTACAGTAGCTCTATCTAGGATATTGAGCACTTTTCTCCCGGACAACGCCGAGTACTTTGAAAATCGAGGAGGCTTCATGAACCCACATGAAATACCTTAGGTATCCTCTCTCCTTCTGATCTGCGAAATAGTCCAAAGGGGAACGAAGATGGCGTTAAAATATTTTCCAAAACCTATCACTACAGTAGCTCTATCTAGGATATTGAGAACTTTTCTCCCGGACAACGCCGAGTATTTCAAAATCAATGACGCTTTCTGAGCACTACTGAAATAATTCTTATCGATTACCCCATCCTTTTCAGCGTAGATGCTGTTAAAATATTATCCAAATCTATCACTACAGTAGCTCTATCTAGGACATTGAGCACTTTTTTCCCGGACAACGCCGAGTACTTTGAAAATCAGAGAGGCCTCCTGGGGACTACTGAAATCAGTTAGGTATCCTCCCTCCTTTTCATCTGCAAAATTGTCCAAAGGGGAACAAAGATGGCGTTAAAATATGTTCTAAACCTATCACTACAGTAGCTCTATCTAGGATATTGAGCACTTTTCTCCCGGACAACGCCGAGTACTTTGAAAATCGAGGAGGCTTTATGAGCACTCCTGAAATCCCTTAGGTATCCTCTCTCCTTCTGATCTGTGAAATAGTCCAAAGGTGAACGAAGATGGCGTTAAAATATTTTCCAAACCTATCACTACAGTAGCTCTATCTAGGATATTGAGCACTTTTCTCCCGGACAACGCCGAGTACTTTGAATATCCAGGAGGCTTCATGAGCACTCCTCAAATCCCTTAGGTATCCTCTCTCCTTCTGATCTGCGAAATAGTCCAAAGGGGAACGAAGATGGCGTTAAAATATTTTCCAAACCTATCACTACAGTAGCTCTATCTAGGACATTGAGCACTTTTCTCCCGGACAACACCGAGTACTTTGATAATCAAGGAGGCCTCCTGGAAACTACTGTAATCACTTAGGTATCCTCTCTCCTTCTGATCTGCGAAATAGTCCAAAGGGGAACGAAGATGGCGTTAAAATATTTTCCAAACCTATCACTACAGTAGCTCTATCTAGGATATTGAGCACTTTTCTCCCGGACAACGCCGAGTATTTCAAAATCAAAGAGGCCTCCTGGGGACTACTGAAATAACTCTTATCCATTCCCCCTTCCTTTTCAGCGTAGATGCTGTTAAAATATTATCCAAACCTATCACTACAGTAGCTCTATCTAGGACATTGAGCACTTATTTCCCGGACAACGCCGAGTACTTTGAAAATCAAAGAGGCCTCCTGGGGACTACTGAAATCAGTTAGGTATCCTCCTTTCGTTTTCATCTGCAAAATTGTCCAAAGGGGAACGAAGATGGCGTTAAAATATTTTCTAAACCTATCACTACAGTAGCTCTATCTAGGATATTGAGCACTTTTCTCCCGGACAACGCCGAGTGCTTTGAAAATCGAGGAGGCTTCATGAGCACTCCTGAAATCACTTAGGTATCCTCTCTCCTTCTGATCTGTGAAATACTCCAAAGGGGAACGAAGATGGCGTTAAAATATTTTCCAAACCTATCACTACAGTAGCTCTATCTAGGACATTGAGCACTTTTTTCCCGGACAACGCCGAGTACTTTGAAAATCAGAGAGGCCTCCTGGGGACTACTGAAATCAGTTAGGTATCCTCTCTCCTTTTCATCTGCAAAATTGTCCAAAGGGGAACAAAGATGGCGTTAAAATATGTTCTAAACCTATCACTACAGTAGCTCTATCTAGGATATTGAGCACTTTTCTCCCGGACAACGCCGAGTACTTTGAAAATCGAGGAGGCTTCATGAACCCACATGAAATTCCTTAGGTATCCTCTCTCCTTCTGATCTGCGAAATAGTCCAAAGGGGAACGAAGATGGCGTTAAAATATTTTCCAAACCTATCACTACAGTAGCTCTATCTAGGACATTGAGCACTTTTCTCCCGGACAACGCCGAGTACTTTGATAATCAAGGAGGCCTCCTGGAGACTACTGAAATCACTGAGGTATCCTCTCTCCTTCTGATCTGCGAAATAGTCCAAAGGGGAACGAAGATGGCGTTAAAATATTTTCCAAACCTATCACTACAGTAGCTCTATCTAGGATATTGAGCACTTTTCTCCCGGACAACACCGAGTACTTTGAAAATCGAGGAGGCTTCATGAACCCACATGAAATACCTTAGGTATCCTCTCTCCTTCTGATCTGCGAAATAGTCCAAAGGGGAACGAAGATGGCGTTAAAATATTTTCCAAAACCTATCACTACAGTAGCTCTATCTAGGATATTGAGAACTTTTCTCCCGGACAACGCCGAGTATTTCAAAATCAATGACGCTTTCTGAGCACTACTGAAATAATTCTTATCGATTACCCCATCCTTTTCAGCGTAGATGCTGTTAAAATATTATCCAAATCTATCACTACAGTAGCTCTATCTAGGACATTGAGCACTTTTTTCCCGGACAACGCCGAGTACTTTGAAAATCAGAGAGGCCTCCTGGGGACTACTGAAATCAGTTAGGTATCCTCCCTCCTTTTCATCTGCAAAATTGTCCAAAGGGGAACAAAGATGGCGTTAAAATATGTTCTAAACCTATCACTACAGTAGCTCTATCTAGGATATTGAGCACTTTTCTCCCGGACAACGCCGAGTACTTTGAAAATCGAGGAGGCTTTATGAGCACTCCTGAAATCCCTTAGGTATCCTCTCTCCTTCTGATCTGCGAAATAGTCCAAAGGTGAACGAAGATGGCGTTAAAATATTTTCCAAACCTATCACTACAGTAGCTCTATCTAGGATATTGAGCACTTTTCTCCCGGACAACGCCGAGTACTTTGAATATCCAGGAGGCTTCATGAGCACTCCTCAAATCCCTTAGGTATCCTCTCTCCTTCTGATCTGCGAAATAGTCCAAAGGGGAACGAAGATGGCGTTAAAATATTTTCTAAACCTATCACTACAGTAGCTCTATCTAGGACATTGAGCACTTTTCTCCCGGACAACACCGAGTACTTTGATAATCAAGGAGGCCTCCTATAAAACTACTGTAATCACTTAGGTATCCTCTCTCCTTCTGATCTGCGAAATAGTCCAAAGGGGAACGAAGATGGCGTTAAAATATTTTCCAAACCTATCACTACAGTAGCTCTATCTAGGATATTGAGCACTTTTCTCCCGGACAACGCCGAGTATTTCAAAATCAAAGAGGCCTCCTGGGGACTACTGAAATAACTCTTATCCATTCCCCCTTCCTTTTCAGCGTAGATGCTGTTAAAATATTATCCAAACCTATCACTACAGTAGCTCTATCTAGGACATTGAGCACTTTTTTCCCGGACAACGCCGAGTACTTTGAAAATCAAAGAGGCCTCCTGGGGACTACTGAAATCAGTTAGGTATCCTCCTTCCTTTTCATCTGCAAAATTGTCCAAAGGGGAACGAAGATGGCGTTAAAATATTTTCTAAACCTATCACTACAGTAGCTCTATCTAGGATATTGAGGACTTTTCTCCCGGACAACGCCGAGTGCTTTGAAAATCGAGGAGGCTTCATGAGCACTCCTGAAATCACTTAGGTATCCTCTCTCCTTCTGATCTGCGAAATAGTCCAAAGGGGAACGAAGATGGCGTTAAAATATTTTCCAAACCTATCACTACAGTAGCTCTATCTAGGATATTGAGCACTTTTCTCCCGGACAACGCCGAGTACTTTGATAATCAAGGAGGCCCCATGGGGACTACTGTAATCACTTAGGAATCCTCTCTCCTTCTGATCTGCGAAATAGTCCAAAGGGGAACGAAGATCGCGTTAAAATATTTTCCAAACATATCACTACAGTAGCTCTATCTAGGATATTGAGCACTTTTCTCCCGGACAACGCCGAGTATTTCAAAATCAAAGAGGCCTCCTGAGCACTACTGAAATAACTCTTATCGATTACCCCATCCTTTTCAGCGTAGATGCTGTTAAAATATTATCCAAACCTATCACTACAGTAGCTCTATCTAGGACATTGAGCACTTTTCTCCTGGACAACGCCGAGTACTTTGAAAATCGAGGAGGCCTCCTGGAGACTACTGAAATCACTGAGGTATCCTCTCTCCTTCTGATCTGCGAAATAGTCCAAAGGGGAACGAAGATGGCGTTAAAATATTTTCCAAACCTATCACTACAGTAGCTCTATCTAGGATATTGAGCACTTTTCTCCCGGACAACGCCGAGTACTTTGAAAATCGAGGAGGCTTCATGAACCCACATGAAATACCTTAGGTATCCTCTCTCCTTCTGATCTGCGAAATAGTCCAAAGCACTCCTGAAATCACTTAGGTATCCTAATAGTGCATCATGACAACGGAACCGATACGACCCTACCTCAACACTTCTCAAAAAAGGAGGAGATAATGCATGGGATGAGTGCATCATGACAACGGAACCGATACGACCCTACCTCAACACTTCTAAAAAAAGGAGGAGATAATGCATGGGATGAGAGCATCATGACAACGGAACCGATACGACCCTACCTCAACATTTCTCTAAAAAGGAAGAGATAATGCATGGGATGAGGGCATCATGACAACGGAACCGATACGACCCTACCTCAACATTTCTCAAAAAAGGAGGAGGTAATGCATGGGATCAGTGCATCATGACAACGGAACCGATACTACCCTACCTCAACACTTCTCAAGAAAGGAGGAGGTAATGCTCACACCAGCGAATACCGTAACCCTCCCCCCCCAATTTGGCCTGAAAGGAGGAGGTAATTCCTATCATGATAACAACAGAACGGCCACAGGGAGGGAGGGGGGGGGGAATATTAGCGTCTATTAATAATTATGAAAGAAAGTGTGAGAGGGAAAAAAAACTGCCACTCTCTGACGTCATGATGACCTGATATAACCGGACACAATTTAGAGCAAGACCGGGTACATCCGGCAAGGGATTATGGGACAGGTGCGGATGTGATTGAGCAACCCTTGTTTCACTACACACTCTTAACGTAGGATTCCTATGTTGTTATTGATGCAACCGGACAGAAGTTATTGGATGATCTGATAGAACCGGACACAATTTAGGGCAAGACCGGGTACATCCGGCAAGGGATTATGGGATGTTTACAATGACTCTGCATTTTTATCGGATTAGTACATAAATACATTAGATTATTTCGAATTTAGTACATATTAACGTGTAAAAAGTCGTGTAAAATACGAAAAAACTGCTACCTTTTGTCGGAAAGTGGTCCGGCTGACTGTCAGCGAGTGAATCGTTATTTGCGATTTTGAGATATTATGATCCCAGGATATGTACGGTGCTGAAGATATAAACTTTTTGACATGTCGTCGCATAGTTTTTGAGGAGAAGCTTCACATACAGACATACATACATACATACATACATATAGACAACTGCCCTTTATATAAGAGACTAGCGGGGCTACCCGGCGTTGCTCGGGGTCATAAAAACATAATTGAAGAAAAATTGCGTGTGTAACATCTTTATATTAAAACTTCTATTTCTCTCCTTCTCTCTCTATAGCTGTCTCTTTATCTTTCTACTTTTCTCTACCCTGGTCGCTACTTTTAAATTTTGCCTTTTGCGAAAGCTGTTTCTTCCCCACCATTTATTCCTACGTTTCACAGGGCAATAGTATGACTTATTTCTATAAAAAGTACCACCACTGTCTGCGCCTTCTATATAGGTACTTATAACCGCCCCGGTGTTCATACTATATATTTTGAATCCCCTCATGATATCCTTCATCATTTTAACTCCCCTCGTTGTATTCATCATTTTCGATCTCCTCATACTATTAATCATTTTCAATCCCCTCATAATATTCTTCATCATTTTCAATCTCCTCATACTATTAATCATTTTCAATCCCCTCATAATATTCTTCATCATTTTCAATCCTCTCGTAATATTCCTCATCATTTTCAATCCGCTCATGATATTCTTAATAATTTTCAATCCTCTCATGATATTCTTCATTTTTTCAATCCTCTCATCATATTCTTCATTTTTTCAATCCTCTCATGATATTCTTCATTATTTTCAATCCCCTCATGATATTCTTCATCATTTTCAATCCTCTCATGGTATATTTCATAATTTTCGATCCCCTCATGATATTCTTCTCATTTTTAATCCCCTCATGATATTATTCATCATTTTCAATCCTCTCATGGTATTCTTCATCATTTCCAATCCTGTCAGTCTATTCTTCATAATTGTCAATCCTCTCATGACATTCTTAATCATTTTCAATCCTCTCATGACATTCATCATCATTTTCAATCCTCTCATGACATTCATCATCATTTTCAATCCTCTCATGATAGTCTTCATCATTTTCAATCCTCTCATGATAGTCTTCATCATTTTCAATCCTCTCATGATAGTCTTCATCATTTTCAATCCTCTCATGATAGTTTTCATCATTTTTAATCCTCTCATGATAGTCTTCATCATTTTTAATCCTCTCATGATAGTCTTCATCATTTTTAATCCTCTCATGATAGTCTTCATCATTTTTAATCCTCTCATGATAGTCTTCATCATTTTTAATCCTCTCATGATAGTCTTCATCATTTTTAATCCTCTCATGATAGTCTTCATCATTTTCAATCCTCTCATGATATTCTTCATCATTTTCAATCCCCTCATGATATTATTCATCATTTTAAATCCCCTCATGGTATTCTTCATCATTACAATCCTGTCAGTCTATTCTTCATCATTTTCAATCCTCTCATGACATTCTTCATCATTTTCAATCCTCTCATGACATTCTTCATCATTTTAAATCCCCTTATGATAGTCTTCATCATTTTCAATCCCCTCATGATTATCTTCATCATTTTCAATCCCCTCATGATAGTGTACATCATTTTCAATCCCCTCATTATAGTCTTCATCATTTTCAATCCCCTCATGATAGTCTTCATCCTTTTCAATCCTCTCATGATAGTCTTCATCATTTTCAATACTCTCATGATAGTCTTCATCATTTTCAATCCTCTCATGATAGTCTTTATCATAGCTCTATCTAGGATATTGAGCACTTTTCTGCCGGACAACGCCGAGTACTTTAAAAATCAAAGAGGGCCCCATGAGCACTACTGAAATCACTTAGGTATCCTCTCTCCTTCTGATCTGCAGAACAGTCCAAAGGGGAACAAAGATGGCGTTAAAATATTTTCCAAACCTATCACTACAGTAGCTCTATCTAGGACATTGAGCACTTTTCTCCCGGACAACGCCGAGTATTTAATAATAAAGGAGGCCTCCTGAGAACTACTGAAATCACTTAGGTATCCTCTCTCCTACTGATCTGCGAAATAGTCCAAAGGGGAACGAATATAGCGTTAAAATATTATCCAAACCTATCACTACAGTAGCTCTATCTAGGATATTGAGCACTTTTCTCCGGGACAACGCCGAGTACTTTGAAAATCAAAGAGGCCTCCTGGGGACTACTGAAATAACTTAGGTATCCTCCCTCCTTTTCATCTGCAAAATTGTCCAAAGAAGAACGAAGATGGCATTAAAATATTTTCCAAACCTATCACTACAGTAGCTCTATCTAGAACATTGAGCACTTTTCTCTTGGACAACGCCGAGTACTTTAATAATAAAAGAGGCCTCCTGAGGACTACTGAAATCACTTAGGTATCCTCTCTTCTACTGATTTGCGAAATAGTCCAATAGGGAACGAAGATGGCGTTAAAATATTTTCCAAACCTATCACTACAGTAGCTCTATCTAGGGCATTGAGCACTTTTCTCCCGGACAACGCCGAGTACTTTGATAATCAAGGAGGCCTCCTGGGGACTACTGAAACCACTTAGGTATCCTCTCTCCTTCTGATATGCGAAATAGTCCAAAGGGGAACGAAGATAGCGTTAAAATATTTTCCACACCTATCACTACAGTAGCTCTATCTAGGATATTTAGCACTTTTCTCCCGGACAACGCCGAGTATTTCAAAATCAAAGAGGCCTCCTGAGCACTACTGAAATAACTCTTATCGATTCCCCATTCTTTTTCAGCGTAGATGCTGTTAAAATATTATCCAAACCTATCACTACAGTAGCTCTATCTAGGACATTGAGCACTTTTTTCCCGGACAACACCGAGTACTTTGAAAATCAAAGAGGCCTCTTGGGGACTACTGAATCACTTAGGTATCCGCCCTCCTTTTCATCTGCAAAATTGTCCAAAGGGGAACGAAGATGGCATTAAAATATGTTCTAAACCTATCACTACAGTAACTCTATCTAGGATATTGAGCACTTTTCTCCCGGACAACGCCGAGTACTTTGAAAATCGAGGAGGCTTCATGAGCACTCCTGAAATCCCTTAGGTATCCTCTCTCCTTCTGATCTGCGAAATACTCGAAAGGAGAACGAAGATGGCGTTAAAATATTTTCCAAACCTATCACTACAGTAGCTCTATCTAGGACATTGAGCACTTTTCTCCCGGACAACGCCGAGTACTTTGATAATCAAGGAGGCCTCCTGGGGACTACTGAAATCACTTAGGTATCCTCTCTCTTTCTGATTTGCGAAATAGTCAAAAGAGGAACGAAGATGGCGTTAAAATATTTTCCAAACCTATCACTACAGTAGCTCTATCTAGGATATTGAGCACTTTTCTCCCGGACAACGCCAAGTACTTTGAAAATCGAGGAGGCTTCATGAGCACTCCTGCAATCCCTTCGGTATCCTATCTCCTTCTGTTCTGCGAAATAGTCCAAAGGGGAACGAAGATGTTGTTAAAATATTTTCCAAACCTATCACTACAGTAGCTCTATCTAAGACATTGAGCACTTTTCTCCCGGACAACGCCGAGTACTTTGAAAATCGAGGAGGCTTCATGAGCACTCCTGAAATCCCTTAGGTATCCTCTCTCCTTCTGATCTGCGAAATAGTCCAAAGGGGAACGAAGATAGCGTTAAAATATTTTCCAAACCTATCACTACAGTAGCTCTATCTAGGACATTGAGCACTTTTCTCCCGGACAACGCCGAGTACTTTGATAATCAAGGAGGCCTCCTGGGGACTACTGAAATCCCTTAGGTATCGTCTCTCCTTCTGATCTGCGAAATAGTCCAAAGGGGAACGAAGATGGCGTTAAAATATTTTCCAAACCTATCACTACAGTAGCTCTATCTAGGATATTGAGCACTTTTCTCCCGGACAACGGCGAGTACTTTGAAAATCAAACAGGCCTCCTGAGCACTACTGAAATAACTCTTATCGATTACCCCATCCTTTTAAGCGTAGATGCTGTTAAAATATTATCCAAACCTATCACTACAGTAGCTCTATCTAGGACATTGAGCACTTTTCTCCCGGACAACGCCGAGTACTTTGAAAATCGAGGAGGCTTGATGAGCACTCCTGAAATCCCTTAGGTATCCACTCTCTTTTTGATTTGCGAAATAGTCCAAAGGGGAACGACGATGGCGTTAAAATATTTTCCAAACCTATCACTACAGTAGCTCTATCTAGGACATTGAGCACTTTTCTCCCGGACAACGCTGAGTACTTTGATAATCAAGGAGGCCTCCTGGGGACTACTGAAATCAGTTAGGTATCCTCCCCACTTTTCAGCTGCAAAATTGTCCAAAGGGGAACGAAGATGGCGTTAAAATATTTTCTAAACCTATCACTACAGTAGCTCTATCTAAGATATTGAGCACTTTTCTCCGGGACAACGCCGAGTACTTTGAAAATCGAAGAGGGTTCATGAGCACTCCAGAAATCCCTTAGGTATCCTCTCTCCTTCTGATCTGCGAAATAGTCCAAAGGGGAACGAAGATGGCGTTAAAATATTTTCCAAACCTATCACTACAGTAGCTCTATCTAGGACATTGAGCACTTTTCTCCCGGACAACGCCGAGTACTTTGAAAATCGAGGAGGCTTCATGAGCACTCCTGAAATCCCTTAGGTACTCTCTCTCCTTCTGATCTGCGAAATAGTCCAAAGGGGAACGAAGATGGCGTTAAAATATTTTCCAAAACTATCACTACAGTAGCTCTATCTAGGACATTGAGCACTTTTCTCCCGGACAACGCCGAGTACTTTGATAATCAAGGAGGCCTCCTGGGGACTACTGAAATCACATTGGTATCCTCTCTCCTTCTGATCTGCGAAATAGTCCAAAGGGGAACGAAGATGGCGTTAAAATATTTTCCAAACCTATCACTACAGTAGCTCTATCTAGGATATTGAGCACTTTTCTCCCGGACAACGCCAAGCATTTCAAAATCAAAAAGGCCTCCTGAGCACTACTCAAATAACTCTTATCGATTACCCCATCCTTTTCAGCGTAGATGCTGTTAAAATATTATCCAAACCTATCACTACAGTAGCTCTATCTAAGACATTGAGCACTTTTTCCCGGACAACACCGAGTACTTTGAAAATCAAAGAGGCCTCCTGGGGACTACTAAAATCACTTAGGTATCCTCCTTACTTTTTAGCTGCAAAATTGTCCAAAGGTGAACGAAGATGGCGTTAAAATATTTTCCAAACCTATCACTACAGTAGCTCTATCTAGGACATTGAGCACTTTTCTCCCGGACACCGCCGAGTACTTTGATAATCAAGGAGGCCTCCTGGGGACTACTGAAATCACTTAGGTATCCTCTCTCCTTCTGATCTGCAAAATAGTCCAAAGGGGAACGAAGATGGCGTTAAAATATTTTCCAAACCTATCACTACAGTAGCTCTATCTAGGACATTGAGCACTTTTCTCCCGGACAACGCCGAGTACTTTGATAATCAAAGAGGCCTCCTGGGGACTACTGAAATCACTTAGGTATCCTCTCTCCTTCTGATCTGCGAAATAGTCCAAAGGGGAACGAAGATGGCGTTAAAATATTTTCCAAACCTATCACTACAGTAGCTCTATCTTGGATATTGAGCACTTTTCTCCCGGACAATGCCGAGTATTTCAAAATCAAAGAGGCCTCCTGGGGACTACTGAAATAACTCTTATCCATTCCCCCATCCTTTTCAGCGTAGATGCTGTTAAAATATTATCCAAACCTATCACTACAGTAGCTCTATCTAGGACATTGAGCACTTTTCTCCCGGACAACGCCGAGTACTTTGATAATCAAGGATGCCTCCTGGGGACTACTGAAATCCGTTAGGTATCCTCCCTACTTTTCAGCTGCAAAATTGTCCAAAGAGGAACGAAGATGGCGTTAAAATATTTTCTAAACCTATCACTAGAGTAGCTCTATCTAGGATATTAAGCACTTTTCTCCCGGACAACGCCGAGTACTTTGAAAATCGAGGAGGCTTCATGAGCACTCCTGCAATCACTTAGGTATCCTCTCTTTTTCTGATCTGCGAAATAGTACAAAGGGGAACGAAGATGGCGTTAAAATATTTGCCTAACCTATCACTACAGTAGCTCTATCTAGGACATTGAGCACTTTTATCCCGGACAACGCCAAGTACTTTGATAATCAAGAAGGCCTCCTTGGCACTACGGAAATCACTTAGGTATCCTCTCTCCATCTGATCTGCGAAATAGTCCAAAGGGGAACGAAGATGGCGTTAAAATATTTTCCAAACCTATCACTACAGTAGCTCTATCTAGGATATTGAGCACTTTTCTCCCGGACAACGCCAGATACTTTGAAAATCGAGGAGGCTTCATGAGCACTCCTGAAATCTCTTAGGTATCCTCTCTCCTTCTGATCTGCGAAATAGTCCAAAGGGGAACGAAGATAGCGTTAAAATATTTTCCAAACATATCACTACGGTAGCTCTATCTAGGATATTGAGCACTTTTCTCCCGGACAACGCCGAGTATTTTGAAATAAAATAGGCCTCCTAAGCACTACTGAAATAACTCTTATCGATTACCGCATCCTTTTCAGCGTAGATGCTGTTAAAATATTATCCAAACCTATCACTACAGTAGCTCTATCTAGGACATTGAGCACTTTTCTCCCGGACAACGCCGTGTACTTTGATAATCAAGGAGGCCTCCTGGGGACTACTGAAATCAGTTAGGTATCCTCCCTACTCTTCAGCTGCAAAATTGTCCAAAGGGGAACGAAGATGGCGTTAAAATATTTTCTAAACCTATCACTACAGTAGCTCTATCTAGGATATTGAGCACTTTTCTCCCGGACAACGCCGAGTACTTTGAAAATCGAGGAGGCTTTATGAGCACTCCTGAAATCCCTTACGTATCCTCTCTCCTTCTGATCTGCGAAATAGTCCAAAGGTGAACGAAGATGGCGTTAAAATATTTTCCAAACCTATCACTACAGTAACTCTATCTAGGATATTGAGCACTTTTCTCCCGGACAACGCCGAGTACTTTGATAATCAAGGAGGCCTCCTGGGGACTACTGAAATCACTTAGGTATCCTCTCTCCTTCTGATCTGCGAAATAGTCAACAGGGGAACGAAGATTGCGTTAAAATATTTTCCAAACCTATCACTACAGTAGCTCTATCTAGTATATTGAGCACTTTTCTCCCGGACAACGCCTAGTATTTCAAAATCAAAGAGGCCTCCTGGGGACTACTGAAATAACTCTTATCCATTCCCCCATCCTTTTCAGCGTAGATGCTGTTAAAATATTATCCAAACCTATCACTACAGTAGCTCTATCTAGGACATTGAGCACTTTTGTCCCGGACAACGCCGAGTACTTTGAAAATCAAAGAGGCCTCTTGGGGACTACTGAAATCAGTTAGGTATCCTCCTTTCTTTTCATCTGCAAAATTGTCCAAAGGGGAACGAAGATGGCGTTAAAATATTTTCCAAACCTATCACTGCAGTAGCTCTATCTAGGATATTGAGCACTTTTCTCCCAGACAACGCCAAGTGCTTTGAAAATCGAGGAGGCTTCATGAGCACTCCTGAAATCACTTAGGTATCCTCTCTCCTTCTGATCTGCGAAATAGTCCAAAGGGAAACGAAGATGGCGTTAAAATATTTTCCAAACCTATCACTACAGTAGCTCTATCTAGGATATTGAGCACTTTTCTCCCGGACAACGCCGAGTACTTTGAAAATCGAGGAGGCTTCATGAGCACTCCTGAAATCCCTTAGGTATCCTCCCTCTTTCTGATCTGCGAAATAGTCCAAAGGTGAACGAAGATGGCGTTAAAATATTTTGCAAACCTATCACTACAGTAGCTCTATCTAGGATATTGAGCACTTTTCTCCCGGACAACGCCGAGTACTTTGATAATCAAGGAGGCCTCCTGGGGACAACTGAAATCACTTAGGTATTCTTTCTCCTTCTGATCTGCGAAATAGTCCAAAGGGGAACGAAGATGGCGTTAAAATATTTTCCAAACATATCACTACAGTAGCTCTATCTAGGATATTGAGCACTTTTCTCCCGGACAACGCCGAGTATTTCAAAATCAAAGAGGCCTCCTGGGCACTACTGAAATAACTCTTATCCATTCCCCCATCCTTTTCAGCGTAGATGCTGTTCAAATATTATCCAAACCTATCACTACAGTAGCTCTATCTAGGACATTGAGCACTTTTGTCCCGGACAACGCCGAGTACTTCGAAAATCAAAGAGGCCTCTTGGGGACTACTGAAATCAGTTAGGTATCCTCCTTCCTTTTCATCTGCAAAATTGTCCAAAGGGGAACGAAGATGGCGTTAAAATATTTTCGAAACCTATCACTACAGTAGCTTATCTAGGATATTGAGCACTTTTCTCCCGGACAACGCCGAGTACTTTGAAAATCGAGGAGGCTTCATGAGCACTACTGAAATCCCTTAGGTATCCTCTCTCCTTCTGATCCGCCAAATAGTCCTGAGGCGCTCATACCGGCGAATGCCGACATTCCCCCTCCCCAGATTTCGCCTGAGGCGCTCATACCGACGAATGCCGACATTCCCCCTCCCCGGATTTCGCCTGAGGCGCTCACACTTCAACACTGCTCAAAAAAGGAGGAGATAATGGATGGGATGAGGGCATCATGACAACGGAACCGATACGACCCTACCTCAACACTTCTCAAAAAAGGAGGAGATAATGCATGGGAATAGTGCATCATGACAACGGAACCGATACGACCCTACCTCAACACTTCTCAAAAAAGGAGGAGATAATGCATGGGATGAGGGCATCATGACAACGGAACCGATACGACCCTACCCCTACACTTCTCAAAAAAGGAGGAGGTAATTCATGGGATGAGCACATCATGACAACGGAACCGATACTATTCTACATCTACACTTCTCAAAAAAGGAGGAGATAATGCATGGGATGAGGGCATCATGACAACGGAACCGATACGACCCTACCTCAACACTTCTCAAAAAAGGAGGAGGTAATGCATGGGATCAGTACATCGTGACAACGGAACCGATACTACCCTACCCCTACACTTCTCAAAAAAGGAGGAGGTAATGCTCACACCGGCGAATATCGTAACCCCCCCTCCCTGATTTGGCCTGAAAGGAGGAGGTAATTCCTATCATGATAACAGAACGGCCACAGGGAGAGAGGGGGTGGAATATTAGCGTCTATTAATAATTAAGAAAGAAAGTGTGAGAGGGAAATATGACAGAAAGGAAAACTGCCACTCTCTGACGTCATGATGACCTGATATAACCGGACACAATTTAGGTCAAGACCGGGTACATCCGGCAAGGGATTATGGGACAGGTGCGGATGTGATTGAGCAACCCTTGTTTCACTACACACTCTTAACGTAGGATTCCTATGTTGTTATTGATGCATCCGGACAGAAGTTATTGGATGATCTGATAGAACCGGACACAATTTAGAGCAAGACCGGGTACATCCGGCAAGGGATTATGGGATGTTTACAATGACTCTGCATTTTTATCGGATTAGTACATAAATACATTAGATTATTTCGAATTTAGTACATATTAACGTTGAAAATGTCGTGGAAAATACGAAAAAACTGCTACCTTTTGTCGGAAAGTGGTCCGGTTGACTGTCAGCGAGTGAATCGTTTGTCGCGATTTTTAGATATTATGATTCCGGGATATGTACGGTGCTAAAGATATCAACTTTTTGCCATGTCGCCGCGTAGTTTTTGAGGAGAAGCTTCACATACAAACAGACATACATACAGACAACTGCCCTTTATATAAGAGACTAGCGGGGCTACCCGGCGTTGCTCGGGGTCATAAAAACATAATTGAAGAAAAATTGCGTGTGTAACATCTTTATATTAAAACTTCTATTTCTCTCCTTCTCTCTCTATAGCTGTCTCTTTATCTTTCTACTTTTCTCTACCCTGGTCGCTACTTTTAAATTTTGCCTTTTGCGAAAGCTGTTTCTTCCCCACCATTTCATCCTACGTTTCACAGGGCAATAGTATGACTTATTTCTATAAAAAGTACCACCACTGTCTGCGCCTTCTATATAGGTACTTATAACCGCCCCGGTGTTCATACTATATATTTTGAATCCCCTCATGATATCCTTCATCATTTTAACTCCCCTCGTTGTATTCATCATTTTCGATCTCCTCATACTATTAATCATTTTCAATCCCCTCATAATATTCTTCATCATTTTCAATCCTCTCGTAATATTCCTCATCATTTTCAATCCGCTCATGATATTCTTAATAATTTTCAATCCTCTCATGATATTCTTCATTTTTTCGATCCTCTCATGATATTCTTCATTTTTTCAATCCTCTCATGATATTCTTCATCATTTTCAATCCCCTCATGATATTCTTCATTATTTTCAATCCTCTCATGGTATATTTCATCATTTTCGATCCCCTCATGATAGTCTTCATCATTTTTAATCCTCTCATGAGAGTCTTAATCATATTCAAACCTCTCATGAGAGTCTTCATCATTTTCAAAGCTCTCATGATAGTCTTCATCATTTTCAATCCTCTCATGATATTCTTCATCATTTCCAATCCCCTCATGATATTATTCATCATTTTAAATCCCCTCATGGTATTCTTCATCATTTCCAATCCTGTCAGTCTATTCTTCATCATTTTCAATCCTCTCATGACATTCTTCATCATTTTCAATCCTCTCATGACATTCGTCATCATTTTCAATCCCCTTATGATAGTCTTCATCATTTTCAATCCCCTCATGATAGTATACATCATTTTCAATCCCCTCATTATTGTCTTCATCATTTTCAATCTCCTCATGATAGCCTTCATCATTTTCAATCCTCTCTTGATAGTCTTCATCATTTTCAATCCTCTCAGGATAGTCTTTATCATAGCTCTATCTAGGATATTGAGCACTTTTCTCCCGGACAACGCCAAGTACTTTGAAAATCAAGGAGGCCTCATGAGCACTACTGAAAACAATTAGGTATCCTCTCTCCTTCTGATCTGCGAAATAGTCCAAAGAGGAACAAAGATGGCGTTAAAATATTTTCCAAACCTATCACTACAGTAGCTCTATCAAGGACATTGAGCACTTTTCTCCCGGACAACGCTGAGTACTTTAATAATAAAAGAGGCCTCCTGAGGACTACTGAAATCACTTAGGTATCCTCTCTCCTACTGATCTGCGAAATAGTCCAAAAAGGAACGAATATGGCGTTAAAATATTATCCAAACCTATCACTACAGTAGTTCTATCTAGGATTTTGAGCACTTTTCTCCCAGACAACGCCGAGTATTTCAAAATCAAAGAGGCCTCCTGAGCACTACTGAAATAACTCTTATCGATTCCCCATCCTTTTCAGCGTAGATGCTGTTAAAATATTATCTAAACCTATCACTACAGTAGCTCTATCTAGGACATTGAGCACTTTTTTACCGGACAACGCCGAGTACTTTGAAAATCAAAGAGGCCTCCTGGGGACTATTGAAATCACTTAGGTATCCTCCCTCCTTTTCATCTGCAAAAGTGTCCAAAGGGGAACGAAAATGGCGTTAAAATATGTTCTAAACCTATCACTACAGTAGCTCTATCTTGGATATTGAGCACTTTTCTCCCGGACAACGCCGAGTACTTTGAAAATCGAGGAAGCTTCATGAGCACTCCTGAAATCCCTTAGGTATCCTCTCTCCTTCTGATCTGCGAAATAGTCCAAAGAGGGAACGAAGATGGCGTTAAAATATTTTCCAAACTTATCACTACAGTAGCTCTATCTAGGACATTGAGCACTTTTCTCCCGGACAATGCACAGTACTTTGATAAGCAAGGAGGCCTCCTGGGGACTACTGAAATCACTTAGGTATCCTCTCTCCTTCTGATCTGCGAAATAGTCCAAAGGGGAACGAAGATGGCGTTAAATTATTTTCCAAACCTATCACTACAGTAGCTCTATCTAGGATATTGAGCACTTTTCTCCCGGACAACGCCGAGTATTTCAAAATCAAAGAGGCCTCCTGAGCACTACTAAAATAACTCTTATCGATTACCCCATCCTTTTCAGCGTAGATGCTGTTAAAATATTATCCAAACCTATCACTACAGTAGCTCTATCTAGGACATTGAGCACTTTTCTCCTGGACAACGCCGAGTACTTTGAAAATCGAGGAGGCTTTATGAGCACTCCTGAAATCCCTTAGGTATCCTCTCTCCTTCTGATCTGCGAAATAGTCCAAAGGGGAACGAAGATGGCGTTAAAATATTTTCCAAACCTATCACTACAGTAGCTCTATCTAGGATATTGAGCACTTTTCTCCCGGACAACGCCGAGTACTTTGAAAATCAAAGAGGCCTCCTGAGCACTACTGAAAGACCACTTATCGATTACCCCATCGTTTTCAGCGTAGATGCTGTTAAAATATTATCCAAACCTATCACTACAGTAGCTCTATCTAGGACATTGAGCACTTTTCTCCCGGACAACGCCGAGTACTTTGAAAATCGAGGAGGCTTCATGAGCACTCCTGAAATCACTTAGGTATCCTCTCTCCTTCTGATCTGCGAAATAGTCCAAAGAGGAACAAAGATGGCGTTAAAATATTATCCAAACCTATCACTACAGTAGTTCTATCTAGGATATTGAGCACTTTTCTCCCGGACAACGCCGAGTATTTCAAAATCAAAGAGGCCTCCTGAGCACTACTGAAATAACTCTTATCGATTCCCCATCCTTTTCAGCGTAGATGCTGTTAAAATATTATCTAAACCTATCACTACAGTAGCTCTATCTAGGACATTGAGCACTTTTTTACCGGACAACGCCGAGTACTTTGAAAATCAAAGAGGCCTCCTAGGGACTATTGAAATCACTTAGGTATCCTCCCTTATTTTCATCTGCAAAAGTGTCCAAAGGGGAACGAAAATGGCGTTAAAATATGTTCTAAACCTATCACTACAGTAGCTCTATCTTGGATATTGAGCACTTTTCTCCCGGACAACGCCGAGTACTTTGAAAATCGAGGAAGCTTCATGAGCACTCCTGAAATCCCTTAGGTATCCTCTCTCCTTCTGATCTGCGAAATAGTCCAAAGAGGGAACGAAGATGGCGTTAAAATATTTTCCAAACTTATCACTACAGTAGCTCTATCTAGGACATTGAGCACTTTTCTCCCGGACAATGCACAGTACTTTGATAAGCAAGGAGGCCTCCTGGGGACTACTGAAATCACTTAGGTATCCTCTCTCCTTCTGATCTGCGAAATAGTCCAAAGGGGAGCGAAGATGGCGTTAAAATATTTTCCAAACCTATCACTACAGTAGCTCTATCTAGGATATTGAGCACTTTTCTCCCGGACAACGCCGTGTATTTCAAAATCAAAGAGGCCTCCTGAGCACTACTAAAATAACTCTTATCGATTACCCCATCCTTTTCAGCGTAGATGCTGTTAAAATATTATCCAAACCTATCACTACAGTAGCTCTATCTAGGACATTGAGCACTTTTCTCCCGGACAACGCCGAGTACTTTGAAAATCGAGGAGGCTTCATGAGCACTCCTGAAATCACTTAGGTATCCTCTCTCCTTCTGATCTGCGAAATAGTCCAAAGGAGAACGAAGATGGCGTTAAAATATTTTCCAAACCTATCACTACAGTAGCTCTATCTAGGACATTGAGCACTTTTCTCCCGGACAACGCTGAGTACTTTGATAATCAAGGAGGCCTCCTGGGGACTACTGAAATCACTTAGGTATCCTCTCTCCTTCTGATCTGCGAAATAGTCCAAAGGGGAACGAAGATGGCGTTAAAATATTTTCCAAACCTATCACTACAGTAGCTCTATCTAGGATATTGAGCACTTTTCTCCCGGACAACGCCGAGTATTTCAAAATCAAAGAGGCCTCCTGGGGACTACTGAAATAACTCTTATCCATTCCCCCATCCTTTTCAGCGTAGATGCTGTTAAAATATTATCCAAACCTATCACTACAGTAGCTCTATCTAGGACATTGAGCACTTTTTTCCCGGACAACGCCGAGTACTTTGAAAATCAGAGAGGCCTCCTGGGGACTACTGAAATCAGGTATCCTCCTTCCTTTATATCTGCAAAATTGTCCAAAGGGGAACAAAGATGGCGTTTTAATATTTTCTAAACCTATCACTACAGTAGCTCTATCTAGGATATTGAGCACTTTTCTCCCGGACAACGCCGAGTACTTTGAAAATCGAGGAGGCTTCATGAGCACTCCTGAAATCATTTAGGTATCCTCTCTCCTTCTGATCTGCGAAATAGTCCAAAGGTGAACGAAGATGGCGTTAAAATATTTCCAAACCTATCACTACAGTAACTCTATCTAGGATATTGAGCACTTTTCTCCCGGACAACGCCGAGTACTTTGAAAATCGAGGAGGCTTCATGAGCACTCCTGAAATCCCTTAGGTATCCTCTCTCCTTCTGATCTGCTAAATAGTCTAAAAGTGAACGAAGATGGCGATAAAATATTTTCCAAACCTATCACTACAGTAGCTCTATCTAGGATATTGAGCACTTTTCTCCCGGACAACGCAAAGTACTTTGAAAATCGAGGAGGCTTCATGAGCACTCCTGAAATCACTTAGGTATCCTCTCTCCTTCTGATCTGCGAAATAGTCCAAAGGGGAACGAAGATGGCGTTAAAATATTTTCCAAACCTATCACTACAGTAGCTCTATGTAGGACATTGAGCACTTTTCTCCCGGACAACGCCGAGTACTTTGATAATCAAGGAGGCCTCCTGGGCACTACTGAAATCACTTAGGTATCCTCTCTTCTTTCTGATCTGCAAAATAGTCCAAAGGGGAACGAAGATGGCGTTAAAATATTTTCCAAACCTATCACTACAGTAGCTCTATCTAGGATATTGGGCACTTTTCTCCCGGACAACGCCGAGTATTTCTAAATCAAAGAGGCCTCCTGAGCACAACTGAAATAACTCTTATCGATTACCCCATCTTTTTCAGCGTAGATACTGTTAAAATATTGTCCAAACCTATCACTACAGTAGCTCTATCTAGGACATTGAGCACTTTTTTCCCGGACAACGCCAAGTTCTTTGAAAATCAAAGAGGCCTCCTGGGGACTACTGAAATCCGTTAGGTATCCTCCCTACTTTTCAGCTGCAAAATTGTCCAAAGGGGAACGAAGATGGCATTAAAATATTTTCTAAACCTATCACTAGAGTAGCTCTATCTAGGATAATGAGCACTTTTCTACCGGACAACGCCGAGTACTTTGAAAATCGAGGAGGCTTGATAAGCACTACTGAAATCCCTTAGGTATCCTCTCTCCTTCTGATCTGCGAAATAGTCCAAAGGTGAACGAAGATGGCGTTAAAATATTTTCCAAACCTATCACTACAGTAGCTCTATCTAGGATATTGAGCACTTTTCTCCCGGACAACGCCGAGTACTTTGAAAATCGAGGAGGCTTCATGAGCACTCCTGAAATCCCTTAGGTATCCTCTCTCCTTCTGATCTGCGAAATAGTCCAAAGGGGAACGAAGATGGCGTTAAAATATTTTCCAAACCTATCACTACAGTAGCTCTATCTAAGACATTGAGCACTTTTCTCCCGGACAACGCCAAGTACTTTGATAATCAAGGAGGCCTCCTGGAAACTACTTTAATCACTTACGTATCCTCTCTCCTTCTGATCTGCGAAATAGTCCAAAGGGGAACGAAGATGGCGTTAAAATATTTTCCAAACCTATCACTACAGTAGCTCTATCTAGGATATTGAGCACTTTTCTCCCGGACAACACCGAGTATTTTAAAATCTAAGAGGCCTCCTGGGGACTACTGAAATAACTCTTATCCATTCCTGCATCCTTTTCAGCGTAGATGCTGTTAAAATATTATCCAAACCTATCACTACAGTAGCTCTATCTAGGACATTGAGCACTTTTTTCCCGGACAACGCCGAGTACTTTGAAAATCAAAGAGGCTTCCTGGGGACTACTGAAATCAGTTAGGTATCCTCCCTACTTTTCAGCTGCAAAATTGTCCAAAGGGGAACGAAGATGGCATTAAAATATTTTCTAAACCTATCACTACAGTAGCTCTATCTAGGATATTGAGCACTTTTCTCCCGGACAACGCCGAGTACTTTGAAAATCGAGAAGGCTTCATGAACACCCATGAAATCCCTTAGGTATCCTCTCTCCTTCTGATCTGCGAAATAGTCCAAAGAGGAACGAAGACAGCGTTAAAATATTTTCCAAAACCTATCACTACAGTAGCTCTATCTAGGACATTGAGCACTTTTCTCCCGGACAACGCCGAGTACTTAGAAAATCGAGGAGGCTTCATGAACCCACAT
Organism: Sepiola atlantica; assembly: GCA_963556195.1. NCBI lineage: Eukaryota > Metazoa > Mollusca > Cephalopoda > Sepiida > Sepiolidae > Sepiola > Sepiola atlantica. Next base: position 95,222,902 of record OY744530.1, read on the forward strand.
GAAATACCTTAGGTATCCTCTCTCCTTCTGATTTGCGAAATAGTCCAAAGCACTCCTGAAATCACTTAGGTATCCTAATAGTGCATCATGACAACGGAACCGATACGGCCCTACCTCAACACTTCTCAAAAAAGGAGGAGATAATGCATGGGATGAGTGCATCATGACAATGGAACCGATACGACCCTACCTCAACACTTCTCAAAAAAGGAGGAGATAATGCATGGGAATAGTGCATCATGACAACGGAACCGATACGACCCTACCTCAACACTTCTAAAAAAAGGAGGAGATAATGCATGGGATGAGAGCATCATGACAACGGAACCGATACGACCCTACCTCAACATTTCTCAAAAAAGGAAGAGATAATGCATGGGATGAGGGCATCATGACAACGGAACCGATACGACCCTACCTCAACATTTCTCAAAAAAGGAGGAGGTAATGCATGGGATCAGTGCATCATGACAACGGAACCGATACTACCCTACCTCAACACTTCTCAAGAAAGGAGGAGGTAATGCTCACACCAGCGAATACCGTAACCCCCCCAATTTGGCCTGAAAGGAGGAGGTAACTCCTATCATGATAACAGAACGGCCACAGGGAGGGAGGGAGGGGGGGGAATATTAGCGTCTATTAATAATTATGAAAGAAAGTGTGAGAGGGAAAAAAACTGCCACTCTCTGACGTCATGATGACCTGCTATAACCGGACACAATTTAGGTCAAGACCGGGTACATCCGGCAAGGGATTATGGGACAGGTGCGGATGTGATTGAGCAACCCTTGTTTCACTACACACTCTTAACGTAGGATTCCTATGTTGTTATTGATGCATCCGGACAGAAGTTATTGGATGATCTGATAGAACCGGACACAATTTAGGGCAAGACCGGGTACATCCAGCAAGGGATTATGGGATGTTTACAATGACTCTGCATTTTTATCGGATTAGTACATAAATACATTAGATTATTTCAAATTTAGTACATAATAATACTGTAAACGTGTACTTGTTAAATTCTTCTTTTTTTCTTTTTTTATACATATATAGAGTGGTTATGACTCAACGGGTCATTGTAAACGTGTACTTGTTAAATTCTTCTTTTTTCTTTTTTTATACATATATAGAGTGGTTATGACTCAACGGGTCACTGTAAACGTGTACTTGTTAAATTCTTCTTTTTTCTGTTTTTATACATATATAGAGTGGTTATGACTCAACGGGTCACTGTAAACGTGTACTTGTTAAATTCTTCTTTTTTCTTTTTTTATACATATATAGAGTGGTTATGACTCAACGGGTCACTATAAACATGTTCTTGTTAAATTCTTCTTTTTTTCTTTTTTCTATACATATATAGAGTGGTTATGACTCAACGGGTCACTGTAAACGTTTACTTGTTAAATTCTTCTTTTTTTATACATATATAGAGTGGTTATTACTCAACGGGTCATTGTAAACGTGTACTTGTAAAATTCTTCTTTTTTCTTTTTTTATACATATATAGAGTCGTTATGACTCAACGGGTCACTGTAAACGTGTACTTGTTAAATTCTTCTTTTTTCTGTTTTTATACATATATAGAGTGGTTATGACTCAACGGGTCACTGTAAACGTGTACTTGTAAAATTCTTCTTTTTTCTTTTTTTATACATATATAGAGTGGTTATGACTCAACGGGTCACTATAAACATGTTCTTGTTAAATTCTTCTTTTTTTCTTTTTTCTATACATATATAGAGTGGTTATGACTCAACGGGTCACTATAAACATGTTCTTGTTAAATTCTTCTTTTTTCTTTTTTCTATACATATATAGAGTGGTTATGACCCAACGGGTCACTATAAACATGTTCTTGTTAAATTCTTTTTTTCTTTTTTCTATACATATATAGAGTGGTTATGACTCAACGGGTCACTATAAACATGTTCTTGTTAAATTCTTCTTTTTTCTTTTTTCTATACATATATAGAGTGGTTATGACTCAACGGGTCACTGTAAACGTTTACTTGTTAAATTCTTCTTTTTTTATACATATATAGAGTGGTTATGACTCAACGGGTCATTGTAAACGTGTATTTGTTAAATTCTTCTTTTTTCTTTTTTTATACATATATAGAGTGGTTATGACTCAACGGGTCATTGTAAACGTGTACTTGTTAAATTCTTCTTTTTTCTTTTTTTATACATATATAGAGTGGTTATGACTCAACGGGTCACTGTAAACGTGTACTTGTTAAATTCTTCTTTTTTCTTTTTTTATACATATATAGAGTGGTTATGACTCAACGGGTCACTATAAACATGTTCTTGTTAAATTCTTCTTTTTTTCTTTTTTCTATACATATATAGAGTGGTTATGACTCAACGGGTCACTGTAAACGTGTACTTGTTAAATTCTTCTTTTTTCTTTTTTATACATATATAGAGTGGTTATGACTCAACGGGTCACTGTAAACGTGTTCTTGTTACATTCTTCTTTTTTCTTTTTTATACATATATAGAGTGGTTATGACTCAACGGGTCAGTGTAAACGTGTACTTGTTAAATTCTTCTTTTTTTCTTTTTTATACATATATAGAGTGGTTATGACTCAACGGGTCAGTGTAAACGTGTACTTGTTAAATTCTTCTTTTTTCTTTTTTATACATATATAGAGTGGTTATGACTCAACGGGGCACTGTAAACGCGTTCTTGTTAAATTCTTCTTTTTTCTTTTTTATACATATATAGAGTGGTTATGACTCAACGGGGCACTGTAAACGTATTCTCGTTAAATTCTTTTTTCTTTTTTTATACATATATAGAGTGGTTATGACTCAACGGGTCAGTGTAAATGTGTACTTGTTAAATTCTTCTTTTTTCTTTTTTATACATATATAGAGTGGTTATGACTCAACGGGTCACTATAAACATGTTCTTGTTAAATTCTTTTTTTCTTTTTTCTATACATATATAGAGTGGTTATGACTCAACGGGTCACTATAAACATGTTCTTGTTAAATTCTTCTTTTTTCTTTTTTCTATACATATATAGAGTGGTTATGACTCAACGGGTCACTGTAAACGTTTACTTGTTAAATTCTTCTTTTTTTATACATATATAGAGTGGTTATGACTCAACGGGTCATTGTAAACGTGTATTTGTTAAATTCTTCTTTTTTCTTTTTTTTATACATATATAGAGTGGTTATGACTCAACGGGTCATTGTAAACGTGTACTT
>OY744530.1:95231134-95253634 GCA_963556195.1 Sepiola atlantica
CATACTATATATTTTCCTACGAAATATTTTAAGTTGAAAAAACAAAAAACTTTCGCCCGACCCCCTAAAAAGTTTGGCCTGACACCTACAATTTTCCTCGACCCCTAATATCTCAAGCCGAACCCTCCAATTTTGTTTTACTCTCCCCCAACCCTGAGAAATATTTTGAGTTCAAAACAAAAAAAAACAATAAAACTAACCTGACACCTAAAAAGTTTTACTAAGGTACTCAGGCTTGATCTTCAGCCCCCTCCATAGGATATCTTCCCTTGCTATCTTCTCGGCGTCTTGTTGGGTAGGAAGCAGGATATCCCACATTGCGTAAGATTGGCGCAAAACGTAAGTTGTCGGGATCTTCAGCTCCCCCAACATTTCAAAGATTTTTTCTTTGAGGAGCCCAGTTAGCCCGTTTTTGTCTGTGGTTACCAGTGAGACTATTCTTTTCCTAAGATTCTCCAGGGTACCGGGGATGAGTTTTAGTGTACTCCCGTCTGTGAGTTTCTCATATTTTCCCCTGAAGAGCTCACGATACTCGTCTGGAGACTTCTGGGTCTGGGGTCCCCATCCTGCTGCGTCTCCAGGTATTGATTTTTTTGCTGTGAGTTTCTGTCTTGGTGGGGTGTGAAATTTGGACGTACCCCTTAGAACTGGCCAAACCCCTGTTGGCGTTTTTGTCTTCTTTTGTCTAGTTTGTTGCTGATCGTCGGTTTCTGAGCCGTCGGATGACGAATCCCCCGAGGAGCACCCAAGAAATAATTTTGGTGAATAATTCCTCTGGGCTACAATTAAGCCGAGAGATTGACTTTTGTGCAATTTGGAGGTCTTTTTTTCCGGGGAAAAGGGAACATCGTAGTACGCCCTAAATTCGGCTTGCGAAAGAGTGGGTATTTGTATATTGGAGGGAAAATCCCCGAACCTTAGCCCTGGGTCGTCATCGGACCCGACAACCCCTGATGCGGTACACGGACCTGGGACGTACTGGGACGTGTCTCCCTCTAACGAAACCTGAACTGGAGTGCCGCTCAGTGCGACCTCCCCCATCACGACTGGGGCGCACTCGGGTGTGCAACCCCCCTGAACCTGAGCTGGAGTGCCGCTCGGTGCGACACCCCCCACAACCGAAACTGAGGTGCCCTTCGTGGCAACACCTCCTGGGGCGCACTCGGGTGTGCGACCCTCCGACGCTACTGGAGTGCCGCTCGGTGCGACACTCCCCGACACAGGCAATGAGGTGCCCTGCGTGGCAACACCTCCTGGGGTGCACTCGGGTGTGCAGCCTCCCTCCATTACGACCGGGGCGCACTCTGGTGTGCAACCCCCCTCCATTACGACCGGGACGCACTCGGGTGTGCAGCCCCCCCTCCATTACGACTGGGGCGCACTCGGGTGTGCAACCCCCCTCCATTACGACCGGGGCGCACTCGGGTGTGCAACCCCCCCTCCATTACGACTGGGGCGCACTCGGGTGTGCAACCCCCCTCCATTACGACTGGGGCGCACTCGGGTGTGCAACCTCCCTCCATTACGACTGGGGCGCACTCGGGTGTGCAACCCCCCTTCACGGGCACCATCATCAGATCGTACTCGGGAGTACGACTGACTAGGTCACACCCTGGTCGTTGCTCACGTCCGTGGCAACTCGAACTTTTGAAGCCTAGCTGGCTTCCATCAAAAAACCGGTCCTAAGGAGGTGCAACACCCGCCGATTCGGAATCGAGGAGACCGTCACCGAAACCGGTACGTAAGTCTCCCCGAACCTGCCAGCTGCTTAAGTGTGCCACTCAATAGGACGCTGAAAAAGGAAGAAATAAAATATTAAACAAATGCCCAAAAGGGGCTAAACAAGAAAGAGAAAAAATCCCCAAAAGGGGGAGGAAAAAAGTGACAAAAGCCCCAAAAGGGGGCTTGGTCAAAGAAAACGCTTTAAACCTAGCCAAAAAGCTCGATAGCGAGGACGCTGGTCTTTAGGAAGACGAGAATGTCGTAACTGAGAACAGATACTACACTCTGATCTTAGCCAAGAGGCCCAAAAAGCATCCGAAATTCACCTATTTATCTACGTCCCACAAAGTAGAATGTGACACAAGGTCGGAAGGTGGGAATTTTCACTCTAGAGGAAGAGTGAGGTGAATCTCAAAAAATTGCCTGGGCAGGGCGCCTCAGACAGTAAGCAATAAACTTACTCCTCCCCAAAGAGGGGAGGCAAAGCATGGGAGGGGGTTAACCTCCCATAACTGCACAGGACAGTCAGAACAGATACTACACTTTGATCTTAGCCAAAAGACCAAGGATTTATTTAGATGGATGCATCCTGGAAAACATTAACTCCTAGAGTTAAAATTACATTCCCAGAATGCATACCACCTTAGGCATAAAAGCCCGCTGTGGAAGGGGGGAAGGTGGGGGTCGGGGGTCATTGTGACATTTCTAACACATTTTTAAAACATTTTTTATTTGACAAAAAGTTTTTCAAAAAAGACAAAACAAAGACATTTTTTATTTGACAAAGAACAAAATGCACAATGACAAAAACCTACTCTACCCTAAGCTAGACATTCACACTAAAAAACTCGCAGTCACTCTATGGCTTAACCCTACTTAAAATATCCCCAAAATGATACATGAAAACATGAAATAACGTGGGAGTGGGATGACACATTAAAAACACCCAAAAAGAAAGAAAAATAAAGAACCAAATAAAATGATAAGGGGTGGTTAGTAGGACCCTCCCTACCCTTTTGCTAATTTTGGACCGCCCACTGTTTTCCGGCTCGAGGCCGAAAACAAGCAGGTCGACCCCTAATTGGGAGTGGGAATAAAGTAGGGGCGTTCTGAAAATAAATTAATCAGGCTCTGGGTACGGGAATGGATGGCGTCTTCCAAGATAATAAAACCAAGGGTTTCATCAGCCGGGGACAAAATAAATATGTGGAGTGGGCATCTTTGGAAGCTCTCTAGTGCCGGCAAAAAACAAAATCGGGACAGGACATCACTTATTCCTACTAGCTTATAGTTCGACTAGGCTAATAAAAAATAATTTTGTTTTATACTGGGCTGGGTTCCGTATGACCCAGTACCGTCTGCGCCATGCTAAGGCGGGAAAACGTATTCAAACCTGGACCCTCGTCGAATGCACAAACTAGTGTTGTGCACCCATCTTCTATTGAACTCCATGCGATGTAGTCGTTTCCAATCGCATCTGATTTTCACTTTAAGCTGATGCTTAAAGTAAACAACCAGATCACGATCCGAAACAGACCCAACCCCATGAACCTCATCTAGACGTGTAACCCACGTCACTAACCTAGCTACGGCTAGGATCGCCAGAAAAACCATTCTTTTCTCCCTAGACCATGGCGGTGCAACGTTGTTGATAACGTATGCTACATCAAGTACCATCGGCTGCTCGGCGTCGATGCGAGCCGTTACCTCTCTGACATACTCCCAGAGACGACGAACTTTGCTGCAAGTGAAGAAGGCGTGCTCGGCCGTTTCTTCCTCATTGTCCTCACAGCGCGGGCATAAGGGAACGTCCCTTATGCCATCCCTGCGTAATCTGCCATAGAGGGGCAGTGCATTTCGAACCAATCGCCAGGTCAGAGAATACTCAGAATTGTTGAGATAACTCTGGCCTGGCGCCCAACTCCACTGGGAGCGAGCCTCCTCAATCGACAATCCAAGCCGCGTCCCAAGCGGATCCGAAGCGGACCCCTCCACTAGGTCCCGATATAGTCTCTTCCTAGACCGGGCAAGGTCACTGGACCCCGGCAACGCCTTAAGCGCGGCTCGGCATTCGGCGACGAACATGGACTCCCCTCTCGATCTACGTCGACCTTCGACCGAGTGGTCGGGTATGAGGTTGGGAAAGGCGTCCTCAACCGCAGGGACCCACGGGGCGTCCTCCGTCAGAGTACGACTCAGGAAAGCCAGTCTCTCGGCATGTCGATGACTTGCCAAGTCAGGCATCCCCAAGCCTCCATCGCACGGACGTTGCGTACAGACCTGTCTGCGGACGTATGTTTTCCGCCCGTTCCACAGAAGTGAAAAGAGCAAGCGCGTGAAAGCAAGAAGGTGGTCCGCGGGCAGAGGGAGTACAGACAGTCGGTAAAGTATGAGAGGAAAGACGTAAGTGGCGCACGCCTCAGCTCTCCCCTTCAAGGAAAGTTTCCTTCGAATCCAAGCCCTTACAGACGATTCGACCTTTGCCTGTACTTCCGACCAATTTTTCTCCAGCTGGAGACCCGGTCCGAACCAAACGCCAAGGATCCGAACCGGGCCATCAGTCCAGTTGAAGTCACCTGGAAGTGCGGTCTCTCCGCTCCAGGCAGCCAACCGCAGGCCGTTGGACTTGCTGCGGTTGACAATGGCCCCTGTAACCTCTTCGTAACGAGCGAGCGCCTTAATCACCGCTTCTATGTCTTCACGGCTGGACACAAAAACGGTGACATCATCGGCATACGCGGAAACCCTGGCTCGCGCATAGTGAGGAGGGATAGCGATTCCGCGCAGGACTGGTGTAGCCGCCCCGTCCCTTAATTTGCGAAGGAAGGGCTCCAACGCCAGGACATAAAGCAGGGGCGACAGCGGACAACCCTGACGCACCGAACGAGAAACCACGAACGATTCCGACAGCCTACCGTTTACTTGCACCGCTACCGTCGGCAGACGATACAGAATGGAGATCCACTTGCGGAAGTCCGGATTAAAACCGGCAGCCTCTAGAACAGATTCCAAGAAACCATGGTCGACCCTATCGAAAGCCTTGGACTGATCTAAATTGATCAGCGCGGCTTCAGTGTCGTCTTCTATACCCTCTAGGATCGTGCGAACCATATGCAAATTGTTTTGAATTGACCTCCCCTTCACAGCATAGTTCTGCTCAGGTTCGATCAAGTCAGCAATAACAACCTGCAAACGATTCGCAAGAACACGGGCCAAAATCTTTAACTCTGTGTTTAGCAGAGTTATGGGCCTGTAATCATCTAAATCCCCCCCACCAGGTTGGCCCCCCTTCTTCAACAATGTGACCACTCCTTTGGTAACCTGCCCAGGGATCGAGCCCTGAGCAAACCAGTGGTTAAACACATCCTTCAGAAGAGGAACAAACATGGGCGACAGCCTCAAGTAAACTTCGTATGGCAGACCATCGAGTCCTGGAGATTTGTTGTAGCCGACCTGCTTCAACGCAGTAATGATCTCACCCTCTGTAACGTCCCCATCACAGCTAGCTGCTCGGGCCGCCTCTAGGCGGGGCGAGTCAGCCAAATAGCTGTCAAACTCCTGGCCGCGGAGTCTGGGTAGTTGGGTGAAGCGATCCTCCAAATGCTCGCGGAACCCCTCGCAAATCTCACGAGTAGATACCAGGGTATGTCCTTCCAGGTTATTCACCTTCCGAATGTACCCATCCGAGCCACGACGTAAAGCAGCCTTACGCTCAACAGCGTCAACGTTCACAGCTTCGTTAGAGACTTTCTTTAACCTAGCTCGAACTAGTTGACCTTCATATCGCTCGCTAGCCAAGCGATTGAGGTCCCCCTTAATTAAGGCTATCTCTAGGGGATCCCCCCCAGCCACCGCCCGGGTCATCTTATCATCTACACGCTTCTGTGTCCTAGCCCTATCTTGAGCGAGGCGCTGGCTATAGCGGACACAAAAGCGTCTAACATAAACCTTAGTTTTAACCCACCAACTACTCCCGATAACCGCCCCCACTAAAGCCCGCTGAAGTAGTAACGTTAGCTTGTCCCGGAAGTCGGGTATCTCCAGTAAGGAGGTATTCAACTTCCAGTACCCAGCTAACCTAGGCCTATCGCTTAAACTCAAACGGGCCATAACCAATTTATGGTCCGAGTGACCTAACCAAGTGAACGTGGGACAAGATAAGAAATCTATGTCGCCTCTTCTGACTAACATTCTGTCCAAGTAAGTACTCGAACAGAAGGCCGCGCTAGTATGCCACGTCCACATCTCCCGCCCTGGGTGATCAACGCGAAATCTGTCGACAAGATCGCATGAGGCGATCAGGTCAGACAGACTGCTATCACACCTATCCGACCCTCTATTACCCCCGACCTTATCTATTTTGGGGTCAAGGACGGCGTTCCAATCCCCCATTAATACTACACGCTCCGGACCCCCGAGAAACGTCTCCAACCGTCGAAAAAAGGAAACCCTCTCACCAGTAAAGTTGGGCGCATAAACCGCAACGATCCGAAACTCACTGTTTTCAACGGCAACATCGACTACGACCAGCCGACCCACCGCATCCGTATGAACAACGCTCACTGTCGCAGACAGAGTGCGTCTCACTAGCAAAGAGACACCACAACTACGGACATTGCCATATGCTGAGATGACGTCATAGTCGTCAGTCAGCACATCACAATCCCCATACGAAACGAAGTGGGTCTCCTCGATCGCAGCTATATCTACCTTAAGGTCCACGAGATCCCTCAGCACGCGAACAGCCTTGCTTCGAGATCTCATGCCCCTCACATTCAATGTGGCCAGGTTTAAAGCCATTATCCCTTACTTATATGTCGCAAATGGGCCTAAAGTCCTCGGGAGTGAGGACGCCGAAGGCCTGACCAAGACTGCCGGTCAGCAGTTCGGACGAAATCCGTCCGTCTCGAGCCAGACCTCCCACGTCCAGGGGAAAGGTTAATTTAAGTGCCCGAAATAATGAGGGGTGAACGTAAATCGGGACCCTCCCCGGACATTTCGACGCTAATTTTTTTAAAAATGGGTGCTCCTCCTCTACTAGTCTCACACCTGGTATGGCGTCCCTTGCCGCCTCCAACATTCTCCAGAGGGCCTTTGCCCTACTACCTTTATCTTGTCGGACGAAGGTAGTTATCAGGGGGATGTTATTGAAGTTACGGGGATCCTGTACCTTCTTCCCTTTCACATGTGTAAAGGCCTCCAATTGCTGTAGATATTTCCGCTGCCGGACATTCAAATCGGATTGAACCAGTGAGGCGTCCGCCTCACAGATTCTTTCCCCAGGCAGGAACGGAAACTTTTTTGACCTTTCTTGTCTAGGAGGAGGTGAGGGGGTTGTTTCAATGGGAGTCACTTCAGGCTTCTCCGTACCCTTTTTCTCCACCTCTTGTGTCCCTTTCACGATTTTCTCTTGGGTTTCTACCCTAGGTTCTTCAACCATTGCCACGGGTTCTTCAACCATTGCCACGGGTTCTTCACTCACTGAAGGGGTATTGTAGAGGGGAGGGGTACATTGCTCAACCATATCTGTCGGGACTGGGGATTGGGGTTCTGCGGGTTGAGCAATTATTTCGTCTTTTTTATCTTTGGTTTCACGGATTTTTTTCGGTTTTGGGTCTTTCGCCTTAGATGTCTGGGCTTCGTCTCCTTCCACTGTCATCCTTTCCCCTTCCTCTTGTCTTTCTCCATCAGATTCCGATGACGAGGGGTCACTAAGCTTTCTTTTTACGGCTGATGATGGGGCTATCTCAGGCCTTGGAGACACCTTCTTTCCTTTCTTGATCACCACCGTACTCCATTTTTCCTGGCCTTCTTCCTGCTTTTCTGTCTGGTCTACTACCTCCTTTTCAGCTACGGGTATGGGGGCCTTCGGAGTCGCTACTATTATTTGTACCGGAGCCACAGGTGTTTTAGGTTTCTCCGGGTTTCTTTTTGGGCACACCTTTGCCATATGACCTGGCGTCTGGCAGTGCCAGCAATAAGGTCTACGCCCTTCCACAATTAGGGACATCACCCATCCCTCGCAGTTTAGTTGAGCCGGGATTCTGAGGAAGTTCTTATGATCTACCCTTATTTTTATCTTGTAATCCCCATTACCGATGTTTCGAGGCCCACGCACTGGGATTACCCCCTCGACGTCACCATACTGTGACATGATTGCCCCCATGTGATCAGGGCTAATGCAGCATGGGACGCCGAGGATTGTGACTACAGTTCGCCTTTTTTCCAGATACTCTGGTTTTATCTTCATATTCTTCCAAGTAAAATTTCCCTTGGCCACCTTTTCAGCCTCCGCTTGATTGGGGAGCAAAATATCCCACATCGCATATGATTTTTTAACGATATAGGTTGCTGGGATATTTAACTCCACCAACATATCCATCATTCGTTCCTTAGTAACTGTGATGAGGCCTTTTAATTTCAGGTCTGTTGTAACCAAGGATACGATTCGCAGTCTTAAAGTTTCAAGCGTCCCCGGAATGAGTTTGATCTGGTTTCCCTCCGTGAGACTTGCGTACTTTTCTTGGAAGAGAGCCCGATACTCTTGGGGAGTTTTCTGCGCTTGTGGGCCCCATCCTGTTGTTTTGGTCATTGCAGAGATGTTCTTCTTTTGAAGTTTCTGGCCAGCAATAATTTTAGTATCTTGGCTTTTCAATGTAGGCCACGCCTTTGTAGCAAGTTTTGGGGCCCCCTTTTTAACTTTTGCTAGAAGTTGACTTTGAATTTTTTCTGGACCCTCTCCCTCTGTTGAATCTGAGTCTGACTCATCTGAGGAGCACCCTAAAAATATATTTGGGTTGTAATTCTTTTCGGCTATGTTTAGGTCCAAAGAATTACACTTCCTTAACTGTGGATTCTTAGGCATGATAAACGTGGTTTTTTTCATCTCAGCGAAAAATTCCTTCTGGGAGATAAGTACTTTGGGGATAGAACTTTGCTGATCAAAGTCCCCAAAGATGATAGAATCTGGGACGTCATCGGGTGTGTCCATCCCCTCGACTGAAGAAAGCAGGTCGCACTCGGGTGTACGACCCCCTGACGCTACTGGAGTGCCGCTCGGTGCGACACTCCCCAACACAGACAACGAGGTGCCCTGCGAGGCCACACCTGATGGGGCGCACTCGGGTGTGCAACCCCCCTCCAATACGACTGGAGTGCCGCTCGGTGCGACACTCCCCGACACAGGCAATGGGGCGCACTCGGGTGTGCAACCCCCCTCCATTACGACTGGGGCGCACTCGGGTGTGCAACCCCCCTCCAACACGACTGGGGCGCACTCGGGTGTGCAACCCCCCTCCAACACGACTGGGGCGCACTCGGGTGTGCAACCCCCTCCGTCTCAACTGGGGCGCACTCGGGTGTGCAACCCCCCTCCATTACGACTGGGGCGCACTCGGGTGTGCAACCCCCCTCTGTCTCAACTGGGGTGCACTCGGGTGTGCAACCCCCCTTCACGGGCACCATCATCAGATCGCACTCAGGAGTACGACTGACCAGGTCTAAAAGGGTGCCCTCGGCGGTCACACCCTGGTCGTTGCTCACCTCCGTGGCAACTCGAGCTTTTGAAGCCTGGCTGGCTTCCATCTATAAACGGGTCTGAATGAGGCACGACACCCGCCGATTCGGAGACGAGGAGACCTTCACCGTTTTACGGGTTCGTCAGTCTCCCCGAAACCTGCCAGCTGCTTAAGTGCGCACCTCAGACAGACGCTGAAAGAAAGAATAAAAAATAATTAATGGCCCAAGAGGGGCGAACAAACCTGACTGTCGGACTAGACCCGCCGATTCGGAGACGAAGAGACCTTCACCGTTTTACGGGTTCGTCAGTCTCCCCGAAACCTGCCAGCTGCTTAAGTCAGCCCAACAGTCAGGGAAAAGAAGAAAAGAAAAAAGTCCCAAGAGGGGACAAAAAAGTGACAAAAGCCCCAAAAGGGGGGCTTGGTCAAAGAAAAACGCTTTAAACCTTGCCAAAAGGCCCGGTAGCGAGGATGCTATCTTAGCCAAAAGACCAAGGAAGCATCCGAAATTCAAAAATTCTGAGGTGATTTACTGGGGTATTTATAACCAATCTACACCTGAACAGCGGTCTATCCACTAGACAATGTTCAAATTACATTATTAAATTAACATGTAATAATAACTATGATTTTCTTTCAACAAACATTGTATAATACTATTTAACAAATTCTTATATAAGTTTTGAATATCAAGAATGAATTTTAGACTCCCCTAGGCCGTTTTTCTCTAATTCAACATAGCTTTCATACGCCATTACCGAAAATGACATTACTTCACTTCTTTTGGCTAAGATCAAAGTGTAGTATCTGTTTCGATGGATACTGCACCCCATAGACTGGTATCGTCTTGGCCTTCGGGGCTTCATTCCGTCGGTCTATGGGTTTGTCCTGTGCAGTTCTAGGAGGTCCACACTCCCAGGCTTTGCCTCCCCTCTTTGGGGAGGAGTAAGTTTATTGCTAGAGGCGCCCTATCGGGGCATGCCGAATAACAGCATCTACGTTTCTCTTCGGACTATTTTGCAGATGAAAAGCGGGGGGGGGTTGACGGTTAATATGATTTCAGTAGTGCTCCAGAAGCCTCCTTGATTTTTTAAATACTCGGCGTTGTCTGGGAGAAAACTGCTCAATGTTCTAGATAGAGCTACTGTAGTGATAAGTTTGTATAATATTTTAACGCCATTTACGATTCTCTTCGGACTATTGTGCAGATGAAAAGGAGGGGGGATCGGTAAGAGTGATGTCAGTAGAGGCTTCTGCTGTATAGCAACCGGTGGGGGGATTTCTGCGGTATAGGAACCTGAGGCTTCTGCAGTATGGCACCCGGGGAAAAGTGCTCAATATCCTAGATAGAGCTACTGTAGTGATAGGTTTGGAAAATATTTTAATGCCATCTTCGTTCCCCTTTGGACTATTTCGCAGATCAGAAGGAGAGAGGATACCTAAGTGATTTCAGTAGTCCTCAGGAGGCCTCTTTGATTTTCAAAGTACTCGGCGTTGTCCGGGAAAAAAGTGCTCAATGTCCTAGATAGAGCTACTGTAGTGATAGGTTTGGATAATATTTTAACAGCATCTACGCTGAAAAGGATGGGGGAATCGATAAGAGTTATTTCAGTAGTCCTCAGGAAGCCTCCTTGATTTTCAAAGTACTCGGCGTTGTCCGGGAAAAAAGTGCTCAATGTCATAGATAGAGCTACTGTAGTGAGAGGTTTGGATAATATTTTAACAGCATCTACGATGAAAAGGAGGGGGAATCGATAAGAGTTATTTCAGTAGTGCTCAGGAGGCCTCTTTGATTTTCAAATACTCGGCGTTGTCCGGGAGAAAAGTGCTCAATATCCTAGATAGAGCTACTGTAGTGATAGGTTTGGATAATATTTTAACGCCATCTTCGTTCCCCTTTGGACTATTTGGCAGATCAGAAGGAGAGAGGATACCTAAGTGATTTCAGCAGTGTTCACGAGGCCTCTTTGATTTTCAAAGTACTCGGCGTTCTCGGGGAGAAAACTGCTCAATGTCCTAGATAGAGCTACTGTAGTGATAGGTTTGGAAAATATTTTAACAGCATCTACGCTGAAAACCTATTTAGCATTCGCACTGCGGCAGCAATAGGTACGTATTTAGCATTCAGCAGTGGTGATAGGAACGTATATAGCATGTGCACATGGGCGGCAATAAATACGTATATAGCATGCGCATCGGGAGTGTAAAAAAAATTGGGGGGAGGCAAAATATTTTTTATTTCTTTTATCTTTTTCATTGAAAATATTTATATGTATGGGGGAGGATGAAAAAAAATTTTTTTCGGGGGGGGGGCTAAAAAAATTTTTTTTCTTTTCTTTTTTAAAATAAAAATATTTCTATGTATGGGGGGAACATAAAATCTTTGGGGGGTAGGGAGGGGCAAAAATTTTTTTTTTTTTCCTTTAAATTAAAAATATTTCTATGTGGGAGGATAGAAAAAAAAATTTTCTTGTGGGAAGGCAAAAAAATGTATTTTTTTCTGTTTTTAACTAAAAATATTTATATTTATGATAGTGACAATACATGAATGAACACTATTTTGTTTTTCTAACACGACAGGGGCGAATTAATATGAGTTCTTACGTATGCAAACTGGGCTGGAGATTGGTACATATATAGTATGTGTACCCTTGCAGAGATAGGTAAGTATGTAGTATGCGTACCAGAGCCGCGATAGGTACGAATATAGTATGCACACCGGGCCAGCGATAGGTTTATATATAGTATGTGCACCGGGGTGGCAATAGGTACGTATATAGTAGTGCATAGGGGTGGCGATAGCTACGTATTTAGCATTCGCACCTGGGTTGCGATAGGTACGTATTCAGCAATCGCACCGGGGCGGCGATATGTACATATTTAGTATTCGCACTGGGGCAGTGATAGGTACATATGGTGTATGCACACCAGGGCGGCAATATGTACGTATTTAGCATTCATCCCTGGGCGGAGATAGGTACTTATTTAGCATTCAGCGGTGGCGATAGGTACGTATATAGCATGTGCACATGGGCGGCAATAAGTAGGTGATAGGTATGTATTATGCATGCGCACTGGGGCAGCGATCGGTTCATATATAGCACGCGCACCGGGGGGACGATAGGTACGTATATAGCACGCGCACCGGGGCGGCAAAAGGTACGTATTTAGCATTCACACTGGGGCGGCGATAGGTACGTATTTAGCATTCACACCGGGGCGGCGATAGGTATGTATTTAGCATTCACACCGGGGCGGCGATAGGTATGTATTTAGCATTCACACAGGGGCGGCGATAGGTATGTATTTAGCATTCGCACCGGGGCGGCGATAGGTATGTATTTAGCATTCGCACCAGGGTGGCGATATGTACGTAATTAGCTTCCGAACCGGGGCGGCGATAGGTATGTATTTAGCATTCGCACCAGGGTGGCGATATGTACGTATTTAGCTTCCGCACCGGGGCGGCGATAGGTACGTATTTAGAATTCACACCGGGGCGGCGATAGGTACGTATTTAGAATTCACACCGGGGCGGCGATAGGTATGTATTTAGCATTCGCACCGGAGCGGCGATATGTACGTATTTAGCTTCCACACCGGGGCGGCGATAGGTACGTATTCAGAATTCAGGGGTGGCGATAGCTACGTATATAGCATGTACACATGGGCAGCAATAAGTACGTACATAGCATGCGCTCTGCGGCGGCGATTAGTACATATATAGCACGCGCACCAGGGCGGCGATAGGTACGTATATAGCACGTGCACCGGAACGGCGAAAGGTATGTATTTCGCATTCGCACGGGGCGGCTATAGGTACGTATTTAGCATTCGCACCAGGGCGGCTATAGATACGTATTTAGCATTCGCACCGGGCCGGCGATAGGTACGTATTTAGCATTCGCACCAAAGCAGCGATAGGTAAGTATTTAGCATTCGCACCAAAGTGGCACTGTGTACATATTAATTATTCGCACTAGGGCAGCGATAGGTACTATTTAGCATTCGCACCGGGGCGGCGATAGGTACTATTTAGCATTCGCACCGGGGCGGCGATAGGTACTATTTAGCATTCGCACCGGGGCGGCGATAGGTACTATTTAGCATTCGCACCGGGGCGGCGATAGGTACTATTTAGCATTCGCACCGGGGCGGCGATAGGTACTTAAATAGTATCTGCACTGGGGCGGCGATAGGTACGTATATAGTATGCGCACTGGGCGGCGATAGGTACGTATATAGTATGTGCACCGGGGTGATGATAGATACGTATATAGTATGAACACCGGGATGGAGATAAGTACCTATATAGAAGGCGCAGATAGGGGTGTTACTTTTTATAGAAATATGTCATACTATTGCCCTGGGCAACGTAGGAGATATGGTGGGGAAGAAACAGCTTTCGCAAAAGGCAAAATTAGAAAGTAGCGGTGAAATGGGGCGACCAGGGAAGAGAAAGGTAGAAAGATAAAGAGACGGCTATAGAGAAAGGGGTGGAGAAATAGAAGTTTGTATATAAAGATGTTACACACACGATTTTTCTTCAATTATATGTTTTTATGACCCCGAGCAACGCCGGGTAGCCCCGCTAGTTCTATGATAAATGCCAGTATACTGAAATCATATGCCCTTAATAGGGTTAAGATGAAAATTCATATACACTAAATGTACAAAAGCAAGGAAATTCCCAAATTTTTACACTTTTATTGTCATTAAGGGTATGCGAGCACAAAAGGGCTATGTATTTTACTGGTAGGAATTTTTCTTCAGTGCACCTCACACACTTCATCCACTCATGCATAGAGATTTATACTGTAGTGATGTGATAATGAAATGGTTTGGTTGACATGTAGTCATACCCTTAATTAATGACAATAAAAGTGTAAAAATTTGGGAATTTCCTTGCTTTTGTACATTTAGTGTATATGAATTTTCATCTTAACCCTATTAAGGGCATATGATTTCAGTATACTGGTATTTATCATGGAATAGATACTACACTTTGATCTTATCCCCTTTCCTCTCATGCCTTTGTGAAATCATCTCTTTGTGACGTCATAAAGGGTTGCCTGGTGTCTTACATATCTATTTGACTGTTGGAAGTCATCCTTTTGTTGAATCATCTCTTTATGACGTCATAAAGGATTTACACTGTGTCTTGCAACACTATTTAAGAGAACGACTTTATCCCTTTGGACGTCATTCATTGTGCACAGCTGAAACAGGCAAGATCCACAGAATTTTACAAATATCTCGACTGGGTGAGATCAGATGGTGTTAATTTATTGTATGAAATCAAAGAAATTTGATTGAAAAAGTGACTTTAAACATTTTTTCTTTTTCAAAATCTTCATTTTAGCATTTTTGATGCATGTTTCGAATGAAAAAAAGCAAACTGCGTAGACTTTTCATTTTAACTGTCGTGTAAATTGTTTTGTCCTCAGTCAGAGGAGGAGAAATCCTTCTCGACTGGTGGAATTTATATTCTCCCAGACAAACTGCCTTATTTTAAAGAACTGAATATCACATCTATTCACCCGTCTTTGTGTAACATTCGACCCCCGTGAGGAGGCAGTAACTAGAAAAATGGCGCGAGTGCCGTCTACAAAGACTTCTCAAAACACTGGCTTTATCCTTTCACCTGAACTTATGATGTCACTTGTGACACCTGGAACTTATCAAACATCTTCACAAATGCTTTCTACTGCACTTGTAAGATCATTTACAAGAAAAATACCCCAGCAAATATTGTCATCCGAAACCGATAAGGTTATTCCATTTACCAGCACTAAACACCCGACCGAGGCCAAAATGCAACCGACACCTTTGACATTCAAAGCCGACGAGTCTATTCCTTCGATCAGCTCTAAGACACCGACTGAGGCTGAAATGCAACCGACACCTTTGACATTCAAAGCCGACGAGGCTATTCCTTCGATCAGCTCTAAAACACCGACTGAGGCTGAAATGCAACCAACACCTTTGACATTCAAAGCCGACAAGTCTATTCCTTCGAGCTGCTCTAAAACACCGACTGAGGCTGAAATGCAACCAACACCTTTGACATTCAAAGCCGACGAGTCTATTCCTCCGATCAGCTCTAAAAAACTGACTGAGGCTGAAATGGAACAGACACCTTTGACATTCAAAGCCGACGAGTCTATTCCTTCGATCAGCTCTAAAACACCGACTGAGGCTGAAATGCAACCGACACCTTTGACATTCAAAGCCGACGAGTCTATTCCTCCGATCAGCTCTAAAAAACCGACTGAGGCTGAAATGCAACCGACACCTTTGACATTCAAAGCCGACGAGTCTATTCCTTCGATCAGCTCTAAAAAACCGACTGAGGCTGAAATGGAACCGACACCTTTGACATTCAAAGCCGACGAGTCTATTCCTCCAATCAGCTCTAAAACACCGACTGAGGCTGAAATGGAACCGACACCTTTGACATTCAAAGCCGACGAGTCTATTCCTCCGATCAGCTCTAAAAAACCGACTGAGGCTGAAATGCAACCGACACCTTTGACATTCAAAGCCGACGAATCTATTCCTTCGATCAGCTCTAAGACACCGACTGAGGCTGAAATGCAACCGACACCTTTGACATTCAAAGCCGACGAGTCTATTCCTCCGATCAGCTCTAAAAAACCTACTGAGGCTGAAATGCAACCGACACCTTTGACATTCAAAGCCGACGAGTCTATTCCTTCGATCAGCTCTAAAACACCGACTGAGGCTGAAATGCAACCGACACCTTTGACATTCAAAGCCGACGAGTCTATTCCTCCGATCAGCTCTAAAAAACCGACTGAGGCTGAAATGCAACCGACACATTTGACATTCAAAGCCGACGAGTCTATTCCTTCGATCAGCTCTAAAACACCGACTGAGGCTGAAATGGAACCGACACCTTTGACATTCAAAGCCGACGAGGCTATTCCTTCGATCAGCTCTAAAACACCGACTGAGGCTGAAATGCAACCAACACCTTTGACATTCAAAGCCGACGAGTCTATTCCTTCGAGCTGCTCTAAAACACCGACTGAGGCTGAAATGCAACCAACACCTTTGACATTCAAAGCCGACGAGTCTATTCCTCCGATCAGCTCTAAAAAACTGACTGAGGCTGAAATGGAACAGACACCTTTGACATTTAAAACCGACGAGTCTATTCCTTCGATCAGCTCTAAAACACCGACTGAGGCTGAAATGCAACCGACACCTTTGACATTCAAAGCCGACGAGTCTATTCCTCCGATCAGCTCTAAAAAACCGACTGAGGCTGAAATGCAACCGACACCTTTGACATTCAAAGCCGACGAGTCTATTCCTTCGATCAGCTCTAAAAAACCGACTGAGGCTGAAATGGAACCGACACCTTTGACATTCAAAGCCGACGAGTCTATTCCTCCGATCAGCTCTAAAACACCGACTGAGGCTGAAATGGAACCGACACCTTTGACATTCAAAGCCGACGAGTCTATTCCTCCGATCAGCTCTAAAAAACCGACTGAGGCTGAAATGCAACCGACACCTTTGACATTCAAAGCCGACGAGTCTATTCCTTCGATCAGCTCTAAAACAATGACTGAGGCTGAAATGCAACCAACACCTTTGACATTCAAAGCCGACGAGTCTATTCCTTCGATCAGCTCTAAAAAACCGACTGAGGCTGAAATGGAACCGACACCTTTGACATTCAAAGCCGACGAGTCTATTCCTCCGATCAGCTCTAAAAAACCGACTGAGGCTGAAATGGAACCGACACCTTTGACATTCAAAACCGATGAGGCTATTCCTTCGATCAGCTCTAAAAAACCGACTGAGTCTGAAAGTCAACCACCACCTTTGACATTCAAAGCCGACGAGTCTATTCCTCCGATCAGCTCTAAAACACCGACTGAGGCTGAAATGGAACCGACACCTTTGACATTCAAAGCCGACGAGTCTATTCCTCCGATCAGCTCTAAAAAACCGACTGAGGCTGAAATGGAACCGCCACCTTTGACATTCAAAACCGATGAGGCTATTCCTTCGATCAGCTCTAAAACACCGACTGAGGCTGAAATGCAACCAACACCTTTTACATTCAAAGCCGACGAGTCTATTCCTCTGATCAGCTCTAAAAAACCGACTGAGGCTGAAATGCAACCAACACCTTTGACATTCAAAACCGATGAGGCTATTCCTTCGATCAGCTCTAAAACACCGACTGAGGCTGAAATGCAACCAACACCTTTGACATTCAAAGCCGACGACGTTATTCCTCCAAGCAGCTCTAAAACACCGACTGAGGCCAAAATGCCACCGACTGCTCTCACATTCAAAACCGATGAGGCTATTTCTTCTACCAGACTCATTAGGACAATTGGAACCCAAACACCATTAACTTCTGCAACTTACGAAAACAATGTGGCTATTCCTTTAAGATCTATTAGGACAAATCAAACACAAACAGAGCAAAAGATGGTAACATTTCAAACCAATGAGGCTATTCCTTCTATGAACTCGATTAGACCAACTGATCTGCAAATATCGCAAACACGTTTGCCCTGCGAAAACGATGAGGTCAGAATGCTGCCGACCGCTTCGCGCTTTGCAACTGGTGGGGCAGTTCCTTCTCCTAGCTCTATAAGCCTGATTGAGGGTGAAATGCTACCAGCCAGTTGGTCCTTAGTAACGCTTGATTTTATTCCTTCGATCAGCTTCATAAGCTTGATTGACACCGAATTGTCACCAACTCCTTATCCCTTCCAAATGGTTGAGGCTATTATTTCCACCAGTTCTATAGCACCAACTGAGGCCGATCTGCCGCCAACCATATTTCCCTTCAGAACCGATGAGGCAATTCCTTTGAGCAGCTCTAAAAAACTGACTGAGTCTATTCCTTCTACCAGCTCCATGAAACCGATTGAGGATGAAATGCATCCAGGAAATTTGCGCTTTGATGCCGATGAGGTTATTCTTTCCAACAGCACTATAAGACCAACTGATGCAAAACTGCCGCCGACCAATTTGGACTTTGAAGCCGAGGATGCTATTCCTTCGACCAGCATTATTAGATCGACTGAGGCTGAAATGCTGGCCACTACTTCACCCTTTGAAATCAATGTTGATCTCCCTTCCACCAGACCTATTATACCATTTACAAGGTTATCAACGCTGGGGACTGAGAACTTGCAAGTCTATGATGTTTTACTCAACATTGGACGAATCATATTCATTTCATCCATTTTCTTCATTATTTTGTACCTATTAGATCGATTGCCCGTTGTTGTAATTAACGATCAAAAACCAGTCTAATATTCAAAATACTGAATGTATTGTGTGTATTCCAGTTCTAACCTGAGCCAAGCTTGTAAAATATTTCACTGGAGTTTTTTAACAGTAAAAATTAGGTTATAAATAAAATAAAGCAATTGAACAAATGCAGAGAGTGTTAAAGTGATAAAGAAAGTGGATTCAATTGTCACAAAAATAAAACGGTCAGTGAAACAGAGGATTGATTAAAATGTAGATTCCCACTTAACAATTTATGTTTTGAGGCATTTCCGTCCGTCCGTCCGCCTGTCTGTCTGTCCGTGTGTCCGTCCGGATTTTTCTCCGCAACCATCCATTGAATTTCTCTGAAATTTTGCATGAAGTTGTAACTTTGGTCAGGTTAGCCCCTAGGGGGTAAAAAGGCCCCGAAATGGCAAAAAATGACATTTTTTGCCCCATAACTTTTCATTCATCCATTCAATTTCTCTGAAACTTGACCAAAATGTGGAGGCAATTGTTCCTAATAGAAAATAAGTATCGCTGAACTTGGAAAAAATCTGGTTCGCGCCCCCAGGGGGTCAAAAGCCCTCTAAAATGGCAAAAAATCGCCCTTTATCCCACAACGTTTGATCCATGCATTCAATTTTTCTGAAACTTGGCCAAAATGTAGAGGCAATTGTTCTGGATATAAAATGAGCATCTTGACCTCAGAAAAATTCTGGTTCTCGCACCCAGGGGGTCAAAGGTGGGTCAAAAATGCCCCAAATTGCTCAAATTTATTGCATTTTACACTCGCCACATCGAATCACATACAGAGGGGACGCACGCACGCACGCACGCGCGGCTTGTTAAATATAAAAATCTCAATCAATTATTCCAGACTGAATTGCACAGTTTGAAGTTGAAACTAACAAATTTTGTACTTACTTCTGCTAAGAATACAAATTTAAACTATTTTGCTTTCATTCTTAAACAATCCATTTTTTTATGGTTCTGCAATCGATAGAAAATATTTTCTTACTTGTTGAAAAAAAAAAGAATTTCTTTTTCTTCCTCATTTTTCATTGGCGATTAGATGTCATAAAAGAAACTGGGCCTTTCTGTTTGTTCTTTGACGAAATTCTCCAGGAATTCTTCATCTATAAACAAGTCTTGAAAACTTTTGTCCTGTTTTCTTATAATCAGAAATTGACCTGTTGACAAGAGGCGGAAACGATCCAAATATCATAAACAACATTTTTTTTCTAACTTTATCGATATGAATGTGACTGGCAGAAATATTTTTTTAATAAAAAATAAATGAAATTTAAAAAACAAAACATTTTTATGCTTTAAAAGAATTGAAACAAATCCATCCATTCGTTTATTTCTTTAATTTCATCATTTTAAATGAGACGAGCAGAATTATTATTTGTATTGAAATTTAAAAATAAAATTTCCTGACGAAACTTTTGTGCTTATTTATTTTCATTATTTAATTTTTGATTAAGTAGATCTGGTTATATTGAACTTTTCAGCTTTTTGGTTATTGAATTATTACTTGAACCAAATTGTTATAAAACGAGAAGAAATTTAGTTAAGATAATGTTGTTTCAATGGAAGGCATCTTAAAGCTGAAAAGTTCAAGATAACCGTGGATCTACAAGTAGAACTTCCATAAATATGAAAACAGAAAAAAGTCATTGTAAAGGGCACCCAGTGAGGTTTTATCTCTTATAAAGTCAGTTCTGAGTATTGACAGAGAATCCCAACCCGGTCACGGAAATTGCCGAAGCAGTTTATGATTTTAAGGTCACCTCCTTTTCTCTTGTTTTATTTTTTTAGGAGTTCAATTTTTTTCTAATCTTTACCTAACTCTTCCTTTGCATACTTAGTTTCGTCTGCCTTTTTTACACATTTTTGCTTTCAAATCGTAAACTATTTTGGCAATTTCCAGGACTGGACTAGTATTTTCTGTTGATATTTTGACCTGGCTCGCTATGTACTGACATTCTCTGGGTGCCTATTCATTACAAGTACCTACATGTGGCTGTCAATATTTGCTTGCTAAAACCCTGTAACAAGTTAAAACAACAACAGAAAAGCAACGATACAAAATGAAAACAAGGTTCAAGAAAAGAAACGGCAAACGAAAAAACACTCACTGATTTATTCACATTGTTACATTTTATCATATATTTCAAATTTGCATTCAATTTAATCTAAAGTAACTAGACACCAATTAAGTAAGGATCACTAATCGGTTCAGAAGAATTTATTAATGTATTCTTCTAGTGTATATATTTATATACTAGACACTAATTAAGTAAGGATCACTGGTCTGTTCAGAAGAATTTATTAATGTATTCTTCTAGTGTATATATTTATATATTTATTAATGTATTCTTCTAGTGTATATATTTATATATTTATTAATGTATTCTTCTAGTGTATATATTTATATATTTATTAATGTATTCTTCTAGTGTA
Source organism: Sepiola atlantica (assembly GCA_963556195.1). Classification (NCBI taxonomy): domain Eukaryota; kingdom Metazoa; phylum Mollusca; class Cephalopoda; order Sepiida; family Sepiolidae; genus Sepiola; species Sepiola atlantica. The sequence goes on from OY744530.1 coordinate 95,252,113, forward strand.
TATATTTATATATTTATTAATGTATTCTTCTAGTGTATATATTTATATATTTATTAATGTATTCTTCTAGTGTATATATTTATATATTTATTAATGTATTCTTCTAGTGTATATATTTATATATTTATTAATGTATTCTTCTAGTGTATATATTTATATATTTATTAATGTATTCTTCTAGTGTATATATTTATATATTTATTAATGTATTCTTCTAGTGTATATATTTATATATTTATTAATGTATTCTTCTAGTGTATATATTTATATATTTATTAATGTATTCTTCTAGTGTATATATTTATATACTAGACGAATACCCGTCCCAGGGCGAGTAAAGTTAATTCCTCAAACAGAACAGTTTTGCACCACTTTTATGTCCACTTACAATAATTAAAATCAAGATATAATGCTACTAAACCTGGTAACCTTATTCAATTTTGATCAAAATCCATTTCCATGATTTGGGTTCTAGAAAATGTTTACGGCTTAAGCTTAAGAGTTCTTAAGAAGAAATTAATATTCAGGGAATTTTGCTTAATTAGTGTCTAATGATTATGGATCAAATTCTGTTGCTTATCATGTGTGTCTTAGAAGCGTTGTCCACGGAGTTTTGTACGAGTCGTGGAGAAGAGATTTTATATGCTGATGATTTAGTACTTGTCTATGCAACAATGGAAGTTAAAAACTTTTTTATTGAAAGGTCTGAGAGTGAATGTTATGAAAACAAAAGTGATGTTCTACCTACTCAGTTTGTGGAATGAAATAGGATGCAAGATCAAAGTGTAGTATCTGTTCCGATGGATACTACATCCTATAGACCGGTATCGTCTTGGCCTTCGGGTCTTGATTCCGCCGGTCTGTGGGGTTGTCCTGTGCAGTTCTAGGAGGTCTACCCTCTCAGGCTTTGCCTCCCCTCTTTGGGGTGGAGTAAGTTTATCTTTTACTGCCTGAGGCGCCCTGACCGGGGAATGCCGACGGGGCTGCCCATGCATTTTTTGTAGGCCAGAGTGCTCACCTTCTCAGGCGCTGGCTTTTCAAATCCCACTTTCCCGACCTTGTGTCACATCTTACCTTGTGGGAGGAAGATAAATAAAATGAAATAGGATGCAATTCAATCTTTTGTGGTACTTGTAAGCATTGGGTACATAACAGGCAAGTAGCCAGACTTCTAACTCAAGGGGGGGGGGGCATTTTTAGGTGGGGGCAAAAATAATATTGGGGTATATGAAACGGTTAGCTCCCAAAATGACTGCCAAATTTTATCGACTACTTTTGTCTGCTTTTCATAACTATGGCAGCGAAAATGTATCCATTGTGCAAATATTAATTTGTTTGGTTTTGCCTATTACTAAAAAAAAAAAAAATATTATTTTGGAAATATTAATTTGTTGTCTGACTTTTGCGGATTATTCGGCAAATAAATTTTTTTTTTTCCACAAATATTAAATTGTTGCCACCTGGACACAGGGTTAGTGGGATGTTTAATGAGGTCTATATTTTGTTTTGGAAGAAACAAATC
>OY744530.1:95258634-95288634 GCA_963556195.1 Sepiola atlantica
ACCATAAAACGATATTTTGTTCAAGCTTATTCTGTAGGTGTAGAGGAATTTTCCTATCCTTCAGCTTTGCAACATTTATTCTACGATGACATTTGACGTTACCGAATCGCCTCTTCAGCCTAATTACGAATCTTATTTCAACCAGGGTTTTTTACCCCGCCTAATAAACCGGTATCGTCCGGGCCTTTGGGTCTGGATTTACGCCGGTCTATTGGGGGTTGTCGGCCCTGTGCAGTTCTAGGAGGCACACCCTCCCAGGCTTTGCCTCCCCTCTTTGGGGAGGAATAAGTTTATTGCTTACTGTCTGAGGCGCACCTACCGGGGAATACCGACGGGGCTGCCCAGGCAATTTTTAAACAGCCAGAGTGCTCAAATTCTCGAGCGCTGGTTCTTTCCCACTTTCCCGACCTTGTGTCACATCTTACCTTGTGGGAGGAAGATAAATAGAACGAATCTTATTTCAGCACATACTAGACGATGATCTGTCCAGCACTCGGCATTCCTTTTGACTCGAACTTTGCAGACGTCCTGCAGATCGCGTCTACGGATGATGACTTAATCGATCAAATGCTATGTGTTATTATACTTTTGTTTCAGGTGGAAACATGTGTTAGTTATCACTAATTCCTGCTCCGAACACATTTGAAGTAAACGCAAACTCACTCTTATTAATACTTCCAACTCCATAACGTCGGAGTTGTCGCCATGGTTGATATTCCCTACCCACCTTCGCACTGAAATTCCCTCAGCAAGATAAGTTTATCATTTCGCGGAGCCGTCAGGATAACTCTTTTAAGATCTTCGTATAAGGAATTTACTGGACAATTTGAAGTGCTTTGGAATTGATTTTGAAAGAGGGGAGGGGATGGCTGTAGATAGGTCAAAGTGCAGGAAAATGATTTTTGAAGGCATCAAGCTTTTTGAAGAAAAAAATAAGACGAAATACCAGCAGCGAAGACGAGACGGGACATGCCACCTCCAAAACATAGAGGAAATATGAGAAGCTAACATACCAAGCTTGCAATTTGGTAACTGTATCACGTGCTGGTTTGTTTAATTACCAACGATTACATGTGCCACATGTGCTGCCAGAAACTACGCCAAATATTTTTACCGCGTATTACGCCACTGCTGATGGGTGAGTATGAACAGTTAAGTATGTGCGTATCTTCTCCCACGAGTTATTTTAAGTAGTGCTTATTTGACGCGTAGAGTTTATACGTTGTTCAAACTGATATGCATCATATTTTGTTGCAGTAACAATTTGTTCATACAAGTCTGGACTACTAATAATTTTTTTTCTCTTTATATAGTGTGGGGATCGGCTCCAAAGTGTTAGCGGACAAATCTGTAACGGTTTTTTTTATTGCTTTTGGTGAATGTATTTTAAACCATTCTCAGTGGGTGAAAACTATATTTTTCTTCTATGTAATGTATTTGAATTTGGAGCCGATTTTGTACGAAAATATGCAACTCCTTTTTGTAGTGATATCTTTTTAGTTTTCGCACACTCAGTTAACATTAACTTTAGAAGAATCCTAAAATATGCAGGTCGGCACTATTTCAAAACATCTCATCTCACTTTGTATAAAGTTAGGTATGTGTAAGTGCTTAGATATTTCTATGTATAGGCATCACTCATAAACTAATTAACCGATCATTATGAATTTCTGAACACAGCTGCTAGGAGTAAAGGTTGCATTATGCGGGCTATAGTTCGTATAATTTAGTTTATGCACATATATCCGATTTTATTAAATTTTAACAATAGATATGAAACATCTGAATGATTTCATTTTTTTACATGGCTGGTTATGCTCATATAATGTCCCTAAAAAACTTTTTAAATATTCCAATAAAACTTTTACTTTTATTGGAATATTTAAAAAGTTTTTTAGGGACATTATATGAGCACAGTCAGCCATTTAAAATAAATCAAATCATTCAGATGTGCATTACATTTCAGCCATAGTCATCAGACACCAATTAAGCAAGATCAGGTGAATTTTAATTTCTTCCTTAAGACCCCTAGTAGCAGTTTCCTACAAGCCGCCATATTGTTTAAATATCAATGACTTCTTCTAATATTTTATACATTTTCTAGAATCAAAAGTCATGCAATGGAGTTTGATTAAAATTAGAATAAAGATTCTAGACATATTGTTTAGTAGCAGTTTCCTACAAGCCGCCATATTGTTTAAATATCAATGACTTCTTCTAATATTTTATACATTTTCTAGAATCAAAAGTCATGCAATGGAGTTTGATTAAAATTAGAATAAAGATTCTAGACATATTGTTTAGTAGCAGTTTCCTACAAGCCGCCATATTGTTTAAATATCAATGACTTCTTCTAATATTTTATACATTTTCTAGAATCAAAAGTCATGCAATGGAGTTTGATTAAAATTAGAATAAAGATTCTAGACATATTGTTTAGTAGCAGTTTCCTACAAGCCGCCATATTGTTTAAATATCAATGACTTCTTCTAATATTTTATACATTTTCTAGAATCAAAAGTCATGCAATGGAGTTTGATTAAAATTAGAATAAAGATTCTAGACATATTGTTTAGTAGCAGTTTCCTACAAGCCGCCATATTGTTTAAATATCAATGACTTCTTCTAATATTTTATACATTTTCTAGAATCAAAAGTCATGCAATGGAGTTTGATTAAAATTAGAATAAAGATTCTAGACATATTGTTTAGTAGCAGTTTCCTACAAGCCGCCATATTGTTTAAATATCAATGACTTCTTCTAATATTTTATACATTTTCTAGAATCAAAAGTCATGCAATGGAGTTTGATTAAAATTAGAATAAAACTTCTAGACATATTGTTTAGTATCATTATATCTTAATTTTAATCTTCGTAATCTAATATATAAAGTAGAGGCGTTTTTTCCCCTGTACCTTCTCGGAGAATAGGAAAATAACCACATGCATCACGGGCTACTGAACTCACAATTACATTGCACTTATTCACTCGAACGTGTTTTAGTATATCTCTTATTCTTCTTTCCAAACTAACACTGAATATTACATTCGGCCCGGCCTCCACGACTCTCCGAAATACCAACTCCATATAGGTGGTAGTAAAAACTTTTCTCCCTAACAATTCTGTACTGTGACTACACTCATCGACACCGGGAACTAATAAACACAGTATAATTTTCATAAAGCACCCATTGTTATTTCGTATTTGTCTGGCATTATTTTACTACATAATATTAAGCAATACGCAAAAACTTAACAACCGCTCCCTTACACTCCGATGATTATTCGCGAATATCAGATTACGTTCTATCTAATTCTACCTTCTACATTTAAATTCATTCCGGAATTAAGCGAATGAAATTAACGAACACAGTTCCTGCAACATTTATTGATTCAACATGGCGGCTAAAATTTCTTGATCGAATCGACTTCCTATTTAATTCAATAAGCACCAAGATACTGGTAGACGCGGATACATTTACATTTTCAAAATCATACACCTTAAACACGCATATTATCGAAAAATTGCCCAAATGAAATTACTTCATCAAAAAATGACCTACACCATGTCATTGTTGAAGTTTCCATTTGGTCGGCAGAATGTAAATGTTAACATAACACGCATGTCAATAAACAAGCATAGCGTTATTAGCCTATTTTCACACGTACCTTTAATTCGTAACCGTGGCGCATTGGGTAAGAAGGGTGATTTAATGATCGACAGTTTCAGCGTTCGATCCCATTCTACTTTGCTACTTTTTCTTTTTTTTAAATTTAAAACATTCGCCAACACGGTATAGGGGGTGGGGTGGATTTATTTTTATCGGTTATTGAAAGGGTATTCTTTTTAGTTATTCTATAAAACTATTATATTTATGGTTTTTTTTTACAAAAAAAAAGCTATAATTATTTTAATTGAATACTTCAAAGGGTGAAAATCATCTAATCACATTTAAGTATCTTAATAATATTCTTTTTAATATGGCCGATGTAAATAAATTGTGTAATACGAAAAGAGAATAAGTCTGTTCTCATTATGCTACAAGGAAAGGAACTCTCGCCCGGTAATAAACATTTTGAAAATAATCAAAGAGCGTGGGTTATTTCCCTTATGACATAATACGAAAATATTTAGTTCCTTTCCGTCTTGCACCATTTATTTATATCGGCCATATTAAAAGAATACAATGTGACGTGATATTTTTCAGGATTCCCGAAAAGTTCATATTAACCCGTAATTCTACGAAATAAAATGTCCATACCTAAGCAAAACCAAATTGGGATAAGAGGGGGGGGGGCAGGTTAAGACGCACTGGGGGGGGGGGTGACCTCCAGGTCAAGACCCACTGTTTTAGATCAAACCGGCGTTTCGTTTTTCTGAAGATGTTGCTATATTCACTGATGACTTTATATATCTTCTTTTCTTCAAAGTGAACAAGTAGAGAATGGCCATCGTTTGTCCGTTCAGGTAAGATACCGCCACATCAAAGCGGGTCGGTACGGTCAAGTGAAACTATCAATCCACCCATAACGTTTGGTTTGTTGTTTCTGGAGTTCATAAACGTTATTGAAGTCGACTAAATGCCGGACGGTGTGAAACGCGGTGATGGCTCTACAAAACAGAACTGATCTTTGTAATGTCAGATGGCTTAAATTTATTACTCTACGCTCCGGATAATAATAGATCCGTAAGCAAGAGAAGGAAAACCGTCTTTAAAAAATTACTGTAAGTAAATAAATAAATATAAAACGTTCCCCTTTGTCCCCACCGACATTAAGAGCTGGGATACCTACCTGATTTTATGACCCTCCTTTTCGAGTGATCTTTCAAAACTATAGGATGTTAAAAGAATGAATTAAAACTGGTTACCTAGCCCACAGCAGGGCCTGGTGAAGGGGAGGAAGAGGAAGAGGAGGAGGGGGAGAGGGGGGGGGTGCAATTCCTACCTGTTTCAACTCAAATTGAGCAGTGACACGGAAATCAGTGAAGGAAGAAACGCCGTTCAGCATGTCGTTTCGACCGGAGCGGGGCTATTTTTTGTTTGTTTGAAGTGAGCGTTTCCGTGTTTATAGAATTCCGTCGTCAAGTCCAGTGCTGACCATTTAACATCTGGTGAGCGGCAACAGTTAAGGAAAAGAAAGAAAAACAAACTTTGAAATCAAAAAGAAAAAAAGGAACCAAACCAAAAACAAAAAAAATCTGAGTTTGAGAACAAATTAAATGTTAACTAGATTGCCACACAAAAGAGTGCATACACCCGCCACTCTTCAATAGTAAAAAATAAAAGTTAAATAGAGACTATCGCTTACGACGGACACTGAAGACCTGAGAGTACCTGGTTCGAATCCAGTTCGTTCCACAGAAAATTTTTCATCAAAACCTACACCTGACCTTGTGTCAAACCTCCCGAAGAGGAGGTAAATAAAATGCTCATACTAAACAAAGTTATCTACACACCAATCATACATAAAATATGGGTACAGTTTCAGCATAAAATGACCCAATCACGGTTGATATACCGTAAAACTCCAAAACCAACCAACTTTATTTTTTACTATTAATTAAAGTTATAACCATATTAGAATCGAGTCGTGTTCCCGACTATAAGCGAGTTCATAAAATCAAGCAATTGTTGCATCCAAAAACAGAGTAATAATTAACAAACAAAAGGAGGTAGTTCAAATAAGGTTTATTGAACGTGTGTGTATGTGGGATGATGACGTGTGTGGTGTATGTATGTGTGTCGATAGAAAACAGTTCTTGAAAAGAGTATGTGAATAAATGAGTCCGGCGTGGGAAAGTCCTTGAAAACCGTATACAAAGAAAATGAGTTGAGAACTCTTACCGTTGTTGAACACGTGTTGACGGAGAGCTGGTGTCTTAGCATCGTTCAGCGAGGCCAATTGAATAGAGAAAATACTTTTTTCCGGTGTCTCTTGGTTATATATCCCCTAAGGGCAGATAACTCCTGGTCGCTTTCAGCGCCACCTGTCGGTGAACAGCGACACCTACCGGCCGGTTAGTGCAGTTATGTTTTGAAAGGAGGGGATAACTGCTACAACAAGAATTGTAAAATACGAAAAACAGTAAATTAAAGAAATGAAATAAAATGAAACATAACAAATAAAAATTAAAGTAAAAATGCTCTGAATGTGTTGTCGTTAAACCACGCATTTTATAAACTTGGTATTTATCTAAAACTAAAAAGGTAAAAATCTCCGATATGAATAAAAACGCTATCGAGTTTTTAGAAAAAAACCGTTTACATTTACTTTACCCGTGTATTCAAGTCGCCATTTTTTTTTCGAAGCCCCCAAAAAACTGCAAAAAAAGTTGTTTATGGACTAACTATATTTTAAAGAAAATTGCTTTTCTATTGCATTTAGTAGTTGAAGAATTCTGTTTAGGATTAAGATTGAAACTAGGGTTGGACATTTTTTATCAGAATTAAGCAGAAAATCTCTTCGAATGATTATATTACTTGACAGTAGACACAACTCGCCGAAATTATTTATGTGACGTGTATGTCTACAAAAGATTTTTAAATAATTTTTGTTGTTTAAATTTATATCAAAGTGAGATATTAACATTTAATGACAATATACGTACATGTCCCGATGTCTCTATAAAAGTGGTCAGGCTCTGTTCTCGACTGGAGAATAGAATACTGTCAGTTGTCTTTTTCGACTCGCCCTTGACCTCTTCTATGTTGTTCCCATCTACAAACATGGCTAACTATTTGGCGATGCTGAAAGCTGTATATAAAACGTGGACTCAGGAGACTTTACCAGGTGATAGTCCTCGATCGTTCGTTGTTATCGGTACAGACTAGACCAATTAAATAATGATTTGTTAAAATACTTTAGGCGCTTGTTCGTAATTGTTCATAACCCGTTTTTTCCAACTTTTTTTACTGACCATTTTATTTTATTTTATTTTATTGGTGTACAATTACCTATGAAGTCGCTAGAGAATTCCGTGTTTCTGGATTTTTTTCAAATATTTCAAATTTTAGAGCGGAGATCAGTTTCCTATATAAATTTAATGTAAACTGATCCCCCACTTTTTGACCATCACAAATTAAAAAAACAAAAACAATTTTCTATGTACAATTACCTATCATGTCGCTAGAGAATTCCGTGTATTTTTAGAATTTTTCTCAAATATTTCAGATTTTAGTAGGGGATTCAGTTTCTTATATACATTTAACGTAAACTAATCCTTCATTTTTTGAATATCACAAATGTTTTCAAAACTTTCAAAACAACCCGGAATTCTCTAGCGGCATGATAGGTAATTGTTCACAGAAGAAGAAAAAAATTGGTCCGTAAAAAAGATGAAAAAATGGGTGCTGGTGTTTTACGAACAACAACATGCAACATGGTCAAAAAAGTGGGTGATCAGTTTACGTTAAATTTATATAGGAAACTATCCTCTCTCCTAAAATCTAAAATATTTGAAAGAATTTCCCGACCAAACACGGAATTTTCTAGTGGCATGATAGGTAATTGTACACCGGAAAAAAGAATAAAATTTGGTCCGTAAAAAAGTTGGGAAAAACGGGTTGTGAACAATTACGAACAAGCGCTAGACTTTAATTAAGCTCTATTTATATAAACTTAAGTCTGTGTATATGTTTATATATTTGTATGTGCAGGATTCACTTATAATTTACTATTTAACCGACTATTATGAATTTTTGAACACAGCTGCGCATATGCGTTGTACTATGGAAGATACTAATTTAGTTTAATTTAGTTTTATGACAAGGAAGTAAAAAAGAAGTAGACGCCCTTCATCGACATTCAGACACCTCCGACTTTCGGGAAATTTTGACAATAGGCATCATGCATAAACATTCCCAAAATGTCAGTTTCTTTGGACTATTTTAAAGTCTTTTTAAGGGCATGAGCATCACCCCTTATTTGAAAATTCAAATATTTGCATTGAATTTGATCCATAGTACTTAGACACCAATGATTGATTCATAGTCATTAGACTATGGATCAATCATGAGTTAATTCAAGCCATATTCTGTGAATTTCAATTTCTTCTAGAAACCCCGAAGTCTTAAATTTGAAGCATTTTCTAGAATAATAATTATTTGAACTTTGATCAGAATTGGAATAAGGATTCTAGACATAAAGTTGGGTAGCATTATATTTTAATTTTAATCTTCGTAAGGGGACATAAAAGTGTTCTGTTCGGGAAATAATTTTTACCCGTCCTAGGACAGGTACTCTTTTAGTTATTGCATAAACAATATATAAGTAAATATATTTAAATAACTAAACGATAGAGGAAAATGGCCGACGTCCGTCTAAAAACTTTGAATAAGTTATAAAAGTAGACAAAACATATACTCGTTTTGATTTGTGTCGAAGTGAATTCTTACATCTTTATACTTAGTTTAGTTCGTAAAAAACGTATCTAAAAATATGTGGTTATATCTTGTAATAATAATTATTTAATTAATCAGTAAATAAATTAAACAACCAGCAACACCTCGTAAAAATATCAGGGTTGCTTTCTTCATTAAGTTCAAATGCTCAAATACTATAAAATATAAGCATTTTAGATGAAAGTTCTATTTTATAGTAAAAGTATGAGTGAATAACTAGATTTTTTAAAAAGATTTTTCTTTTAATAAACTTTAAAAAATTTTCAACAAAATTTATCTATGTTCTATCGTATGTTTTACGCAATTTCATGCAAATCTGAAATATTTGAATTTTCAAATGGCTGATTGTGCCCATATTATGCACCCTAAAAAACTGCAAAGAAACTGAAATTTGAAGAATGATGTTTAATACATACTGTTAAAATTTCCTCAACATAAGGATGTCTGAATTTTCGTGAAAAGCTACCACTTCCTTTTTTACTCCATTTGTATCAAACTGTATTAGACTAAATATAACCCACAGTATGGCTTCTTACGCCCAGTAGCTTTTTTTCAAAATTCATTATGATCAGTTAATTAGTTTATGAGCGAAGCATGTACATACAAAACAAAGCGTATAAACATACCTAACTTTATATAAATAGAGATTCATTATTATTATTATTATTATTATTATTATTATTATTATTATTATTATTATTATTATTATTATTATTATTTATATAAATAGAGATTTATTATTATTATTATTATTATTATTATTATTATTATTATTTTTATTATTATTATTATTATTATTATTATTATTATTATTATTATTATTATTATTATTATTATTATTATTATAAACAATGTTTATTTAATTTATTTGCGTAAAACTGGAGTTTAAGAGCGCAGCTAAATAACATATTTTTTAAAATGTTTTTTTTTCTGATGCACTTTTGAATTCTAAATTCTAAATTCTAAATTCTAAATTCTAAATTCTGAATTCTGAATTCTGCATTCTGCATTCTGAATTCTAAATTCTGCATTCTAAATTCTAAATTCTAAATTCTGAATTCTAAATTCTGCATTCTAAATTCTAAATTCTAAATTCTAAATTCTAAATTCTAAATTCTGAATTCTGAATTCTAAATTCTAAATTCTGAATTCTAAATTCTAAATTCTGAATTCTGAATTCTGATTTCTAAATGTGATGTGCTATCGCCGCCCACTGTCCGGTGTTCGCAGATAACAACCAACAACCAAAAGACTAGTGATTGGCAAGTTCACTGGGGCTGCGTTTTACATACATCACTCAACATTCATACTCAGTTTGGTCAATAACTTTGTTAGCTAAAACTTCTGTAATGAATTAAGTTGAAGAAAAAAATTAGTTGTCTTTTGTTTTTTGTTTATTTAAGCTATATTGCTACTACCACTGCGTTGAATTTGAATGCTTTACATGTGGTTTAGTGCATGTTGGCAGCGTTATAGTCGCGCTAATTAACTAATGAAGGGACAAGAACACTTAGTATGTAAAGAAGAAACATAACTATAACAGTATTTAAATTCCGTTTTCTGGGTTCGAATCCTAGCTGAATTCTAAATATATTGTATATATGTAATATTGAAACTGGAAGACGTACAAGAAGGGTGACAAAACTAATAAGTAAAGTAAAGGAGTGCAGTTACAGGAAGAGATTGGGCAAATTGGGATTTACTACTTTGCTGGAGAGAAGAATGAGAGGTGATATAATTGAGACTTTCAAGATAACAAATGGCATTTCTAAATATGGTGGGTATTTTTTTAGTATTTCTCCTAGATCTGGAAGGTTATTATCAAGGCAGTTTTCGAAAACTAGATCTGTTAACCAGTTATCTTTTTTTGCTCACAGAGTAATATGTTTTTGGAATAAGTTGCCAGATCAGATTATGAACAGCAATAGCGGGGATCAGTTTAAGATGAGGTTGGATAAATTCAGAGAAAGTGGTAGGAGGGAGAAATTGAGAGGCACTTTTGGGAATTATCAAATGAAATATTGAACAGAATTTGATCTGGATATCGATACTGTACCAAGAGTTTGATTTTTTAATTAAAAAAAAAAAAATTAACAGTTGAATTGAGAAGATAGTTAAAGGGGAGATGCCCAAGGCGGCATAACACACAAATAAATAATAAATAAACCACTAAACCTATAAAAAGAAGAAAACAATGATAAAAACAAAAACTAAGTTAAACAACACCAGATCGAGTAACTGTTAGAAGCTACAACAAGAGTGGATGTTATTTTTTGCGTATTGACTCGCTTGAACAAAATCTCCAAGCAACAGTTTATTTTTAGAACCACATAAGCAACAATATCCACTCCTGCGTACTATAAAAACCAAAACAGCCCTTTCCCCTCTCTCCTGTTTTCTTCCAAAGAAAACACGTAAAAAAACATGCTGCCTAGACCTTTTGTGCACAGTTAATAGATTTACTAACAAAAAGACACGCTTATATACACGAACAGCTACAGTGGCTATCCTATTTACACACACTGTCACACGTAAATGCACGCGGCGCCAACCGAAATACACATGTCTACTAAAATTATATTTACAGACATTTCTTTTCACTTGGAACATTCTAAGACTCTCTGAACTTTCGTATTCTACCAACTCTTTATCTTTCGTTGTCTTAAAAAGTTGTCAATAAAAAATCATTATTTTGTATTGGTAGACTTTGTTATTTTTTCATTTGATAATGTCATATCTTTAAAGTAACAGTAAAAGTTACCAGGCTGATTTTAATTCATAACGATTAGGTTAGAAAAAAGCATTACATTTACTAGCGGAGAAAATAAAAGTAAAAATTATTTCACCGACACCTATTTAGCAGAATTCGCACTAAATTATTTAGTTTATGGATTAACTTATTAACACACAAATTTGTGAAAATCGGGAGTTTTTGCGTAATATTATTAACTAGGGAGACCCGTGGATATTCCACGTTTTTTTCTTTATCTTCCTGAATAAAAATACGTTCTTATGGATCACCATGTTTTCACGTTGACCGGCTTGATTTTTGTATTGACAATGGTTTTCTCCAATTTTTTGTTGTTAGAATGAAGTACTTACAAGAGGGACCTGGTAAAGGTTGCCAAATCTATAAGTAAAGTGATGCTATGGAATCGACTCGATTCAACTTTGCATACCGGGAGGTGACGGTGGTTAAGTGAATAACGACACTGACTGAAGATCTGGGTGTTCCAAGTTCGAATCCAGTCGGTTGCACAGTACTACTTTCACTTAGGGATCTTGGAAACCTTCTCGTTGTCCTTCCCGTAAGTACCCGATGTCTTTCCAGAAATATTTCTAACTAGAAAAATATCAACAGAATTATTTGATTCACACGAAAGAAGAAGAAAAACTTTGCATACCCAGGTTCGTCAAAAAAAAATACGAGTTAATATAAAAAAAGATCCCACCCTCCGTTGGAAATGAAATACACGCGATTTTATTTCCGATTTTGTAAAACTAAAGACTGAATATTTGTATTAGTTGGATTATTCGGACTACTATTCTCATCTTGGTTATCATTTTCACATAAAAATTAACACTTCTATCAAATCATGGCTGACGGGACGAGAACACTCCACCTCATGGATTAAATATAGGGTTCAGTTCGCAATTCCCTATAGGTTCCGAGATAGTCATAAAATTAAAAAATTTGAAAAGTTGCACCTGAAAAATGTCGGAAGTTACATTGGCCGAAACGCGGTAAAAATTATAAAAAGATGAGAGTAGTAGTCCGAAAAATCCAAATAATACGCACACTATATTGTTAAGCCCCTAGTGTCCTAAACCTAATGTATTTTAATGTTATTCTTATGATAACCTAAATATCCGGGACCATCCCTTTCTTTATTATTTATAACTAGCTAAAGCACCCATTGACCCGAGGTCAGAGGTTATAACTATATAAAAATCACACTCCTTTCACGTCTTTATATAGTTTCATTGAACCGAATATTGACCTTTTCTTCTTTTTAATAATAACTTATTAAAATAAATGTGTGATTATTTCACATAAAAATGCAAAATCTTTTTTACACATATTTATCCCCCCCCTCCTACACCTTATCTCCCCGCCCTTGTCATTCTTCTCTGAGCCATACTAACCGAACTAGTGCGAAAAAATACCTACTTTCAATTATGAAAGATATGCTTAAGTACGCGTTAACTCCCAGGTCAGAGGTTATAAGTATATAAAATTCAGATCTCTTTCATATAGTTTCACTTCAGCGAATATCAACCTTTTCTTTATTTTTAATAATAATTTATTTAAATCATTGTCTCAAACGAAGATTTTCAAAAATGCCGCTAGATCGAAACAAAAAATCACCAGAAAACCGCTAGATTTTTAATTTTTTGTACCTTACCGAATATACAACATATCTCTTGCTTTCTATATATTTTTCATTTCAATGATAGTTTAATTGTCATTTGTCACTTTACTGTAATTCGAACTAATTTAAATACAAACAAACAAGGTATGCAATTTATAAACGACTTGTAAAAAGGTAACGGTAAAGGTCGCATAGCCTGGACGCGCACGAGTGTCGTTGCCGACATCGCACACTGCCCATGGCCGTAGCGGCGGTGATTTGTTAAGAATCACCGTGTCTAGGGCACAGCATATGGAAGGCGGAGCCCATCCCTCTCCTTCCGCTGCCTTGAACCTTCCCTGAGTTTTAGTCAGGTACCCATTTACTGCTGGGTGGACAGAGGGAGTTTTCAGACCCGGAAAATCTGACTAATTGAGAAATGTAAATGTTTAACAAACGATTTATAAAGTCGTGATGGATCAGGGTTTATAGGGTCGGTGGATCCCAGGGATATTTTATAATATTGAATTTTTTTATTCAAATGTACGATTACTACTGTTCTGCATATATCATGTATGGAAGAGAGTCGACCAACTAATCTCATCTGATGATTAGATAGGAGATGAATACGGGAAGTAGGCTAACTTAAATCTGAAATTGCGGTTGTGTAGATGGCGAACGAAATCTCCAGATTGTACAGAAAAAGAAACGTTAGCCGCTAGATCTAAATCTTACTAGCTAGATTCCAAACAAAATCTCCAGATCTAGCGGAAAAAACGCTAAATTGCCAACACTGATAAAATAAATATGTGATTAAATCCTATAAAAACCCAGCTTTCTTAGACCCAATTCACACTTTCCCTTCTATTTTAGTTACTCTTCCAAGTCATACAAATTCAGACAAAGTGTGAAAAAGGTGGGAGGATAAAAGCCAACCAAAATAATTCGAACACGGACAAAATCCCACCAACGCATTATTTTTCGGGCGGGGTGGGTGGGTTTCTACTTTTTAAAGCGATTACGTGTGGTTTTACGAGTTTGCCGGCCAGAATTAAAGCTAGTGGTAAAAAAAAATTAGTAAGGTGCCCTAAAAAGTTAGAATGGCCTAGAAAGGCGGAGATCATTTTACATTAAATTTATATGCGCAACTAATCCTTTACTCTAAATTAAAATAATAATTGTTTTTTTTTTTAGTGTGTAATCGCCTAAAAATGTTGAATCTCATTTTTTGGAGGTGGGGGCTACTTTTATGTTTTCCCTTGGACACAATACATAAAGGGAAAACATAAAAGTTTATGACACGTATTTGCTGACATTTTTTTGTTATTAAAAGAGTTCACCACTTATCAAGGTCAGATGCCACTCGAGGATAAGGGTTAATGAGATGGAACGATTGCCAGAATCAAGTCCGAATATTTGTGGGGTTTACGGTTCTTGATAGGAATCTGTTGAAATTGGCTTTGAAGACGACATGGTCCAGGTTTCTCTACAATCTTCGGGCTAGGATCGAGGTGTATTATCTGTTTTGTCTTCGATCAGTGAAGTAGAAATCCTTCTAGACTGAGCCAATTAAAATTTTTGTCTCAATCGAGAGTGCTCCTTTGTGCGTAACTGGATTTTCCTACTTTCAAAACGGACTTTGCTCTCGTGGGGAGGCACGTAAATAAGATGAAAGCCTTGTTTACTATAATATTGATATGACTATAACGTTAGTTAGATCACCGAAGTTAAGCGACGTTGAGCTTGCCCAGTACTAAATGGGTGACTATTTAGGAAGACCAGGTGATGTATGTAACACACTAGAGATAATTTCTTCCAATTCCAATTCATCTACAAACGAATCGTATCCGAAAACAGGTTTTACGATTTCGGCATAAAATGATCGAACGGTGATTGACATGCCGTAGAGCACAATAATAACACATATAATAATGAGAAATGTGCACGTGTGTCTGTATGTCCGCTAACTACATTTCGTCTATTGAACACATCGTTTGGTAGGTATGACTCTATATTATGTAAATTGTCTTCAGTGGTGCAATCCATCCTTTTGTCACACACGAAAATGTTCAAGGAACACGTGCATTTATCTCTTAAGGTTAGCTCAACCGTAAGTAAAGAACAATGCTCTACTCTATTATTAAGAGCAATGTATATATATATATATATATATATATATATATATATATATATATATATATATATATATAAAGGCTTTTCAAATATTAAAATCTTATCATCAGAGGAATTATATAGATAGATAAGTTGGCAGTGGAAAAGCCAACATTCTAAATTTGAAAAAAAATATTAAGTAATGGAGAGTGATGATAAGATTTTAATCTTTGAAAAGCCTTGGCTTAAGGAAAGAATAATAAACATATTTTTTTACCGAGTACACCTTGCATTGAACAATCGAAGTTGAAATAAATTTGTCATTCGTACACGTTTATCTCTCATCTATCTTTATAATTGCTCTATCACGTATATTGAGCTTAAGCCATTTCACTATAGGTTCTATCTACTAAAAGTATACTTTTAGTTTCAGATTTACATATATATATATATATATATATATATATATATATCCGTCTCTTCACACAAAAGTTAGCGACTAACAAAAATTCCGGACGAATCCATTTCAAGTAATTTGAGGAATTGAGGAAGCAAATAGCAATCAGACAACCCCGCTTCAATCTATTTTATAATGCAACGTTTTCTTTTGTTGGTCCCCCGATTTATAAAATCGGGGGACTTATGTTTTGAGGAATGTCCGTCGGTTTGTCCGGATTTTTCTCCGCAACCATCCATATAGTTTCTCTGAAATTTTGCATAAAGTTGTAACTTTGGTCAGATTAGAAAGTGACATTCTCCGATTTTTGAAAAAAACCCTGGTTAGCCCATTCCCCAGAGGGAGTCAAAAGGCCCCGAAATGGCAAAAAATGACATTTTTTGCCCCATAACTTTTCATCCATCCATTCAATTTCTCTGAAACTTGGCCAAAATGTGGAGGCAATTGTTCCTCATAGAAAATAAGTATCGCTGAACTTGGAAAAATCTGGTTCGCGCCCCCGAGGGGTCAAAAGCCTCCAAAATGGCAAAAAAATGACCCTTTTCTCCCATAACGTTTGATCCATCCATTCAATTTTTCTGAAACTTGGCCAAAATGTAGAGGCAATTGTTCTGAATATAAAAGGAGCATCCGTGACATCAGAAAAATTCCGGTTCGCGCCACCAGGGTTTCAAAGGGGGGTCAAAAATGCCCCAAATTGCTCAAAATTATTGCATTTTACACTCGCAACATCGAGTCACATTCCTTTCGGCTTTCTATACAAATTTATACGTTTCTTTTGTTTTTATTTGTTTCCTTTCGGCTTTTATACGTTTTTTGTAAACTTTCCCGTTTGAAACGTTTTCTTTTTTTCTTATTTTAATTTTTAAAATTTACCGATTAAGACGTTATTTTATATGAATATGAATATTAGTGCGAACACTGGCGAAGGATAATTTCTTTCCGTCATTTTTGACGGAAGGTGTATATTCGATATATTCGTGATTGAGATAGATTCACGAAATCTGAGCAAACTTCGATTGTTTGAACAACCAGTAAAAACTTTACGATGTCGTGCACTTTGACTCTATAACAGACTAAACTAGGTTGGCGACAGTGACCGACTCTACAAAAAGGCAGCTCAACCGAGCGGAACAGTCAACGTGATGGCTCAAGCGACAACTTCGATTGTTTGTTGAAGGTTGAGTATTTCAGCAAGTGTAAAATACTTGTTTTTTCTCCATTAAGATTTTCTTTACAAGCATTTACGAACAGGCTAGGTAAAGAGTCGTCTGGCGAGATCGGAAGGTCAAATGAGACAAAGCGCGTGAACGGAAAATCTGGAATTGAGCGGAATGCAGATCACTTTAATAGTGACGTCTTATAAAACAAAATAAATAATTAAAGTAAAAACGACTGGGAAGCTAGTCGATGTAAACGTAAAAATGCAATCTTAAAACAAACTGAAATTGCCTCTTTTTCCTCCCTCCGTGCCGATTTATGAGAACCCGGATAAAAGAACAATTTCTAAATCTAAGTTTGTTATATTTATTTTAATTAACAACGGTCGTTTTTTTTTCGTTTAATCAGAAAATTTTTTTTTTTCGTTCAATCAGAAAAGTTTGTTTTTTTCGTTTAATCACGAAAATTTAATCAGAAAAGTTTTTTTTTCGCTTAATCAGAAAAGCTTTTTTTTTCATTTAATCAGAAATGTTTTTATTTTCGTTTAATCAGAAAAGTTTTTTTTTCATTTAATCAGAAAAGTTGTTTTTTTCGTTTAATCAGAAAAGTTGTTTTTTCGTTTAATCAGAAAAGTTTTTTTTTTCATTTAATCAGAAAAGTTTGTTTTTCTCGTTTAATCACGAAAATTTAATCAGAAAAGTTGTTTTTTCGTTTAATCAGAAAAGTTTGTTTTTTATTTAATTAGAAAAGTTGTTTTTTTCGTTTAATCAGAAAAGTTGTTTTTTCGTTTAATCAGAAAAAAGGCTCAATTTCTTGTTATTTCCAGACGAGAAAGCGCCTCAAAAGCTTTTAACCCCGCAGCAACGACACGATGCTTTCCTCCGCAGATCCGAATGCAGTAGCCACTCTAACTATACGTTTTAACAATATTCTTTCTATACTTGGTGCAATATAGCCTCACATTGAGAATAGGTCCATTATATAGAGCAGACGTTCTCAACCTATGGTTCGCTACCCCCCCCCCAGGAGTTCACAACAATATTTCTAGTGATACTTAGATGGCTGATAAAAGAGGTATTTTAAATAGTAATATTTTCGGAATATTAAATTCAGTGCCTGTGCCTTCATGAAGTTGCTTTCATTATTGTTTAAGAAAAAACATATATCAATATATAAGTAATAATTCAAAAAGAAAAAAATTAAATATACTATATTAATAATAAAAAATGTAATGACCAAAGAAACGTTAGTGATTCGAATAAGCACGCTTCAGAGTGTGTTACCGACCACTCAACCCCATATGTAACGGAGCATTGAAAGGTGTTCAATGATATGATACATTCAATAAATACATGTTATATGTAATAAGGGCTTAAAATTGCAAACATTATTGTTAAGTTGTATTAATTATTAAATCCATCGTTTTTTTGTACAAATTTATTTTCGTTTACAATAAATTGATGGCAAAAGAACTTAGAGAGGTTAGGTCAAATATTAGGTCGCGGAGCAATTCGATAATGGACCGGCTAACACAGCTGTTGTCGTGACGTTCGTGAGGTTGCATATTTAATACGCCATTTTTTTTTCATTGTTATTTTACACACTCATGTACTTACTTGAAGATTGCTATAAATACAGAAGTTTCAATACGTTTATTTAATTAGAATAAGGATTTCGTTACGTAAGTTTTACATTTATTCGCAAGATTTTGTTTTATAGTTATGCTATGCTATTTCAGGGCAAGCTGCAGGATTCTGAATTATTTTTATAACAATGATACACTGTTTTAGAGCAAGCTTCATGATTCGCGATAATTTTTATAATTATGCTACGCTGTTTTGTGATAAGCTATATGATTTTAAATTATTTTTATAATTATGCTACGCTGTTTCCAGGTAGGCTGATCAAAATTGAAACAATTAACAAAATTGACTATAACTTTTTTATTTTTATTACACTTTTCTTTTTGGATTACATTTACGAAATAAATTCACGATTTATATTTTTTTTAAATTAAAATTTTTGTTTCGTAAAAAGATATGTAGTAACATGAATAAGTTTAAGATAAATCAGTAAGAAGAGTGTATTTTAATAACAAAAAGGTGTAATGTAATTGGATGACAAAATGGTGTCATTGAATGAAAAAATGATGTAAATGAATGAAAAAAAAAGAAGCTTTATTTGAATGAAAAATAAGACGCTTGCCTCCGCCCTTCGGGTAAGTGCACGTTAATTTCAATTACTGTCTGTGGCGATTTCTCGCGGCCGCATGAGCATAGGCGTTAGGCTCGTAATTCTAGACTAGCATGCCACTTCTGAACTGATGAGGGTAGAAAACCCAAAACAACATCGTCTGTAGGTATAAATACCTATTAATATTTTATATATATATATAATATATATATAATATATATATATATATATATATATATATATATATTGTTGTATCAAGCGAAATTATTAGATAAATAATGTCAAGATGAAAATAAAATATTGTTTTTATTTTGATTTTAATAAAAATATCTGCATCTAACACATGTTTTTAAGGCAGTTTAAAATTTTAAAGATGCTTAAAAAATGAACTTTTTTCAAATTATATATATATATATATATATATATATATATATGGCTATAGAAAAGTTCCTCGTTTACTATTCCAGACATCATTATTGCGTTATCAGCGAACAAACGGCTGTATGACGAAAGCTACATTCAGCATGGATTCACTTCTATCAACAACAATGGGATTGATTGTCTACAGTTTGTTTGATCCGTGGTGTACATGAAACCTACATTTCTAAAACGCCATCTCAACAGTTGTCATCCAAATTTAAACAGTAGAAATACTGTGTTCTTTAAACAAAAGGGAGGGGGACTGAAGCGAGCACACTTTGATCGTTCGAGACAATTCATGCAACAAAATGAAGCTGATTTCCGTGCATCCTACATTGTATCATAAGGGATTGCAAAAGAAAGAATCTTCACAACATTGCAGAAAAGTTAATAGTCCCTTGCTGCAAAGACATAATACGATGTGTTATTGGAGGTGATGCTGAGCAGAAGGTTACATCAGTACCTCTCTCAAATGATACTGTTCATCGACGAATAGTAGATAGGTCTGACGATGTCAAGCAACAAGTAATCACTGAAATAAACGAAGCATCCTTGGGAACTTTTGCAATCCAGCTTGATGCGTCGAATGACGTGGCTGCTTGTGCCCAACTTCTGGTGTTTGCAAGATCCATCAATGGTCAAGATTTCAAGGAGGAGTTCTTGTTCTGTCATACCTTGAGTTCAACTACAAGAGGTGAAGACATTTTCAATGAAATCTTATTGTTTTTTGAGAGAGAAAGACTGTCTTAGAATAATGTATGTACATGCACAACTGACGGAGTACAATCAGTGTTTGACCATCGATCAGGTTTCTAAGGAAAAGTGAATCAAGTGAATCCTGAAACAAGGCATCTTCATTGTTTTCCTCATAGATATGCTCTGGCATCTAAAACTTTCCCACCTGAGTTTAAATCAGTACTTGATGATGTAGTGCACATGGTAAATGCTATAAAATCAAGTGCCCTAAACACAAGATTGGTTTTCCCTACTGTGCCAAGAGTTTGGAAGTGATGAAGAAGTGTTACTACTTCACACTAAGGTTCGCTGGTTGTTGCGGGGCATGTGATAGCAAGAGTAGAATCATTGAAGGAGGAGCTCGCTGAATTCTCCAAATGTGATAACAAAACAAAGTCACATAAGTTTACTATGAAACTGTTAGACAGCCAGTGGCGTCATAAGCTGGCCTACCCGAATGACGTATTCGTACGTCTCAACTCATTCAACGTATCCTTCCAAGGCCGTTTTGGCACAGTGATTTATCTCACGGACAAACTAAAGTCATTCATCATGAAGTTGGAACATTGGGAAGGCAAGGTCAAATATGGAAATCTAAGCATGTTTGAACACCTGTATAAGACACTTGATAAAAGTAAAAACACTGGAGAACTAGATGTGGTGCAGCTTGTGAAATCACATCTTGTTTCTTTGCGGATGAAGTTGCAGTCTTACTTTTCCGAATTGAGTGAAATGGAACCAAAATTGATTAGAAAGCCATTCATTGTGAATGTGCATCTTCTTCTAGATAGCATGCAAGAAGAATTCTTAGAGTTTGTGAACGACTCTGTTGCAAAAGATGCATTTGAAACTCTTTCCTCCACTAAGTTCTGGTTTAAATACCCGTGTGAGCAAGGACTTTCAACGCCGTTGAATATGAAAACTAAACATCAATCACGACTGAATGTCGAGCATGACCTGCGAGTGTGCCTGTCTAATACTGCTCCTCAAATTGAGGAACTTGCTTGTAACAAACAGGCACAGCTTCACACTGAAGTTCATAAGTAAAGGATGGCATCAGAAGTTATGTACTTTCTGATGTTGAGGAATGACCCAACCAGTTTCTCCGGCAACCTTATCAACATATTTTCTATAAGTCTTCCATATTTTATAAGATATGGTTCTCAAATATTTTCCTTTCTTTTTACTAACCTGTTTTTTTCTGTGGCGCGACATAGCATAACCAGTGCAACGAACAATTGAGTTAAGGCTTAACATTTAGAGGCTCATTAAAACGTGATAAATATACATAACACATTAATATCCCTTATGATGGATAAATCTCGTCTAAAAGTCAATAAAACCGTTGCACATAAAAGAATTATGTCCAGATTGAATAAATCTGTATGACATGCGATTGGCAAAGATTATTTGTTAATCAATTAAGTATTAACTCTGAAACGTGCATAGGCATGAATCGCTCCTCGTTGGTATAGCCTTGGGAACCCTTACTCCTTTCTTTAGCCCGCTCCCTCTCCCTCTCTGGCTCTGTCGTTCGTTATCGTTCTCTCTTTAACCCTCGCTCTATATCACGCTACCCCATCTTATTCTATCGCACTCTCTCTACTTAATGTTGTCTCTTTAGCTATCTATTTCTGACTCTCGCTCGCTTTATAGTTTTGCTCTCTCTCGCTTTAGCTATCATTTTCTCTGTCTGTCTGTCTGTCTGTCTGTCTGTCTGTCTGTCTGTCTGTCTCTCTCTCTCTCTCTCTCTCTCTAAACAGAGGTGTCCGTGTTTCATCCTCGTAGGGAATCTTCACATAGTCTGTAAAATAGGTTATGAAAATGTTGACTAACATTTTGACTAACATGCTAGTAAAAATATTGATACAAACGTATCATTAGAGCTTGACCAAAATATTTCGGTCGAAGGGGTCGACCATATTCGTATATAAATACACGTATCTAACTATATAAATATCTACATATATACTAACATGGGTTGCCTCTAGTTGGCCAGGTTAGAGTGTGGGATATTAAGGAGAGTTTACATTAACAGCAATATTGATGTTTTCATCAAGATATCTTACCAACTGAGCTATATACAGGGTGAGCCAAAAGTAGGTGGACAGTAAAAAACATTTTCCTTCTTGATTTACACAGCTTTGAAGTCTGCCTCTTACGCTTCGACAAAAAAATGTTTTTTGCTGTCCACCTACTTTTGGCTCACCCTGTATATATGCGTTAATACTCTTAATCTAACGCTTAAAAATAGATTAATCTAATTTTGTAGCATTTTTAAATAAAATGTTAAAAACAATTAAAAAACTGATTTAATCGAAGTATCTTTTAATGGGGTTGGTAGTCTCGTATCGGTTCTGTTGTCATAAGACAGCCCTCCCAGGAATGACCTCCTACTAGTTTAAAAGGGTGGACGGAATTATCCCAGGTATTACATCCTCCTCTGAGGAAAGGATAATGTATTATCTGTTCTGTTGTAATGATATCATATTCGCAGGCATTACCTTCTCCTTCTATGTGGGATACTCCCATGTATTACCTCCTCTTTTTGGGAGTGAATAATGTAGTATATGTTCTGTTATGATACTATCCTCCTAGGGATTACCGCTTCCTTTAGAGGGCAGTGTGGAATATGTTCGCCCGTTCATTATGATACCATCCCCCACAGGTATTATCACCTCCTTTTTATAGGAGGTAAATCTGGGAGGGGGTAATGTATTTTCATTTTTCATGACACATTCTACCCAGGCATTACTTCCTCTTTGGGAGGAGGCAGTATAGTATATGTTCGTTCCTCATCATATCATCCTTCCAGGATTACCTTTTCTTTTCTTGAGGGCGGGGCGGTAATGTTATATCTGTTCTGTTTCATTATATCATCCTCCTAGACATTAATTCCTTTTTTTTGTGTGTGTGGGGGGGGGGGCGGGTAGTGTAGTATATGTTCTTTCATGTCATGAAACCATCCTCTCAGTTATTATCTCCTCTCTTGGGGAGGTCAGTGTAGTATATGTTCGTTCACTACAATATCATCCTGCCGGACGAAGCATATATTTGCTAGTTTTAAATAAGAAAACACTTTTCGATTTTATGTACATTCTCTAACCTTTCTCTCCATAGGGAACACACAAATACACACATACACACATACATTAAGTTTACAATAGGCATTGTGTTTACGTATGAAATAGCCTTAAAAGTTTTGGTATGTCGTAAAATAAAGAAATAACGCTAATCTTTATGTTGTGGAATATTTTAGATGAGGATGGATGATTTGTACTATCTTGATTATTCAGACTACTGTTCTCATCTTGGATGTTATTCTTACAACGTTTCGACTGATGTAACCTTCTTCAGGCGGCGTGACGGATATAAGTGTAATGTATTAATCTTTTCTAGATGACAGTCTTCTGGATGTTGAAGGTTCAATCCTCAGTGCGGGCGATACTAAGAATACAATTACGAATTACTTAAGACTTCTACCGGGTCATGGCTGAAGGAACGAGAGCAAGCTACCCCTGTGGATTAATTAAAGGGTTCCGTCTGAACTTCAATACAGATTCCCGACTTCGAAATGACGGAGGTTACATCGGCCGAAATGTTGTGAAAATAATCCAAATAATCCAAATAAAAGCGATCTCTAAATCGTTTACATAGGCATCCTGTTTTTGCAGTAAATAACCCAAAAAGGTTTAATTTACCGTAAAACAAACAACCCCAACTCTAACCCTAACCCTAACCCCAACCCCAACTCTAACCCTAACCCTAACCCTAACCCCAACCCCAACTCTAACCCTAACCCCTAAAACGCACTCTCTTTCCGTTTGTTTATATCTATTTCTGTCTGGTCTGCGCAAGTGCATGCTTAAACACACACTCACATATATCTTTACATTCTTACAGCCACCAATCAATATTTGATATACTAATCAGTCAAAAATCTCATCGAAGAATTTCATGCGTCATCTATTGTTTAATAAACACTATACACAAATATCAAATAGCAGAAGAGAAATCCTTGGGCGTTTAAAGAAGCAATTTAAAAAATAACCAGCCACAATCCAGTCTCTAGAAACCAGCCAATCAAATGACTGCGTTTGGTTTTATAATTTACCAACCAATTAAGTGACACTCATAAAATACATTATGAAATGTATCAATCATCAAATAAAAAAGAACGAGGTTGAATAAAGGACTATGATTTTATTTAGCTCTTAAAAACTGGTAACGTCACGTCACTGACTCATTTTTACGAACACAATTAAGAGAATTAGATTTCTAATTTCAAGCAACTTTTCACTAAGGCGACAATGAAGCGTGAGTCTTCCCTATTTACAGTCTTAAACGACATGATGACAAGGAAATAAACGTGTTATATTATTCAGCGATATTTAAAAAAAATTATTTAGCAAAATCTCGTAAAACAAACAAACTCGGCGAATACGAATGAGACAAGTTGTGCAAACATAGTTAAACTAGTAGTTTCCAACCGTATTTTGCTTGTGCCCTCCCTCCCCCTGCGAGCTTTGGCTAAAATCAAAGTGTAGTATCTATTCCGATGGATACTGCACCCCATACTGGTATTGTCTTGTCCTTTGGGGCTTGATTTACGCCGGTCAATGGGTCTGTCCTGTGCAGTTCAAGGAGGTCCACCCTCCCAGGCTTTGCCTCCTCTCTTTGGAGAGGAGTAAGTTTATTGCTTACTGTCTGGGGCACCCCTACCGGGGAATGCCGACGATGCTGCCCAGGCAATTTTTAATGGCCAGAGTGTTCACTTTCTCGGGCGCTGGCGTTTCAAAACCCACTTTCCCGACTTGATCTTAGGTCACATCTTACTTGTGGGAGTAAGATAAAACTGGCCTTGTGCCTAACTCTTGGGGAGGAGTAAATGAAACCCTATACATGCATTAAAAGAATCAATTATTTGTTTCAAGGTTAGTATAAACCAATAATGGGTCAATTTCGTTATATTCATGCTATAAAAGCTTAGAAAAAGCGATGATTTTTGTGCTAAGTTGACTAACGTTGTTGTTACTGCAAATGATATTTTGAAATGGCGAGGCGGCGGTTAGCGTTAGGTGAGAAAGTAGTTTAGTTGGAAGAAAGATATTGTGTTTTAAAAGCGATCTAGGTTACGGCCATATCACGCTGAAAACACCGGTTCTCGTCCGATCACCGAAGTTAAGCAACGTAGAGCTTGGTCAGAGTACTTAGATGCGTGACCGCTTGGAAATACCAGGTGCTGTAAGCATCTATCTTTTATTTCTTTTTCTTTTTATTATAATTCATGCAAATTTATTTTTTTAAAACGAAAATATGATTATATAAAAAAAGTTTCTTACAAGCTGAATGCAAACAAACTCTATATTTCAGCGTTTCCCGCCTCAGATCGTAAACCTTTTGATTTATTTTACTTGAAACCCATGTTTGACTAATACAATTAAAAACGGTAAGATATAGCAATTTGGAGATAAATCATGAAACCCTAAAACATATGCCGTGATTGTACGCCTGGCAGACTGCCTCTCCAATATATACTAACCAAAGAAAGCAGCGTCTATCTATTTTAAATATTATTTTTATACTATTATTATATATTTACAATATATAGTTATACATATTAGTATTTATATTTAACAGATATCCATATGGACTCCTTACTACTACGAATGGAACCGGAAAGTTCAATTGTTTTTCGTGGACCCTCTTAAAGCTTTTATGAACCCCTGAGAGTCTATGTAGATCCCAGTTATGAAACCCTAATCTAAACAAAAAAAGGCATCGTCTTAATTACTTGACGACTGATAATATTAAAGTACCTATTTACTTGCTTCCTCACGAGGGAAAAGTAAAGGACAATATCAGTTTTGGAGTGCTGAATTTCTGTACATTAATAACCGACATTGTGCTTAAGTTTGCCCTCGAGAGGAGAGGCAAGTACCTTTTTTTTTAAGTTGTTGAAATATAGACAAATATCTGAGTAACAAAAAGCAATAAAAGTGTCTTGATTCTAAAGTGAGACGACTGTTTTCCTTTGCAAAGAAACCATCTTTGTTCGAGTCAACATTGTTATCGTGTATGGCGACATGTTTACAAAGCTGAAATTGAGGCGATTGCTCTATTTTGTCGTCTGATTCGTCGACGTATTGTCATGCACGATGCCTCGTTTGGCCTGACTCAATTCTCCATGAATATTTCCATTGACCCTTGCTCGATTTTATAACAAGGTGTCAGTTACCCTTTTGTCAGTTCTAATCGAAATCTTATTGTCTATTCGTTAACGGTAAATGATTGCATTTCTTCGCTAGTTCACGCTAATCGGGTCGCTCGCCTATTCGAGCTTTCATAGAAATAATGGCAAAAATAGAAACTGAAAGACATAAATTCATGGTTTATTTATCAAACAATCTTCATTGCGTATAGCATAACAATAGAGAAAAAGTGTTTTGATCAACGATTTTGTAAAGATATTTAGCTCACTATTTATTTAAATAATATATTATTGTAATATCTATAGAATTCTTGTATCTTTCTATCCATCTTTGTGAATATATATCTTTTCTGTTAATATATATATATATATATATATATATATATATATATATATATATAATATTTTAAATATCTTTTTTCCCAAGACTAACACTCTGGAAGGGTATGTGGATTAAGTGTTATATTTATCTCACCATTTATGTAAATAATATATTATTGCAATATCTATAGAATTCTTATATCTTTCTATCCATCTTTGTGAATATATATCTTTTCTGTTAATATATATATATATATATATATATATAGTGTGTAGATTTCAATTTTGTGTAGAGAATTTGAATAACAGAGCTCAATGTAATTTAAACAGAGCAAAACCCCCAAGTGACCCCCAATTGCAACGAGCTAAATTTCCTAGACATTACGCTAAACTTAAACGAGGGAACTTTTCAACCTTTCCATAAAGATAATCATACCCCATTATACATTAACACTAAATCCAATCACCCCAAATGTATTATAAAACAAATTCCTACAACTATTAACACCAGAATTAACAAACTCTCATCAAATAAAAATATCTTTGAGACTAGCAAACACATATACGATAACGCATTAAGTAATAGTGGGTACAACGAAAAACTAATATATACGGAAAATATAAAGAAAAATAAACCCAAAAACAGAGGACGCAAAATTATTTGGTTCAACCCACATATTGCCAGCTTTCTAGTCTTAATATCGGTAGAATATTTTTAAACCTAATAGATAAACATTTTAAAACGACTAATCCTTTAAGCAAAATTTTCAATAGGAAAACGGTGAAAATTAGTTATTCTTGCACCAAAAATATGGAGAACATTATTAATACACATAACAAAAAAATATTGAGCACACCGAGTAAGAAAACTAAAAAGGGGGATAAAAAATGTAATTGTCAAATTAAAAATAACTGCCCCCTCAAAGGTAACTGTAACGTCGAAAGCGTTGTATATAAGGCTACGATTTATCCTAAAGAAAATACTAACAATAAAAAAGTATACATAGGAATATCCGCCGGGAGTTGGAAACAAAGATTCTACGTACATAAACACTCATTTTTAAACCCGAACGTCACTAATAAGACGGAATTAGCCAAACACTGGTGGTTTTTAAAAAATAACAAATTATCACCAACTATTTCGTGGTCCATACTATGTCATTCGAACACTCCTAAAGGATTTAGACATAGATGCAATTTGTGCCTAGAGGAAAAAATTAGAATACTAAAATATGAAGACAAGAACATTTTAAATAGACGAGACGAACTGATGGCTAAATGTAGACACAGGCACAGATTTAAAATCAACAGCACGTTTTAAAGTTCTTTGAAAATAACAATTCTTTTTAAGTATAGTTACAATAAGAGTTATAACTGTAAAGGTAAATGTTAACAAATTAGTAAATTTTTTTTTTTTTTTTTTTTTTTTTTTAGTAAAACTCTAGTTTGTAAATTAATCGTACTTAAATGTCGCCAAACTTTAATTCCGTATTGACGTTATAACCAATTAAGTTTTCTTATAATTTCCTATATAAATCGAAATCTTCGTCCTGAATTTTCGTCTTTTTATTTCTAATCATAAATAATTAATCGTGAACGCCCGAATCTTTACTAATTTTGTAAATAAACCGCTTTTAAATTGTCGCTAAACTTTAATTCCATAGTGTAAATCATCTCGAATTCTTGACGCTATACAACTTAAATTTTTAATATGTTCTAATCTAAACCGAAATCTTCGTCTTACATTTTCGTCTTCTAATTTTTAATCGTAAATAATTAAACGTAGTTTTTAATCGTGAACGCTCGAATATTTCATCATATATTTTTACCCATAAAGCTCACATTGTAAATTTTAAATGAGATGATTTATTTGTTTAAATAGCAAAAAAGAATTCTTTTATATATATTTTTATATTTTTATATTTCTGCATATATTAAAAAAATAATCTTACTTCTGTCACCCCTCCTCGATTATTTTAACATTTACCTCCTTTTTAAATAGACCAATCACAAAAGTGATTTTATCTTTTTAAGACGATCAATTTCTCTCATTATTCGTTTTTTTGACATGGTTGTCTAGACATCTGAGGAGACCTAATTAAAGGGGTCGAAATAAGTTATTATGTGTACAACCTTAATGTGTGTATAGTTTTTCTTTTTATAATTCTATATATATATATATATATATTAATTAATTAAGTTCAAATATTAACTAAATGAATAAAAACATTATTTTTCAAAAGTGCTCAATATATATAAGAGCTTTTATATTAAAATGAACATAGTTGAAGTATCCGACAATTGTTTCAGAGCCTGCTGTCTCTTTTTCAGGGAAGTAACTGGTGAATTAAAATGATAACCGCCTATACACAATCATAAGAAAGAAAGAACAAGAAAAAGAAAGAAACAAACAATCAGACAAATTACATTTCAAAAAATCTTCAGACGGGACAACCATTTCTATAAGATGCCAATATTAATATGTACGTATTAGCGTGAATATGAGTATGTATGAGTATGTTTTGATGTCTAGGCGTGTGGTTGGAGAGGAAGAGACAGTATGACCCAATTTCTTGCGAGTTGATACATAGGTGTCAAAAGTTGGCATCTTATCTTACTCCTCCAGAAAAGTCTCGGGTCATTATATAATTGTGAACCGAGCACCTTACAGCTGTCGCTGAAGATATCGTTAACAGCCTCTAAGTGATATCAACATTGAGATGAACGATATTCTAAGGTTCTCAAACATCCGCACTACAATTAAAGAGATGGCTACCGAGAAGGCACGTGGACTTGATGGTATCACTACTGAGTTTCTCCGCAATGAGGGTGTTAAGATTTTTACACATGTCAATTGTCTAATGTATAATGTCTGAGTGGGTTCCACTCTTCCTCAGGACTGAATGATTAAGATCTCAATATATAAAGTAAAAGGGGAAAATGACGATCTGTCGCAATTATTGTATTGAAGCGGTGGACAAGGTGTTCTAAAAGATTTTGCTGAAATGACTCAGTGGATGGGTGTGTTCTACTGTTACTCAGGAAAACGAGCCGGGTTTTAGATACGGTTGTGGCACGATGGGCATGATATTTCTTGCACAACTCCAGAAAAATGCACCGAACACTGTATCTGTTTATTTTTACTGGATTTGATGAAAGTTTTTGACATTGTTAATAGAACAACTCTTTGGACAATAGTTGCACAATCTTCTGGAAACTTGGATATTCACCAAGTTTTGTTTCACTGATTAGATAACTTCACCGGAACATATAACCAGGCTTCTACTTTGCCGATTCATCTTCTGAAACAATATTCATCGATAGGTGTGTTAAACAGGATGAAATCCTCGCAACGACGTTGTTTTTTTTTATATACTTTACGATTACCCTTATGCTTTCCAGGGTTGTAATGTAATACCCGAATCACTGAAAAATCTTCAATCGTGTTCGTTTTAATGCGAAGTCTGAGGCTTTCGAAATGTTCGTGAAGAACTTCCTCTATGCTAACAATGCGAACTTTGTTGCACACACTGAGAAGTATATGCAGGAAATAATATCTACAAAAGGATCAGGCTAAGTGTAGTTGACTACTTCGTATATTTTGCTAGTACGCTCTCTCGAGACATATTCTTGACC